>CM044956.1:31278868-31665791 GCA_024516035.1 Bactericera cockerelli
AATATCTGGCAGATATTGGAATTGGAAGTTCGGTGACTGAAGAACCTGCAACTTTCACACAATGAATGGAGCTCAACCTGGCCAGAACTAGATAGAAGGGGTATACCATGTAGGATAGGATGTATACAGGGTCGAACATTGCTCAACTTGAAGAGGAAAAAACAAATTTTATTATAAAAAATAGTTTAAAAAATAATAATAGTTATTTAATACTTTGTTGTCATTTGACCATCGATAAGTAATATTCATCGTGTTCGGGTGCGAAGGTATGCAGTACTTGAGGTTCCTTTTAAAACCAAATGTCACCTTGGCAGCTATCACTAACAATTAATTGTGGAAAATCGCGGAAAATGCGGGAAATATGTATATAAATATTACATAATGATTTTTTTTCAAACTTTCTAGGAGTGAAAATTAAATGTTACAGCATATTGTTAATTCCTGACTCAAGCGCTGTATTTGTGTCACATGGGTTGAGTTCACCGTCGTAGGTGAGCGGGAATTAGGGGATTCAAACCCCACCCTGTCAGAAAAATAAAAGGAGATTGAGTTTATAAGGGAGAAATGTATACCTCCCTGCCCGGTTTTTGATTATAAACATCCCTGTCGAAAATTTATACCTACGCCAGTGGTTGAGGTAGCTTTCAGCTCATCCTGTATAACAAAGTGACGTAATTGTTCATCATCTTGAATATAGTACAAGAATGGTTTGGTTGTAATAGAGAACATCTCAAGAGATGCTGCGTTGGAAACGAGATAATCTTGTTAATCGTAAAAACATGAATCAGATATTGAAGATTACAATAAGACTTGGGAAATGACGAAGATTCGTAAATAATCACATTATCTATACTTATAAAAGAGAGTTTCACTCACTGACTGACTCACTCACTCACTGATTCATCACTGTTTCTCCGAACTGGTAAGTCCTAGGAAGCTGAAATTTGGTAGGTAGCTTTGTCTTATAGTCTAGATGTGCAATAAGACGGGATTTTTCGAAATTCCCACTACAACACCTGCCATTGGCGAAAAAGGATTTTTTGCTTCTCGGCCATGCCTCGGCCCGCAAAGCGGGCGACAGCCCGCTAGTTAAATCATATTTCCTAGTTGTTCTATGCTGGGCGAATAAAAAGAAATCAATGGTACAGCTGATTTTTTTTGTTTTTTTCAACAATCGACATCACAACTTACTATAAAATTATTGAAGATTAGTCAGTCGAATTGAAATGTATATTAAAATAGTCAAAAATGTTATTGTTTTAATAAGTATATTATTTTAATAATTAAAAAAAAATACTATCAAGTACCCTTTGTCGTATGACAACCGAAATATGAACAGGAAGGTTTAAATATATACATGATATTTAATTTGTAACGTTATTTTTCAGTTAAATCTCATGTTTATAGACTAATAGCTAGTCTCTGGGGCCGCCCCTGTTAAGAGTATGAAAAATTAAACCCCCTGAAAAAGTTTCCCCTTCCATATAATGAGACATGTGTTTCAGGGTTTTCTGAAAATCACTTCCATAGACGAGATATTTTGACTGGCTCCTTTTTTTATCACCCTGTATATAGGTACATATGTACAGGGTCCGCCAAAAAAAGGAGCCACTCGAAATATCTAGAGAATAGATTAAAATTTTGAAAAATGTTAAAAACCTACCATGATATCAAAGGAGAAACATTTTTTACTGGCTTCTGATTTTTATCATTACCAGGGATGGCCCCAGGGGGATCAACTTTCGAATCTTAAATGGAACCGCCCTGTTTGTAATACATTTCAAATAATACTTGAAAATGAATATTTTTTACATTTCTTTTTTAAAGAGTTGACCAATTGAAACTTCCCTTGACAAGATATAAAAAGGTATGAAAGTTTAATTCTTTCAAATGGCAAAACATAAATTTAACATTTTTTTCATAAATACAATTAATTTCTTCTAAAAAAATTCTGAAATCTCCGAAATGCAATGAACGATATCTCCGGTCCTGTTTTGTTCGAAAAACACAAATTTGTCTTAAAATACTTTCAATGACAACTAATTTCCAGAAATGTGTCACAAACAGGGTGGTTCCATTTAAGATTGTTGACCCCCCTGGTAATGATAAACAATCAAAAGCCAGCAGAGAATGTTTTTTCCTTGTTATGATTGAACACTTGTTTCAGCATTGCTCAAAATTTAAATCCGTTCTCTAGATATTTCGAGTGGCCACTTTTTTTGGCGGACCCTGTATCTACCTACTAAAGATGATAAATAATAATAACACAAGAACATTAAGTTACAATGTTTCCTTATCAATTTATTATGTATAATGTAAATATTACTAAATATTTATTTAATAATTTTTGATATTATGTACTATCTTAGTATTTATTACCAATTGAAAAGTTCACCATGATACATATTTTTCTATTTTATGTGCTATCAAATGCCAAGCAAGTTTTTTTTTGGGGGGGGGGGGTTAACGTTGCTTTCAACTGCCTGGTCATATAACGACGGGGGTTTCACCTTCCATTCGCTGGAAACTCACGAACCAGCTACTCAAATTAACCTCATCTAGCCTGAGTGGCCGGGTATAGCATTACGATTGTTCAAATTTGAATGGTCACTCATCCAAGTCCTAACTTTGCTGGACGTTGCTTAAGTTCAGTGATGGAACGAGGACTAGTGTAATTAATCTGCCATCAAAACTGACTCAAGTAAGTTTAGTAGTAGTAAAATGTGTGAATGTGCGCTAAATCATTTA
Organism: Bactericera cockerelli; assembly: GCA_024516035.1. Taxonomy (NCBI): domain Eukaryota; kingdom Metazoa; phylum Arthropoda; class Insecta; order Hemiptera; family Triozidae; genus Bactericera; species Bactericera cockerelli. Next base: position 31,281,617 of record CM044956.1, read on the forward strand.
TTACAATCAGTAACAAAAGTATATTTAAATTGTTAGAAGAGCACTAACCATTTCGTAAGATCTAAAATCAAAAAATTAAAGGTGTAACCAATTGCCAATTGAATATTTAGTGAGCTCTTCTACGCTGATTGATAGATAAAGAAAATCTATATTAGTCATCAATTCTTAACAAATCTTTTGAAAAAGTAGATAAAATAAAGATAAAGAGGTAAGATATTTTATACAATAACACCATACTTATGAGTCTAATTTGGTAAGATGGAAAAATAAAGTTGCTTTAGTAGCAATGGAATTATTACAACTTTACAACAAAATTTCGTTCTTAAAACTTCGAGTCAGCTCTTTGTAGGGGAGAACAATGGAATTGAGCACAATCAACTCCCCAGGTACACTAACTCCATCTCCCAATATAGTAATGGAAGGATTTAGCTTGCCATTGGAGTTGAACAACGGAGGATTGTCCATCTTAGCAAATGCTTTGTTTGGATTTGGATCACAGGGAGTTCCTTCTACCCGAGACCAGTTGCCTACTTTAGAGTTTCTTCCCACAATACTATTGAGAACAAGACTGTGGTCTCCTATGCTTGCACCTTGTAGAATTATTGACTCTTTGATTCGTACTCCAGGACCAATGATAACTCCAGCATCTATGCTAACATTAGGTCCCACAATGGCAGTGGTATGAACAGAGGCAGAGCTATGAATATACACATCTCCTATAATTTTACAGTCTGATGTACTCTGTAGTCTTTCTGGATGTCGCGTCCTGAAAAGTTGTAGGTAGTGTCGATTAGCATATATTGCAGAACCTGCAGATTTCAGCTGGGACCACCACTTACTTGTCTGGTACACAAAGGCTCTCCCATTACCAGCAAGTGGCATGATAATCTCCTTCTCAAGCTGAATGTGATTGAAGTCTGTGTCATTGCCATTCACAGTGTAATTTCCATGGTAAAATTCAATTTCTTTTTTCTTAAAAACAGCAGCAATGTTTTCAAAGATATCCAAAGAGAATAAATACACACCACAGTTGATAAGTGTTGACACAAATGTGGAAGGCTTCTCAACATAGTGTGTTATCTCTGAAGTTTGCTGCTTTCTTACAATACAGCCATAGTAGACAGATTGTTGTCTTGTAGCTTCTGTAGCCATCACGGTCACTAAACTATTATTACAAGTTTTATGAAACTGCAACATTTCATTCAGTGAAAAATCTGCACACACATCTCCATTCAAAACAAAGAATGCATCTGGATTTCCACAACGGATTTGATCCCTGAAGTGAAAGATACCACCTCCTGTACCCAGAGCAATGAACTCCTGTAGATAACGAATGTTAATTTTGTATTCCTGAACCATATCTAGGACAAACTGATGTAAATCTGCAGCAGGATAATATCCAAGGATAATGATTTCTTTCAGGTTTGGTACCTGAACACAAGCCTCAATGTGATGTTGAATCATAGGCAAACCAGCTACTTGGAATAGTGGTTTGGGTGAGTCCAATGATAAAGGGCGGAATCTTGTACCTTTCAAAGGACCCCCAATCAAGATTACAGCTTTCAACATAATGTATTGATTTCTTAAAATAAAAATATTGTAGGTAAGGTTCAAAGTTCAAATTATTTAAAATGATGTGAGATCTGAAAGACTGTACAAAAAAAGTCTATTCAAATGTAGTCATGTGTCTCATCAGGTTATTGACAAATTTGTCAATTTTTTCAAATCTTGACTCACTTCAGTTTTGTATATTAAGCAAACATTATCATCAGTGATTTTTAGCTTAAGATTACCATTCTTGTGATCATATTTCATTGAATATCTTGCCTGTAACAAATACAAAGAGTTTAATCACAAAATTGGAACAAAAAATATACTGGTAGGAACATCACACAACTTTCTTTTACAAATTAAGGAGATTTTTTTACTTCTATCTTTCATCAAATCTTTTTTTTAATATTAGAAATTTATACAGTAAAATAAAAATCAATTTTACACTAATATTTTTTCAATCATTTATGCCATTTTATGGAATAGGTATTTAATTTGTTTTTGAGAAATATACGAAAAAGCAATATGGTGAAACTGGTCAAGTTAGAGGAAAATTGGTAGATACTAATGATGATCTCCAGCCAACTTTTACTTCGAAGTAAAAGTTGGCTAGTTCTGAACCACATGTTTCTATGTAGGATCAACCATTGTGAAAACTTGGACTTTTCTTTACAAACCACTCTTGGAAAAATGCAAGACAGCTTGGCTTGTTTAGGTTGGCTAGTCTGTTCTGTTTGTAGTCCTCTAGCAAGACACTGGTCTCCTCACTGTTTAACATCCTCCAGCTAGAGACCAGGATTTGTCCCCAATGATACTTTTTGGTAACACCTTCAACATGTAAAATTAGCATTTGGAATAGATTCTCCTGCCCTGTAGCAGGAAATCTGTAGATACCCTGACCATTTTCCTGAAGCCCAGTTCCCAAAACTTATGGTCTAGTTCATAAAAAAATACACTTGTTCTTTAGGCAGTGCTGTGGTCACCAACTGGTGGTCTGCAGAACACAGGTACTGCATGGTGTCCAAATGGTTGGTCTGTCAAACACATTTTTTTAGGAATTTAGCAAAAAAATACAAGATATGACATGGGCAAAGTAGAAAATGCCAAAAAAAATTCCTTGAATAACCCTGTCACTATGGCTTTAACCCCTCAAAATTCATACACCACAAAAAGTATAGCTCCTGTAAATATATTTTTAGGAATAAGGGTCTGGCATGGAAGTTGTTATTTATTATAGATAATCTGCCATCAAAGCTTTTAAATCACACAGAATAATGGTGATGGTTGGAGAAAAATAAGCAAGAATGATTTAAAAATCCCATAATGAGTCATAGTATCAATTTCCTCTACAAGTGTTTGAGAGTATTTTTGTTAGTTGTAAGTTAATAATAGTCCTTCTAAAGATGATTTTGTATCCCAGAAGAACAAGCTATTAGACTTAATTCAGCAAAAAGTGCTATTCATATAAAATGTATAGCGAACGATTCAGCATGAGAATTTAACTTACTTTCATAGGATTTTGGAGGTACAGATTTTGAGCTGCTTTCTCAAATTCAACCCACGATTTAAGATTGGTCATCGTAATGGAGAAACAACTGCTAGAGATTAAGCATTCCTTATTACCAAATATTTTAAGAAATAGTAGGAAGATGAAATATTTTACAGAATACTGAGAAGTTTAAAAATAATGATAAAAGTTTCCAGCAAGTGCAATGTATTTCACTATTTCCAAATTTTCAAACTTTCCCTGCAGTGCCTACGTGTTTCAGTTTTTGTACTCGTTGTTAGTTTTGTTTATTATTCAATCGACCAATAGGAATGCGTTATTTTATCTTCAACCAATCAAAATTATCGAGAGTCATTTTATCTTTTTCAGCGCTAAATTTTGAATGTAGTTTGAAATTTTATTTTTGGAAAATTCTGTTATTGGATTTTATTCTCAAAAAGTAAAAAAAAAAATTACTTCCCGGCCATCCCATCGATCCTTTGCATCTCCTGATAGTAATTTTTAGGAATACCAATTAAAATGTCGATTCTACTGAAAAATAGTAGAAAATTAAATGTATCATCCCATTTACTGTTGATAACCCGTAAAAAAAGAAATGACGAAGATTCGTAAATAATCACATTATCTATACTTATAAAAGAGAGTTTCACTCACTGACTGACTCACTCACTCACTGATTCATCACTGTTTCTCCGAACTGGTAAGTCCTAGGAAGCTGAAATTTGGTAGGTAGCTTTGTCTTATAGTCTAGATGTGCAATAAGACGGGATTTTTCGAAATTCCCACTACAACACCTGCCATTGGCGAAAAAGGATTTTTTGCTTCTCGGCCATGCCTCGGCCCGCAAAGCGGGCGACAGCCCGCTAGTTAAATCATATTTCCTAGTTGTTCTATGCTGGGCGAATAAAAAGAAATCAATGGTACAGCTGATTTTTTTTGTTTTTTTCAACAATCGACATCACAACTTACTATAAAATTATTGAAGATTAGTCAGTCGAATTGAAATGTATATTAAAATAGTCAAAAATGTTATTGTTTTAATAAGTATATTATTTTAATAATTAAAAAAAAATACTATCAAGTACCCTTTGTCGTATGACAACCGAAATATGAACAGGAAGGTTTAAATATATACATGATATTTAATTTGTAACGTTATTTTTCAGTTAAATCTCATGTTTATAGACTAATAGCTAGTCTCTGGGGCCGCCCCTGTTAAGAGTATGAAAAATTAAACCCCCTGAAAAAGTTTCCCCTTCCATATAATGAGACATGTGTTTCAGGGTTTTCTGAAAATCACTTCCATAGACGAGATATTTTGACTGGCTCCTTTTTTTATACACCCTGTATATAGGTACATATGTACAGGGTCCGCCAAAAAAAGGAGCCACTCGAAATATCTAGAGAATAGATTAAAATTTTGAAAAATGTTAAAAACCTACCATGATATCAAAGGAGAAACATTTTTTACTGGCTTCTGATTTTTATCATTACCAGGGATGGCCCCAGGGGGATCAACTTTCGAATCTTAAATGGAACCGCCCTGTTTGTAATACATTTCAAATAATACTTGAAAATGAATATTTTTTACATTTCTTTTTTAAAGAGTTGACCAATTGAAACTTCCCTTGACAAGATATAAAAAGGTATGAAAGTTTAATTCTTTCAAATGGCAAAACATAAATTTAACATTTTTTTCATAAATACAATTAATTTCTTCTAAAAAAATTCTGAAATCTCCGAAATGCAATGAACGATATCTCCGGTCCTGTTTTGTTCGAAAAACACAAATTTGTCTTAAAATACTTTCAATGACAACTAATTTCCAGAAATGTGTCACAAACAGGGTGGTTCCATTTAAGATTGTTGACCCCCCTGGTAATGATAAACAATCAAAAGCCAGCAGAGAATGTTTATGCCATTTTATGGAATAGGTATTTAATTTGTTTTTGAGAAATATACGAAAAAGCAATATGGTGAAACTGGTCAAGTTAGAGGAAAATTGGTAGATACTAATGATGATCTCCAGCCAACTTTTACTTCGAAGTAAAAGTTGGCTAGTTCTGAACCACATGTTTCTATGTAGGATCAACCATTGTGAAAACTTGGACTTTTCTTTACAAACCACTCTTGGAAAAATGCAAGACAGCTTGGCTTGTTTAGGTTGGCTAGTCTGTTCTGTTTGTAGTCCTCTAGCAAGACACTGGTCTCCTCACTGTTTAACATCCTCCAGCTAGAGACCAGGATTTGTCCCCAATGATACTTTTTGGTAACACCTTCAACATGTAAAATTAGCATTTGGAATAGATTCTCCTGCCCTGTAGCAGGAAATCTGTAGATACCCTGACCATTTTCCTGAAGCCCAGTTCCCAAAACTTATGGTCTAGTTCATAAAAAAATACACTTGTTCTTTAGGCAGTGCTGTGGTCACCAACTGGTGGTCTGCAGAACACAGGTACTGCATGGTGTCCAAATGGTTGGTCTGTCAAACACATTTTTTTAGGAATTTAGCAAAAAAATACAAGATATGACATGGGCAAAGTAGAAAATGCCAAAAAAAATTCCTTGAATAACCCTGTCACTATGGCTTTAACCCCTCAAAATTCATACACCACAAAAAGTATAGCTCCTGTAAATATATTTTTAGGAATAAGGGTCTGGCATGGAAGTTGTTATTTATTATAGATAATCTGCCATCAAAGCTTTTAAATCACACAGAATAATGGTGATGGTTGGAGAAAAATAAGCAAGAATGATTTAAAAATCCCATAATGAGTCATAGTATCAATTTCCTCTACAAGTGTTTGAGAGTATTTTTGTTAGTTGTAAGTTAATAATAGTCCTTCTAAAGATGATTTTGTATCCCAGAAGAACAAGCTATTAGACTTAATTCAGCAAAAAGTGCTATTCATATAAAATGTATAGCGAACGATTCAGCATGAGAATTTAACTTACTTTCATAGGATTTTGGAGGTACAGATTTTGAGCTGCTTTCTCAAATTCAACCCACGATTTAAGATTGGTCATCGTAATGGAGAAACAACTGCTAGAGATTAAGCATTCCTTATTACCAAATATTTTAAGAAATAGTAGGAAGATGAAATATTTTACAGAATACTGAGAAGTTTAAAAATAATGATAAAAGTTTCCAGCAAGTGCAATGTATTTCACTATTTCCAAATTTTCAAACTTTCCCTGCAGTGCCTACGTGTTTCAGTTTTTGTACTCGTTGTTAGTTTTGTTTATTATTCAATCGACCAATAGGAATGCGTTATTTTATCTTCAACCAATCAAAATTATCGAGAGTCATTTTATCTTTTTCAGCGCTAAATTTTGAATGTAGTTTGAAATTTTATTTTTGGAAAATTCTGTTATTGGATTTTATTCTCAAAAAGTAAAAAAAAAAATTACTTCCCGGCCATCCCATCGATCCTTTGCATCTCCTGATAGTAATTTTTAGGAATACCAATTAAAATGTCGATTCTACTGAAAAATAGTAGAAAATTAAATGTATCATCCCATTTACTGTTGATAACCCGTAATTTGACATCAAAATCTCCACCCAGAACTGGTTCTTCTGCATTAAAAGGTCAGTACCACTACAAATGATACTTTATTAGTTGCATTAAATTTGATCATAAAATTATACTAATCTTTTTATAAATAGCATCTTGAAGATTAAAGAAGGAACTCACTTACTTGAAATTTGAAATGTTGCACAACTCATGTTAACTATGAAATCATACTGAAGAAAACAGTGAATGGTGTTTTTCACCTTATCAGTAAATTATTTTATTGCTGAAACAAGCACAATCAAGAGTAGGTACATAAATGTTCTAGTTTTTTTTTTTTTTTTTTTTTTTTTTTTGTATCCACTGTTTGAACTAACCCATTGTATCAGGGTTAGAGTCAGAAAATTTTGAGGGGAAAATTATGCACAATTTGAATTAAATTAGAAAAAATGATTGAGAGTCCAACCAGTTAAGGTATTGGCTAACTTCCACAGAATATTGTAAAGTAAGCCTAAAAAATGATCCTATTACTTTAAATTTTTGTTCACTTTGTATATTTATGTTGTGTTCTTTTCTACTGTTCATTTACACTTTGATCTCAAGCTCTGTTTTCTTTATTGTATGCCATCTTTACTATTTATTTGTAATTTCACATCTTCATTATGTATTCATAATTGTATATTAATTCTGTTTAATATATCCTACCACACTATATATTATATAAAAAAAAATATCCAATCTAAAAAAATATATATTTCTCCTGTTCATAGTGTACAAAATAGTGGGGAAATTCTCTTGGAAAATTACCATTTAAATACCCTCAACTCTTATAGGATAATGTTCAAACAACAATTAGCTCCCATTAGTTAGTACATGGTCAAATATACTTTATTCATACATAGATATAAAAAGGTAATGTATTAGTATGTATTTTGTTCATAGTTTCTTTTCTCTTTGTGTTTCTTTCTTCACAGAAAATCTTGACAAACCAAAAATTATGAGTTCAATGGGTGAACTCTCTGGTAAACCATTATATCTGGATGCTCAAGCCACAACACCTATTGTAAGTGTTTCCTTGGTTTATATGATAGGCCTGACACAGGTGGTTTAACTACATGAAAATAAAAATTGAATTTATTTACATTATATGAAATGTAAATACAGGGTGTCCATAAAGTCCCACCCTACCCCCAGCTGGAATAGAGAAAAATGCTAAAACCCATGTCCTTAATTTTTTGGGAGATTAAGTTTCACCAATTTTTCTTTTTACACTGCCCCTGTCAAGCTGGGAAAGGATCAACTTTAAAATCTTAAATGAAATGGTATGTTGTGTGGCATATTGTTTCAAAGGCTTTATTGAGAGAAATACATTGCAACAAATTTCAGTGAGCTATGACATATCATTTTCAAGATACAGGTTTGGCTGTCCTGTCTAATATTCCTATGTTCTGACCAATAACTACTCATTAACCATAAGTTTCAGAAGGATAAACCTTTTGAACAAGGTATAATTTGATACATTTTTTAATTAAAACTTTTGCCAACTGTTCATCTGGCTGGCTGACAAAACTAACTGTTAAAGTGATTTGGTATACTAAATTTATTCTATTTTCTGAATTTCAAATTTCCTAAAAAAGGGCAGTTTTGGTCAGTTCCTCTGATTTTGAAATGTTATTAATTCACAAAAAAAATGTTCATTTGGTTTTGTATTAAAATTCTGTTATTATTTAAGTAAATCAACACTAACATCAACAAAATAGGTCAAGTTATACCTTATTCAAACGGTCTTGATAAAAGGAGTTAACATCACTATAATTTAACCTTCTGAAACTTATGGTGAACAAGTTATGGGCCAGAACATAGGGATATTAGACAGCCAACCTTGTATTTTGAGAACAGTATGTTGTAGCTCACTGAAATTTGTTGTAATGTACTTCTCAACAATAAAAATAGCACAACATGATAGCATTATGGAAACTAAACAGGAGTCAAGAAATACAATATTTGTCCCTATTTCTTGATCACTGTTAGGAATAAAAAGGGAAAGAAAGGTTATACAGAAAAGAAAGAGGATGCTGTAGGTATTAGCATTACCCTTGATCAAGTTTTATTCTAATAGCTGGAGTATGTTGAAAGGGAAAAACTAGTAATAATAGTATAATTATCTGACCTGGTTGTAAGGTTTTCAGTGAAACCCTTACAATTAACACTGCAACTTAGTGAGATCTGTTGTGACCAGTTGATTCTATTTGATTTTGACATACCAACTACCCACATTAACCGCACCCAGCCTGTGTAGGGCTGGAAATGCCAGTCTCACATGTTTAGAGGGAACAGAATTTTCTTTGAAAAGTCTGACCCAACCAGGAATTGAACTCAGAATCTCTGGACTATGGGCAGTAGTCAGAACCATTATGCCACAGAGGCTAGCTAATAAAAGTATGAATAATAGAAATAATAATATTTTTATTGTAATGATAAAAATATCACAATAAATACTTTTATTAAAATAAGTTGACCATATACATGCATAGGTAATTAGGTACACATGTGCATATAAGTTTTTTTTTTTTTTTAACAATGTAATTAGTAGTTCCTGGTAGTTGTTAGTTGAGAAAAAAACAATATATGTACCCTACTTTCTTTTTTACTATAGGACCCAAGAGTTCTAGATGCCATGCTACCATATCTGACAAATGCTTATGGGAATCCTCACTCAAGAACTCATGCTTATGGTTGGGAGAGTGAAAAAGCTGTAGAGGATGCAAGAAAAGTAAGTTATTATCTACATATTCATTCAGAGATGATCAATATTTGCACAACTTTCAATACATAATATGAAATATTATCATAATGGTTTCTTGGTGTTTTAAATCTCAAAATGTCCTAATAATAATAATTCCGTGTCCGTGAGATAGGTATTGATACCTAAATCACGGTGGTGAGAGGATTATATGGACGCCCAGATCCAATGTCTAGGCTCCTTTCATGTCCATTGATTCTATTTGGTTAACTTACTGACTTGAGGTAGACAGGACGGGGGGTTTACCCTCCATTCGCTGGGAATCGTACCAGCTACCCACATTAACCTCATCCAGCCTGTGTAGAGCCGGAATGTCCAAATGACCCTGAACCACCAAACCAATTGGTCTGAGGAATTAAAGAAAACCATTAATAAAATTATTAACGATGTACCTACTACCTAGGTTTAGTTAGGGAAGAACCTGTTCACTTCCTTCTAATAGTGAAGATTTATGTAATTCATTACTAAAATTCAATTCTTCTTTAATATATCCTTCACTTAACAATCTACTTTTTCTTTTCAGGAAATAGCTGACCTAATTTGTTGTGATCCCAAAGAAATTATTTTCACATCAGGGGCTACAGAATCAAATAACATTGCTGTTAAAGGAGTTGCAAGGTTTTATAAAGAAAAAAAGAACCATGTCATAACTACACAAACTGTAAGTTCACCTACTTTAATTTACTCCCTATTTACTTCACACTGAAGTAAATGTAAATCTGATGATATAATAGCCCAAATTTGTGAAAATGTAATATCCAACATTTTTAAATTACAGCATTGAAAAATTGACATTATTTTTCACATGTGGTTCTTCAAGTTTGACACTGGAAAAACCTAAAATGGTAATAAAAAAAAAATGTTGCCAAGAAATTTTCCACAATTCTCAAGGCAAATTAGCATAGAATTATTTATATTGGATATTTCGCGTGTATATCACCATACTTTTACTTTCAAGAATATTAGATATTGGAAGTATTCTGTTCGTTTTTGTAAAATATTTTTTGTTTGTTTTGTTTTTTATATAATTTAAAAAAAACATCATTTCTGGAAGTTTATACCAAAGTTTCTCAAGTTCATCAAGTTTCTCAAGTTCATACCATTTTCTGATTTTGCAAGTTCATCAAGAAATACTCACGAAGGAGTTCAATTTTAAATAAAAAAGAAAAAAAAAATCAAAAATCACACATGAAAATTTTTCCAAGTTTATTTTTCACTTTATTCTTGTTTTCAGGAACACAAATGTGTGTTGGACTCTTGTCGGGTTTTGGAAGGTGAAGGTTTCAATGTAACCTATCTTCCCGTAGGTAGTAATGGAATCATCAGTATTGAAGATCTTGAAAAGGCCATCACTCCACAGACTTCCCTGGTGTCTATTATGACCGTAAATAACGAAATAGGTGTCAAGCAGCCAGTCAAAGAAATTGGTTAGTTTACTTTCTGACCTTATCCATACTTATCTTTATACTTTTTGACCCTTTATCATTATGTATAATCAGAGGTCTTATTTCACTGTTTTAAGCAAAAAAAATTTGAGTAAAATATGTAAATTATTATAAAATTATATCTTTTATTTTAGATTGGAATATTGCAAAATCGTGAAGGTTTGTGTTTCTAAAATACTTAATCAGGGCCTTTTTTAAGGATGTTACTATTTTCAATTCAAAACCTTTATGCTTTCAAATTTTACATGAAAGCAAAAGGGTAACAAATTTACAGGGTGTACAGAAAGACACCATTTCCAAACTCAGAAAGTTAAAATTCTTATTGAAGAAAAGGTGTATTGATTTTATTACAGGTGCAATATGCAGAGCTAAAAAAGTATTTTTCCACACTGATGCTGCCCAAGCTGTAGGTAAAATTCCAATAGATGTGAACGAAATGAATGCTGACTTGATGTCAATCAGTGGACATAAAGTTTATGGACCTAAAGGTAAGAAAATACGTGAGGTAATAATTTCGTAAACATTTATGTAATGTCAAAAAAAATTCTTCATGTATTTGTACATCTAGCTTTTGAGCAACTTTGGTTTTGTGTCAGATTTTTATTCATGATACCTACTTTAAAAAAATCTCGAAAACTAACAAATAAATTTGAAAAAAAGTTACATGATATGTATTGTTTTGTTTTTGGTGGTTACCTTCTGCTAAAGAGTATTATTATTGTTAATGGTCCCATTTTAAACTCATTAACGTCGAGCTTTGTATCTTAGATACAATGAGCTTGTGCACGACCTCTAACTTCTCACTGAATTGCTTACATGACTTATTATTATTATTATCAAACACTTATTATTAAAGATATAAGAAGACATATGTACAATACAAATAATTATTATAACAATGAAAAAATGGAAGCAATATATACAATAAGAAAGAAAAAGAATAGAAACATATAAATAAACAGATGTCCTAACTAAAGGGCGGTGTTATTGCCTATGGCGATTTCTTCCACCCAACCCTTACATCTTACATCCTATAAAGGGTATACCCGATTTCTATTAAATAAAATTTAGATTGTTAATGCGTGACACCGTTTTACATGACCTTTATTTAATTTTTAAACATGCTTTTTTATTTTTTTGTATCCCGTATATGTATTCGTAATGAGGCAATACTTCGAAAGTTTAAATAATATCAAAAAGCTATTGCTTTCTTAATGTACGTTTAGAAATTCCATTGAGGACGCCAACAATGGACACAAATCCTTTTCGGCCACGAGAATGGGAAAAAAAGGTGTAAGGGAAAAAAATGAAAGGGAAAAAAGGTGTAAGACGAAAAAAATGAAAGGGAAAAAAGGTGTAAGGGAAAAAAATGAAAGGGAAAAAAAGGTGTAATACGATGCATTGTGCGCAGGTGTAGGGGCCCTGTACGTGCGCAGGAGACCCCGGGTGCGTCTGGAGCCCATCCAGAACGGGGGCGGACAGGAGAGGGGCATGCGCAGTGGCACGGTGCCCACCCCCTTAGCTGTGGGCCTGGGCGCTGCCTGTCGCATTGCCAGGGCCGAGATGCAAGCCGACCAGGTAATTGATAATTCTCTCATTCATTTTATTAATGTTCCAATCTGCCGACCTCCGTGGCTCAGTGGTTAAGAGCATTGGTTACTGACCCGGAGGTTGCGGGTTCAAATCCCGGCCGGAGCGGCAATTTCTGACCGAAATTTTCCGTTTCCGGAATGGTATGGATGTAAAGGTAAAGTGCCCTGAAGTAATGCGAAAGCGGTTCCGGGGCACACTAATAAAAAAAAAAATGTTTCAATCAATTTCTACAACCTCACCCTCAGAGTTTTATTATAATATGGTCTCATACTTAAATAAATGAGGAAAAATCCCTGCAGTGGATTGAATCCAATCCACGTATCCTTATCACTTGAATCCGGATTCTTATCAAGGATCCTTATTCGACGTATCATGGTGTCACTTTCCTTGATCAGGCTTTGTTTATTATCAATATTATGTATCAACAATTTCGGCCACCACATGCCTGATGTGATTTTCCCACACTTTACTGTCTCAAATGCTATTTCCTTGTGAACCTGATTTCATCAAAAAATTTGTTTTTCAGTAAAAATTAACTATTTATGATTTTTTTTTTTTTAAACCGTCCGTCTTCTCTGCCGGACCCTGTTCAATGAACATAATATTGATTATAAACAAATCCTGATCAACGATAATGACACCATGATACTTCGAATAAGGATCCTTGATAAGGATCCGATTCACGAAATAAGGATACGTGGATCGCATTCAACCCATACAAGTAACTACTCATTTTTCCTTACGAGATATGAGTAGACACCGGACAATCCGGACATCCAAATACAGAGCAGATGAAATTCTACTCAGCCGAGGATCAAACTCAGCTCACCGTGCGTGTAAGACTAGTGCGCTACTTCACTCGGACACGGTGACTATAGTAACCCAAAAGAATTCCTCAACGTATCTGAAATTTGTTTCTTCAGGCTTGGACTCGTAATCTTTGTGATAGACTACTGAAGAGAATGGAGGAGTTACCTCAGGTTATTCGCAATGGAGATCCTGAACATACATACCATGGATGTGTCAACTTGTCCTTTGCTTATGTTGAAGGTAAGAAAAATGTTTAATATTAGTTAATATGTACTTGTGAGTTGTCTTTTTCTTTTAATTAAACTTTTTGTTTTACTTAATACTACGTGACTCAAGGCGTCGGTCTCGTAATCCAGAGGTCACGGGTTCGAAACCCAGCGAGGACATGACAAGATATCCTCCCATTTGGGATTTTGACCACATAATAAAATAATACGTATTAGGCTTACTGCTGGAATAATGCTGGAATAATAGGACTCGTTAGTTCTAATGGGACAGTGTAAATAATGCGATATTTTGTTAGCTTCAGAAGTTAGCCTTAGTTAATAGCAGATGTAACCGACCTCAGTAGCTTTATCAATAAGGGGGTGGACTTGAAATCTGGATGTCGGTGGTTCAAGTCCCATGTTAAGCAAGTATTTAGTAAAGCGAATCTGATTCTTCGTGATACATATCAAGAGTGTGATTAACACAAATATGATAACTTTTTATTATTATTATTATTATTATTGGAAACTAGCTATGTTCCCGTACTTCGCAAAGGAACTCGACTGAATTAACACACACACTAACATAATACTCTAAACACAGAACTAAAGAGACTGTAGTTATAAAATAGGGTAAGAGAGAGAAATGTTGAGACCCATGCCTTTTTATATTTTTTCAGGATAAGAGACGGTGGTTTGGGGGGGGGGGGGTTAATGCTCATGAAAACCGTTTGGGCTATGGTATTGGTAACAGATAACCCACTTCATAGATAGATATAGATAGGCACGGGTTAGAGATTTATGAGTATTCTACATTGTACGTAATATTTTACTGTACATATGCAATTCAATACAATATTATTATGTATTTCAGTTCAACTTTACACTGTCTTACTTTCTTTTACTCTCATGCTTGGTTTTTAATAGGTGAATCTCTACTCATGGCGTTGAAGGATATAGCATTATCCAGTGGAAGTGCCTGCACCTCTGCTTCTCTTGAGCCTTCCTATGTGCTCAGAGCTATCGGAATGGATGAAGATCTAGCTCATTCCTCCATCAGGTAACGAAACCCCTGCTAGTAGTGCTTCTCATTCGGACTGTCGACTAAGGACGAAACATTTCATATGTGCGTGACTATGTACATATTGTACATAATTATGAAACTTGCCAGGATGTCTATATAATTGGGTATTTTCTTAGTTGAGAGTCATAGCTGCAACCAAAAAGTAAAACTCAAGGGAAATGTTTTTTTCGCAATCTAATTGCCTTGCTTAGTATAAATTAACAATAATACGGTACTTCTTCAATAATACTGAAAAGTATACTACAATGTTGTGCTTTTCTTCTTCGTTTCGATATTCCACCTTGCTAATTTCTATATTTTGAGGTTTTCCTTATTTGGATCATATTCAAACAAAGCGACTTCACTAGCTTTATTTTATTTATTTTTATTTATTTATTTTTATTGGTTGAGAAATACAATAACTGCACATAAACCAAAGTCAAAAATAGGAAAAAGGTAAGTTACATAAAAGATATTAATTTTAGACAGAAAGCTCATAAACTATATTAAACTAATACTTAATAAACTCTACTAGAAGTATGTAAAAAAAATTCAAATAGCTGAGGTAAAAACAAAACTAAAATAAAGTAAAAATACATTATCCTATAAATTCGGACACCGAGTAGGGGAAGGTCTGCCAAAACCGGGTACTTAGTTTTCTAGGCCATCTAGCGGAAAAGCCATTATCATCAGCTAAGCAAATTAAACTGAAAAACATTCACAACTTTGTTGGCTATCTAAATTTGAAAACGATACGTCACTATGTATTGCCATTTTTTGTTAAATTTATTTTTTTCAAAAAAAGTCAAAGTACCCGGTTCTGTCAACCCGGTCTTTCAGAACCGGGTACTGGGTATGACAGAACCGGGTACCCCTATATTTCCTATGAAAGACATTGATAAAAAGTTCAATGATGTTTATTGAAACGAACTTTAACATTTTTTATTTTTATTTATGAGCAATGAGCACAAGTAATTTCAATGTAAAAAATAATTATTTTTCGAATGGCAAACAAATTTTGAATCTAAATTTTAGAAAAATAAAATAGGAAACACACTTCTAGGTATTCATAAAGGAAAACTTACAACTATCTTTCTTGACATTGTAAAAAATAACTAGAATAGGAATTGTACTAAAATATTAGAATATTTGTTTAAAAAAAACAATGGGTAGGTAATTAAAAAGGAGAAATAATAGCGATTACACACACTTAAAGAATATTGATCATCTTGAGTTACATTAAAATATAAAAAATAATTGAATGACATTACAAAATAATATGTAGCAGGTCCCAACTTGCTCACCTACTTAACTTCAATACCTTCCCTGAAAAAATCTCCAGAGACATATCAAAGACAACTTAAAAAAATGTAAGTACTTAAAAAACACACAACAATAAGGAAAAAATAGGCTGCTCAAATCGGGTACCTGAAAATCTGTACTGATCTTTACCCGGTTTTATCAACCCCAAAGTACCCGGTATGAACAGACTCATGACTTTCTGTAAAAAATATTGAATAACCAAGACATGCAAAACGATATTAAAAAGATTTAATTATGATATAAAATAACACTTCTTAAGTAACAGCTTTACACACTTACCATGAATTTTCAGCACAAATAGCTGTTAAAAGTCACTCGATAACTGTGGGTTCGAAAATAAGGAAATAACACGAGCAAAACTTGAACCTCAAATCAGAGCGAAATGACTCGAAATGAAATTGGTTTGTTTACAAAAGTTACGCTCTGCTAGGAAGAGATTTTAGTTTCTGTAATCAGTTCATTGATGGCATTAACGGTATCGTCGGAAACAGTGGTACCCGGTATTAGCAGACTACCCGGTTTTAGCAAACCTTCCCCTACAGACTCTTTTTGGCAAGATGATCTTTTAAGTGTGATCTGAATAGTGATGTGGACGTAATGCCTTTTATTTCTTCTGGTAACTGATTGAATAGTTTTGCACCTATTCTGAATACACTCTTTGATGCTTTTTCTTTTTTACTTGGAGGAACATATAGGTTTAAGTTTCCATTTCTAAGATTATGACTATGAGGTATCATTTCTTTTAGGGGTACGATTTTTTCACTTTTGTATTCGCGAACAAATAATATTACTCTGTACACATATAATCCAAATACAGTTAGTAGGGAGTTGTCGGCAAATACTCTCCTAAGGGAAACCCTGTTCTTTAGACCAAATATAGTTCTAACTGCTCTTTTTTGTAAGATAAATATCTTTTGTACTTGTGTGTGAGATGCTGCACCCCAGACTTCAATTCCATAAGATATATGTGACATAATAATACCGTGGTATAGAATAAGTAGTGTTTTTTGATCTAATACTTGTTTTAGTCTTTTTAATAAATAAATGTTGGAGCTTATTCTTTTATTTAGTTTTGATATGTGTTGTATCCAGCTGAGGTTTTGGTCAACAGTCAAGCCTAAGAGTTTTATTTCTGAGTTACTATCTATAATTTGATCTTCAATGTTAATTTTGTTATTCTAGGATTACTGTTATTGTTTGTGTTGGCTAGTTTGAAGTTTACAATTTGTGTCTTGGCTAGATTCATTTTCATATTGTGAGATTTTATAAATTCTTCTGTTTCTTTAAGGATGCTTTCACATTTGTTTTTTAGCATACTGTCGGAGACTGTGGCACATAGGTATGAGGTATCGTCAGCATAGGATATTAAGTTGTCCGCGCTCTGTACATGTTGTTGCATGTTGTTCATGTACAGTATATAGAATAGTGGTCCGATTATAGATCCTTGCGGAACACCAAAATTTACTTTCCCATCTTTAGATAAGACCTCTTTCACTTGTATTTCAGTTGAATTATTTGAATTTTTATGTATTGCCGTGTAGATTTGTACTGATTGAGTCCTTCCTCTTAGGTAAGTGCTAAAGAGATTTAATTCTTTATTTCTTATTCCATATTGTTGTAGCTTTTTTATCAAAATATTGATATCAACACAGTCGAAGGCTTTGCTTAAGTCAATAAATGCCCCTGCTACTTTTTTTCCCTTTTCTAGGTTATCAAGAGCCATGTCAATGTATTCGGCCAATGCTGTTGTACAAGAGAGATTTTTTCTAAATCCATGTTGTTGTGGATTAATTATTTTTAAGTTTTCTATGTAGTCAATAAATTGGTTGTAAATAACTTTTTCGAGGACCTTACTAAAGGTGCTGGTCAACGTAATAGGACGATAATGGCCCATACTCAGTTTACAAAGACCCTTTTTATGAATTGCCACCACTTTGCTGTGTTTCAAACAATCTGGGAACGTACCTTCCTCAATTGAATTATTTATTAGTAGTGTTAGTGGCTCAATCAGAACGTTTAAGCAGGTTTTAAGTAAACTGTAAGAGACTCCATCATGTCCAGAACTCGTTTTATTAGGTAGTTTTTTTAATAATTTTTCTTATTGTGTTGGTATTTATACTTTCTAGTTTGAATTCTTTGTCATTCAAAATAAAATTATTATCTTCAATAAAAGTAGAAGTGTTAGAGGGACTGGCCTCATTTTCAGCTGCTAAAGAAGTGAAGTAATTGTTCAGTGCGTTAGCAACTTCATTTGGATCTGTTATAATAGTATTGTTATCCAATTTGAGATTTATCTGATTCTTTAGTAGGGCTAATGCTTTTTTCCTACCGTCTCTATCTACGATGTCATCTGCCATTTTCCATGCACATTTCGATTTATTGGATGACTTTTTTAATCTTTCGTTAAAGTGTTTCCTCTTTTCAAGTCCTACATTTTTGTTAAATTGATTTCTGTGATATTTGTATTCTTCTTGATGTATATACATTCCCGAGTTTTTATATGCTTTATAGGCTGCATTCATATGTTGTTTATGTATTTTTGTACTTTCTGTTAGTTTAATGTTTTTTTTATTACTGTTGTTTTTAATCAGAGTGTTCTTTTTAGGGCAATACCTATCAAAACAAATTTGAAACGTCTTACAGAACAGTGCCCATTTATTTCCGTTTGTTTGTACTTTACCCAATAAGTTTGTCCAGTTTATATCACCTAAGCATTTGATTAATTTGTTAATATTCTTCTCTTTCAAACATCTACTAAGGCGTCGAATTGTGATTCTAGAGTTTTTGTTCCCAAGAAAGGTGAGTAATTGACCTTCATGATCCGATTTATTTGTATTTGGCACATTTGAACAACATACTACTAGTTCATCTAGGTTTGTTATGATATAGTCAATACTTTTCTTGGAGTGACTTGTGATATGAGTGAAATCATTTACAAGATTTTTAAGTCCATAACTATTCAGGAGTAATGCAAGTTGTGAGTGTTCAAAATTGTCCTCTTTTGAGTCAATATTCAAGTCGCCTGCTATGACTATTTTATGTTTGTTATCAAAGTCTAAATGTACCTCATCAAGCAATATCTCTAATATATCGTAAAACTTTTCTTTACTATATGATGGTGAGCGATACAACCCAATTATGATCAGTTTATATGTGTTAAAAGGTATGATGCCACAGACAATTTCAAAGTTAAAATCCTCACGTATTTTTCATATCTAGTAATTTTCTCACAAGATAAACTACTTCTAACTAGGAGCGCACATCCACCGCTTTTGTTGTTCGTTCTACAGTAAATATCAACAAGATTGTAGTCTTGAAATTTTAATATTCTGGATTGACTATATTTCAGACCATGTTCTGACAGTATAAAAATGTCTGGCTTCATCTCTTGAAGGAAAAGTTCAGTATTGTCTATTTTATTATTGCTTTCAATGTAGGGAATATTTTGATGATAAAGTGACACTTTATCGCTATTGAATAGGTCAGTTTTACCAAGGCCCACTTGACCTCTTATATCATTTGAAAGGTTATCTGCCCCTTTACAAGTCCTATTTTATAAATGGGTATGTTGTTTCTTATTTTTATAAATATCCAAAGTGAGGTCAATACTTTCTACAGAAATAGAGGTTCTTTGAATTGTACTAGTCTTAGTATCTAAAAGCCTAGTCCTAGTAAGCATCTCTGGGAGAGATTTGTCTGTATGTTGTGAAAATTTGGTTGCAACCGTGACTGCCTGCTTGCGGGTTGTAACTTTGACAGAATTTCTTGAGCTTGTAACTGTGACTGCATGTCTGTAGGTTGAAACTGTGTCTGCATGCCTGGAGGTTGTAATTGTGACTGCATGGCTGTTTGTTGTATCTGTGTCTGCATGCCTGGAGGTTGCATCTGTGTCTGCATGCCTGGAGGTTGTATCTGTGTCTGCATGCCTGGAGGTTGCATCTGTGACTGCATGCCTGGAGGTTGCATCTGTGTCTGCATGCCTGGAGGTTGTATCTGTGACTGCATGCCTGGAGGTTGCATCTGTGACTGCATGCCTGGAGGTTGCATCTGTGTCTGCATGCCTGGAGGTTGTATCTGTGTCTGCATACCTGGAGGTTGCATCTGTGACTGCATGCCTGGAGGTTGTAACTGAGACTGCATGGCTGTTTGTTGTATCTGTGTCTGCGTGCCTGTTGATTGTATATGTGTCTGGATGCTTGGAGGTTGTAAGAATGATTGCATGACTGGGGGTTGTAAGAATGATTGCATGACTGGGGGTTGTAGTTGTGAATATTGTAATTGTTTCACAGGGATTTGTAGATGTGAGTATTGTGGCTGCGAGATTGAAGATAAGTCGGAAGGTTGGTGAGTTCTATCGCTCGGGGTCCGTAGTTGATTTTGGTGGGTCATTTGTTGTTCGGTCTGCAACATATGATTTTGCAATTGATGGGGTGGCTGATGCTCGTGCGAATGCCTCCGCTGTAACTGCCACTGCCATTTTTGTTGCCCCGGGTGATTCTGCTGTCGTCGTGTCTCTTTGTGTTCATTATTCTGTTGGTGATTTTGTGGTTGATGTTTACTCCATGACAGCTCCCGCTGTTTGTAACCCTCCTTCTGCTTCATTAGTTGTTGTTGTTGCAGTTGGTAATGTTGCTGCGTTTTTTCCTTGTTTTTGTCGCCAGATATCATACCAATCAGTTGGGTGGCAAGCCATTGTTTTGCACGCCTACTCATATGAATACCGTCTCGAGCCAAATGTTCTGGTTTTATAAATGAGTGTGTGTTCAGGATCTCAATATTTTTGTGATTTTTACAGAGTCGGTATATTTTTTCGTTTAGTTTTCTTATGTCAGAATTGGTATATTTGCAAGCTTGAGGTGGAATCGATACCATGATTATCTTCTGTTTTAGTCCAGCTAATCTATTTATTTCATTTTTAAAAACAGAAAAGTCCGTTTTGTACACATCATTTGTTCCGGCACATAATACTATAATACTGTCCTTTTCAATATCCTTTGGTATTAGTTTAAAGATATCTGATATTCCTCTTCCCGGTTTCATATGTACTAAAATTTCAGTGTTTTCAGTGAAATTAGTATCTTTTCTGATGATATCTTGAATATACCTCAAGTGGCTGTCACCAAACATTTGACATAATGTTTTTTTCTTCTTCAAACGTGCGACTGTCCTTTGAGTGCTTGATTGATAAGGCGGCGGATTGTATAACCTGGAGGTCCGTGGTTCAAGTCCCGGTTTTAGCGTAGATTTAGTAAAGCGAGTTTCAGTAGTTTAAGTTGTGATATCACGAAAGTGACCAACACAAATATGATAACTTAATCAAACAAATCATTAGAAAAAATGTTAATATGAGTTTTTGTTGTTGTTGCTTTAGTGGAAATCACATTTCAAATACACATGAATACTAGGTTTGTATTTGAATGAAATATTTTTTTTTTCTCTACCTTTGATAAAAGAGTTGTGAATTTTCATTTTAGATTTGGAATGGGTAGATTCACAACAGAGGAGGAGGTCGAGTACACAGCAGACAAATGTATACACCATGTGAAGCGGCTCAGAGAAATGAGGTAAGGGTACTCTTGGCTCATATTCTAAAAGTTTAGACCAGACCATTTTTTATTATCATTACAAATCTGAACGCATCTGAATCAATGCAATTACACAGATTTTTATAGTGTTCATAACATGTAAATTGTATCTTACAAAAATAAATAAATTAATTAATGTCATTGAGGTTTTGAAATATTGCGGAGAATATTTTAGACTTTTAGACTAAGAAGTCTTTTACCGTTTACATTCATGTGCAAACCATCTCTAGCGTAATGCCATGGTCTTAGGTCTTGATGATACGTGGTTTATTGGTTTTAGAGTTAACTTTGTCCTGAAATTAAAAGCAAATTTAAACCTTTGTAAACAAGTATAAAAATATAATAAATGTGTTACTTTGTGTTATATATCACAATTTTAGTGAGTAGCTTAGAATTATAGGACTTTTCCGCATCTTTAATGTCTTAATATCTTATTTTGCCTAAAATTTCCTGCCCCGCTGGTGATCGAACCCAGGTTACCATGTAGCTTGTTACCGACCTGAGTAGCTTGATCGATAAGGCGGAGGACTTGTAACCGGAGGTCGGTGGTTCGAGTTCTAGGTTCAGCAAAGATTTAGTAAAGTGAGTGTGAGTAGTTGTGATATCACGTCGTGATAAACACAATTTTTGTATGACAACTTTTTTTTCTCATATTTTTTCCTTCAATATTTCTTCTTTTTCTCAAGACAGTCACGACTAATTATTGTTTATGTTGTGTTTATTATTTTCAGTCCTCTATGGGAAATGTACTTGGAGGGAGTCGATATAAAATCCATACAGTGGTCTCAGCATTAAATCATCAAATCTTATTCCGGTCAAAGAAGAAGACACTAATACATAGCCGCCCCACTCTTGACTCTGAATTTCGACTACAAAATAATTGGTCAAATTTTCGCCTCTATTCTAAGAACAGCTTCAAATAATGCTAAAACAGTATTTACATTTTCGACCTAGACTAGAGTTTCCTAGATATATGTAAGGAACAAAAATATTTACATATTGTTCTTCTCCGGTTTTTTTGTTTGCAAAGTTGATAAGTTTCTACCTACAACAGATAGCTCAGTAATCACAATTTTCCTTCACCTCGTTTTTCCCGCATTCATTTACCAAAATTAAACCATATAAAAATTCCCTACAGTATTTTATTTTTCTTTATTTTTCACATATAACATGACAAGAGCTTTAATATTACTTCTGATAAATTTCTAATATTAGAAATCGGAAGAATTGTGTTCGTTTTAGTAAAAAAGTAATATATTTTTGCTCCGATTTTAATTTTTTTTCTTCATATTTGTGGACGTTTCATAACCTCCTGAGGATCTTTGATTTTGTGTCTGTCTGTTGACTACATTCCTTGTAACGCGCAAATCTCAGGAACCAGTCAACGGGCTTGCCACCTTGTTTAGAGGTATAATATTAGAGTATTTCCAGAATCGAGAAATAGTCCATTCTTGAATGATATAAATATTATTATTAATAAACAATTTTGATCAAACTTTATTTACAATTTTTATGCAGGTAGCTACAATGAAAAGGTATAGGTAATTAGTAAACAAAGCATGATCAAGGGTGGTGATAATGCCTTTGGCATTCTCTTCCGATATGTTAAAGAGATGGGTTACAACAGGTAGCGTAAATGCTAGGCACATTTTTATCATATCTACGCTATCATACCCACTGGTCTTTGATTTTATAGAAAATGAAACATTTCCTGAAAATCGAATGTTTCGTCATGGACGTGGGGTACAAAGTCCTGTTGAGAATCCAACTCAACTCTAGACTTGACTGTGTGTCATTGGGAGATGTGACAACAGAAACAAGGAAATCGTCAAGATTATCAAAATCAATTGTAATAGAATTAAGTGACTTATTGTTGTTACATACTTGGGTTTTAATTTGAACATTAAAATAGTAGGTACCTATTATACATATGTTGTTTCAATCAATATCTATCTATTTTATTATACTTTCTTAAAATCATGTTATAATGCTTTAGTCTTTAATTTGATGAGTGATAATCATGAGTGTAATAGTATTTCTCCATTTTTACACGAAATAAATAAATGTATTTATTCAAAGCTGTTTTTCTTCTCATAAATACAGGGTGGCCCATTTTAAATGACGCACCCGTATTACTCGGCCCCTGTTGGAGATACAGAAAATTTATTCTGAGGACTTTTTCATAACTCGGAGGGGGAAATCTCGTGGTGACCTTGGATTTTTTCTCAAGGTCACCCTTCAAGGTCAGATCAAGGTCAACTTCATTTTCTTAAATGGAATGACCCATTTTTTATTTCATATTCGTAGTCTACGTAAATTTCTACATTCATTACACTATTTTCTTGCTATCTCTCTATAGCCAATTAAAAAAGAAAAAAAAATTGAAATTTTCCGGAATGAACTTTTTTCTTCAAAGACTGAAATCAATTGATTTGTGTGTTTGACTTTCTTCTTACCTGCTAACTTGGCACCTATCGCCGCCGAAGTTGTTCGAACGTACCCCCATCGACCTCTAGACACATTTGAACGCGCCTCTCAAACTCCTCCACACTTTTCAACAACACAATCTCCGGTACTTGCTCACATGCTCTCTGGATTCTTTCCATCATGTCCTCGCGAGTAATTGGAGCTTCTTTATTTGTAATTTTGGCCAATTCATCTATTGATATTATTTTACATGATACTTACTACGTTGTAGCACATTTTCATTATTATTTCAATTTTTTTTTTCTTTTTTAATTGGCTATAGAGAGATAGCAAGTAAATAGTGTAATAAATGTAGAAATTCACGTAGATTACGAATATGAAATAAAAAATGGGTCATTCTATTTAATAAAATGAAGTTGACCTTGATCTGACCTTGAAGGGTGACCTTGAGAAAAAATCCAAGGTCACCACGAGATTTCCCCCTCCGAGATATGAAAAAGTCCTTAGAATAAATTTTCTGTATCTCCAACAGGGGCCGAGTAAAACGGGTGCGTCATTTAAAATGGGCCACCCTGTATATCATAGATAATGAGACCTAACTCGTATTTCGCAATAGGACTGTTTAAATTTGGCTTTCTGGTTCAAACGATTGAAGATATTTTTACATGTATCTTCAATTAAAAAGGCCCGAAAATATCGCACAAATAAATAATTCACTTTATTAAATCACACAGGAAAACAACTATTTAAAAATCACTTACTAAATCAAAAAACTTAACATTTCGCTTTAGGCTCGGGTTAAAACACTTAATTCACAATTTCGCAGAATACTTCACTTTAAGCTTAAAACATCACAGACCTGAAGAACACCCTCAGCAAAGAATGGGGATGATTTCCTGAAGAAAAAGTATCTTTCCTGATTCAATCAATCCTAAATTGGATGATAGTCATAAATACAGGCAGAGGGGGCCACACTAACTATTGATAATGAAAAAGATTAGGTACATTTAATAATGAACAATGAATTTTTTTCAGTTTTCTCACCTGTAAAATCCATGCGTTTTCATTCGTATCAGACACCCACAGTAAAAGTGATTTTAAGCTTTCGTGATTTTTTCTAAAATTTAATCCTCCAAAAAACAACGGAACACATACGGGTTTTGTCGTTTTTTTGATATTTTGAGTCGTTACCGAGAAACCCAGGCCTGAGTGATTTTTATGGAAGCCCTGTATACAGGGTGTAACAGACTAAATGTAAAATCTCTTAAGGGGTGGTAGTATAGATCATTTCCAACCATTAATGTTCTATAACACTTTTGATTTAACTCAGTGGTTCTCGAGATATTATTTTTTTGAATTATTTTTACAAGTCCCCTGCCGCTCGACAAAGAATGGCATCTAACTCCGTAAATACAGCAGATGAAGCAATAAATTTAACTTTTTCCATAAGATAACAATATTTCACTATTATTTAGGCTAGATTTATATTTAAAAAGTGCACACGTACTGAAAAAAATCGGCAGCAGCGGAAAATTTATCGCGAACATGAAATCCACCTGAAACTTCAGCCGCCATTTTCTCAAAATACTGCCCTCATAAAGTATTGGTTTCATTTATGTAAAAACTTGCTTGAAGTCTTATCTTTCAGAAAATATGACACACTTGATATAAAACTTTCATTTTTTATTGAAACCAAGAGAAATAAAAAAAAGTCAGTCACTACTACTAACTGTACCTACTAGGCTACCATCCTACTTTTACCTAGGGAACTAATTTTTTTCTTCAATTTGACAAATTATGGTTGCCATTTATTTTCAAACGGCCCAAAAGTTTGCCTCAGTAGACTCTTAACTTGGAGGTCAATGGTTCGAGTCTCAAGTGTGGCAAATTAGTATGTACGTATCCATGTATGATACTTTTAGCTGTGGTGCTTCAGAAATCAATATTAATCGTAATTGTTCATTTGTTCATAAGAGGAAAGGGTCTCAATGATAAAATGGTTTGAATGAAATGAAACATAACAATGTACCTACATAGTTAACACCCACAGGTAAAGGTGGTACGGTAAATACTGAACATTCATAAGTTGGTACATAGAGGTACAAATTATTATGTTAGTAGGTACCGAATTTTAATAAAACACATGGAATACTAAAATATTAGGGTCAATTAGTAGTCACCGTGGCAGAGTGAGTTAGCGTGCTAGGCGTTGCACGCATGGTGACCTGGGTTCGATCCCCAGCGGAACAGGAGTTTTTCTGCTCTGTACTTGGATGTTCGGGGTCCATTCATACCTCGTGAGGAAAAATGAGTAGTTACTTGTATGAGTAACGACCAGTGGCGACATTACCAGAGTAAAAAGAAATTAATGTAATAGAATAATTCGAAAAGTAAAGGAGGCTCTTAGTAATGCTGCGCTACCCACAAAAAATGTGAAGAGGCCTTGTGCTTCACCACAAATAAAACCATACATACATACTAAAATATTAAGGTCAATTAATCACGATCGTGGTGTCACAATAGCTCAAACTCGTCTTACTAAATATTTGCCATACTTGAGACTCGAACCAGTGACCTCCAAGTTAAGAGTCCGCAGCCTTATCAATGAATCGACTTAGGCTAACTTTTTGGTCCGTTGGAAAGTAAATGACAACCATAATTTGTCAAATTGAAGAAAAAAATTAGTTCCCTAGGTAAAAGTAGGATGGTAGCCTAGTAGGTACAGTTAGTAGTAGTGACTGACTTTTTTTTTATTTCTCTTGGTTTCAATAAAAAATGAAAGTTTTATATCAAGTGTGTCATATTTTCTGAAAGATAAGACTTCAAGCAAGTTTTTACATAAATGAAACCAATAATTTATGAGGGCAGTATTTTGAGAAAATGGAGGCTGAAGTTTAAGGTGGATTTCATGTTCGCGATAAATTTTCCGCTGCTGCCGATTTTTTTCAGTACGTGTGCACTTTTTAAGAATAAATCTAGTCTAAATAATAGTGAAATATTGTTATCTTATGGAAAAAGTTAAATCTATTGCTTCATCTGTTGTATTTACGGAGTTAGATGCCATTCTTTGTCGAGCGGCAGGGGACTTGTAAAAATAATTCAAAAAAATAATATCTCGAGAACCACTGAGTTAAATCAAAAGTGTTATAGAACATTAATGGTTGGAAATGATCTATACTACCACCTCTTAAGAGATTTTACATTTAGTCTGTTACACCCTGTATACTTCAAATTCTGAGTTTCCTGCACATTGCATAAAAATTAAAAATAGTACGGCGTAATGTACCTTATCATTTTGAAAATATGTACTGCCCCCACCACTACTCTAATATTCCCCTCCCTCTTCATACAAACCAAAATAAACAAAAACAGTTCCGATTTCCAAGTGACCGAATTCCGAATCTGTTCGAAAAAGTAAAAACGTTTCGTGTTCGGCTGTCTGTTCAAAGATTTCTTTATTTTTTTTACTAATACCCAGAGGATTTCTCTACAATTTTATATCATTGTGCTTTTTAACATAGTTTTGTGTGTGCGAATTCACTTTTTAACTATATTCGATTTAAATGTCCGCTGTAATTTATTCGTTGAGCATTCGAAAGTGTAGGTGTTTCCGATGATAGTATTACTTCAAAATGGCTGACACTTGTTGGTTCTACACTTACATCTTCAGTCAATCAATTTAGGATGTTTGGCATTAAAAATGTTCGTAAATTATACTTTATTCTACCAAGTTTATGCACAATTATTATTAATTAAACAGTACCTGCTTTCATGGTTAAATAAGTCCCTTACTAGTGTTAATTTTTCATAAAAGGAATCCCAAGAGTTACTCTGATCTTGTACATCAAAAGCTGGTATAGGTACATACACTTGCCTATTGTTATCTCAGAATTAATAAAATTGAAATCTTTATTAATTAGATAACACAATAACTTATATCTTTCTTGGATTTTCTTGTAAATACATAAGACGTCTTTAAAAAAATCAATTACGTACCTACCTTAATTGTTTAGACAATGTGTATGTTAAAGTGCTGTTGAATCTTTTAAATGTAGTGTTTAACTTACACTTAAATTGCAAGTTTCATGGAGGAAGCTGAAGCAGTTATTACTACACTACCTGAAAAGTAAGTTAAGTTGAATTTTATTTTAACTTTTGAAACAGAAGAATACAAACATATTTACATATCTCCATGGTTGAAAAACAAAACACATAGGTATTTTTCTTTCATAAAAGTGGGGAGGCTAAACTTGGAAGAAAATGGAAATATTTGGAAATACCAAACCTGGAATTTTTTTTATTCAACAGAAAAAACACGTCTAAACTTCATGCTTGGTTCTACAACTCTTGAAGAACACCAAACTAGGGATTCGGAACGTTAGTTCCAAATGATTCATCAAATTAGCGCTAGTGCAGTAAATTGAGGGTTTTGCTTGCAAAACCGAGTTGGAATATTTTTTGTGATATACACCTAAGGTAGCAAAAAATTAAAAGCGTCAAAATTTAAGAACATAAACAGAAAGCAAAAAAACAAGAAAAGCTAATGTAGGTACCTAAAGCTACCAACATGTTGAAAATTTTATTGAAATTTCTAGAGGGTATGGCAAGATATTGTAACTCTTGTTGCTGAAGTTACCAACAAGGTACTATTACATACATCAGTCACAAGGTTTTTTTTTACCTAGAGATATTTTTTCTCGCAGAGTAAAAATAATCCCACTACTGGCAGTAGTCATTTGCAATTATTTTTATGATATATTTTTTAAATCAAATTTGTAATTTTTACCAACTTACACGCGCACTAAAACTTTTTTTATTATTGTTGCAAATACAATTGACTGTATTTTTAGGCAA
Organism: Bactericera cockerelli; assembly: GCA_024516035.1. NCBI lineage: Eukaryota > Metazoa > Arthropoda > Insecta > Hemiptera > Triozidae > Bactericera > Bactericera cockerelli. The sequence goes on from CM044956.1 coordinate 31,310,296, forward strand.
AATAACTTGATTAAAACCTAACGGCACGCAGTCATATCCAACATTAAAGGAACCAAAAGGTCTGTCATAATCTTAGTTCCTTCAATGTTGGATATGACCGTGTGCCACTAGCTATAACATTCAATATTATTTGCAACAAGAATTTAAGAAGTTTTAGGGGGCGCGTAACTTAGTTATGATTACAAAAAACATTTTACAAATAGTATACAATTGATCACAAGCTAGATTACGACAGACCTTGGTTTCTTGAAAGTCATATATGACTGTGTCCACCAGGTTTAAAGCAATAATCTTTTATGGCAATCCGAATTTCGTTGAAAAAAATTTGATTTCAAAGAATTTAAATTTATGCACAAAAAAAGACGAAGTGCCATGAGCAATCTCCAAAACATTAATCTCAGCAACATCACTCTACCTCGTCGCCCTCATCGGCAAGTTAACAGATGAAGAAATATCAAAAAATGAAACAATGACTTGTAGTAAGGTAACAGAGAACAAGGGATAGTTTAATGAGCATTAAAAATGAATTACCTATTCTTGAGAATTTTTTGTAAATAATTTTTATGATTGTTTGTTGAACCCTGTTGAATAATCAAATTCGTTGTTTATTTCTATAGAGTAAAGATTTATTATATTTAATTATTTGATAAATGATCACAGTCCAAATACACCCCAATTACCACCACAATTTTGTTTATATTCTTGCCAATCCCTGGATTTGCAAACACATTTTGGTAGAACACCAAAAATAAGCGGATTTTGAGTGAATCCAAGTTTTGTGAACAATGAAGGTTTGGTGTTTTTACAAATTTCATAGAACTGAGCATCAAACTACTGTTTGTTCAAAATTAACACTTTGTGCGCCACGTCACTCAATATGAGCGACAGCGACTTCCCGCTGGGGCCACGTCTCTCATTTTGAGAGACACTAGACCTCTCTTTGAAGCATTGTGTCTCAGTATGGGCCACACTACTGTGTATTTTGTATTGAGAATTTGAAGCGTGGCCTCCTGAGGATGATCAGAGTGTGCTTGGTTTTCACCTATCTAGTTTTGAAGCATATTGAGAGACAATCCTTTGTATCGTGGCCCCAGGGGAAAATCACGATTTTGGGCTTGGCGCACAAAGTGTTAACAAGACTGAAAAAAAATTCATGAGATCAAAATTTTGTGAAAACTTGGTTTTGGCCCTAATATTGGATTGACTCAAATTTAATTCTGAAATCACATTCAGAATGTGTTTGCAAATGCAGGATTTGTAACAAAATTGTGTTTACCAACAATGTAATTCAAGAAAATGACAAAAGACCATTTGGTAAATTGTGATGTTTGCCATAAAAGTGTCATATTACCAGAGTTTATAACACTGAATGTATGTAATATGGGCAATACTTGAAAATCCACACCAAGCTTAATACTGCAATTTTTGGCCAAGATGAGGTATATTTCATCTTCTAATGTGTTCAGGAGCCTTAATCAGGTCTGCAAAACATAAAAAAAATACACCAAAGTTTAATTTTCAAGTGTTGTCCAGTTTCCTCAAAACTTAAACGTGTAGGTATAATTAAGAAGTGGGGAAACGAACCCCAGTTGCATGGATATACCACATAGCATGACACCATCACAAAGGAGTAGAATATATCTTGCGGTCTATTTATGTTTATGTTTACATTTGATACGGGTGAAGAAATTTTGTGAGGTATGAGGAGAGGAGACTCCTTTGCGATACTTGTGCTGAGGACATCACGATGTAGGCTGGCGGGGGGTGGTTTCCACACTTCTTAATTTTACACTCTATGTCAGAATCTTTATTGTCAATTATCTTGTAAATCATAATAGGTATTTAAAAAGTTCTTAGAGTTAACCCTCCCTTAACATGGTTTCAGTAACAGCGACTTTGGTCAGTAACAGTGTCTGGGGACTTTTTAGTCTTATTTTGACCTCCTGAATCAATTATAAATACATGCATAAATAAAGTCCAGACACCCTGTATTGATTTTAATATTGTTAAAAAAATTTAATGACAAGAAAATGTGCAAGTTATCTTGTGTGTACCTACCCCCATTAATTTTTTCTCATATTTCTTTTTTTCAGTTGTGACCTGTCAAACGGTGTGTCTATGCACAGGTCTTTTACTAGACCAGCAACAGGGGATGGTAGTGTTAGTCCACCCATGAGCTGTGCTTATGTCTGGCAGCAAATAGTCATTGTGGTGAATAAAGATGAGAGGGGCTATGGTATGAAAGTTTCGGGTGACAACCCTGTCTATGTTCAATCAGTTAAAAATGGTAAGTGCTGTGTGTGTTGATATCAAATTTAGAAAATTAACTTTTCCTAGAACTTCCTGTGCAAGGTAGTTCATTACAGACCTAGAGCAACCCACTCCTCACATCCAAATCCCTGATCCATTTCTCAAAATCTGCTTACCTAGAGGAGTTAGTAATCATTCTGAGACACTTATTAAGAGATCATTTTAAGAGATTGACAGTGTTTTAAAACAAAGAGTTTTAAGATGGTACATTGAATGCACCAGTTCTTGTTACTGTCACTGATGTTAAGCAATATCCAGCGAGGTTAGGACTTGGATGAGTGACCATTCAAGTATTAATGGTGCATTCAGACCCTCTGGTGCACAGAGCTGGTTACTAACAAAGAAAAAAAACAGGATTTTCTCTAGTTCTTAAATTTAACAAAGGAACCCTAATATTACAGTCTGCAGAATTATCAATATTATTGTTGAAAATGTTATATATGTACATGATTTTCTGATAATTTTCTATAATTAGATGTTCCATTAAGTCAGTGTATGAGATGGCTTTGGAGTATACTGGATACAAACCATTTTACATAATTTCTTGAAGAGAAAACGTACAAATTTTGCTTTAACTCTTTCCAGAGCATCCCTTTGATTTTGCGTGGATGGTGACCATATGACTAAGGCACACTCAAGTTTACTCCTGACAAGTGTGTTATAAAAGGTTGTAATAGTTTTATACAGACTGTTGGCTCTAGACAAGTAGTCCCATTTCATCATCACTTTAATACAGCACCTTGAAAGCTACAAGATTGTGATACCTTTATTGTTAGAGTTGATGATTTATTTTAACAAAGAACTATCTTTTTCCAGGAGGTGCAGCTGAAAAAGCAGGTCTTCATGCTGGTGATAAAATTTTGAAGGTAAGTTCACTGAATGACGTTTGAAGTTAAGATTTTTACAATTTGTACATCTTATGTGCTGATGGGTACATCACAATTCATCTCAAAAAGGGTTACCAAAAAAGGTTTGAAATTTAGGTCTAAAAAAGTTAACGCAGTTTAGTCTCAAAACATTATTAAAAAAAAACAACACAAATTGTCTCAGTATGACAGATGAATTACGGTACATATTCAGGTATTTTTTATTAATACTTTGGATAAAAAAAAAATAAGTAAAAAATAAATGGTACATATGGACTTGCTGTACTTTACCTAACCCTAATATGAACCTAAGGAATGGCCTTCAATGTATTCTACTTAACCCTTCAGTAAATCTGAGGCATGGCCTTCAATGTACTTTACCTAACCCTGCTATAATGAACCCAAGGTATCATACCTACTTAATTATTAAACTGCCTTATTGATAGGGAATTTTTCTTTGCTTGTGGAATTTATTTTCTCAATGGGATATTTTTTTCAAATAGATTTTCAGTTTTGAGACAAATTGTGTTGTGTTTTTCTTGAGTGAAAAAGGTTAGACACCTCAGGTAATTTGAGACAAATCGTGCAACTCCCATACTATACTATGTAGCTGATGGAGTATAAACAGGATTAGACCAGTAGTATGACTGGGGGTACATTTCTAATAATTAGTATGGTTGAGGGTACATTTCTAATAATTACTGAATATGGTTTGTTGTTTGGTACATCTTGTTATCCCATGCAATTACTAAATTTCAAAACTAAATGTAACTTCAATCTTTTTCAGGTGAATAATGAAGACGTGCTGACTTCTACTCACACTCAAGTAGTAGAGCTTATTAAATGTGAGTACCATTGTTTATCCATCTTCTCTTGCACTATGTTTTATGTTAATGCACGTTTTATATTAAATTTTCTTGGTAAGTGTAATTTGTTGAAAAATTTCACATCAACCGATGGAAGTAAAATATGAATAACCTTAATCTATTGAAGAATTTACCTCATTTCACTTAACACAAAAAACACCCACCCACCTATTTTCACTTAAATATTTCAAAGAAAAGCAAACATTTGAGCAAATGTTTATGTAAGTTGTCTGACATACGTTACAAAGTCACAACTCTTAAACTGTAGGAGCTACAGTTCTGAAATTTCAATATGTTGTCTAAAGTTCAAAGCATTTACAACAAACAAATATAATTGTGGAAGTTTTTAGAATCCATAAGAAGACTCATTTCACTGAAGTTGTAAGGCAAGTTATATTATTAATAACCCAATTACCAGGAAGAGGTTATCAGCAAATGTTGCCCCTTGTTAAGGAGAAGGGAAGGATTAGGTTTCATCATTCCCACATGATATAATCTTTAGTGTTTAACATGACAATCTCATTCAGGAGATGGTACAAATAATTGTATGAACTTGATGGGTGTCTATTTTTTATTATAAATGTTCATATTTCCTATCTGGAAAGAGATGTGCCTAGATGAAATTTATACCTTTAATACATATCACACATCTATTTAATCTAATTAGGGTTCAAAAGGCAGTGAAATTATTCGGGCTGTTTTCCTTGAAATTTAAGGGTCAAGGAGACTATATTCATGAACATTTGTCTTAAGGGGTATCATAATTATAATTAAAAGAGTCAATTAGTAAAAATTGGTTACAGTACTTTTACTAAATTTCAAATTAGAGCTGCTATCATGGTACTATGGAATGAAAAGTTTTTTTTTTTAATAAAAGAAAAAGTTATCATATTTGTGTTAATCACTATTTCTCAAGCTCGCCTTACTTTCCATTTCCATGATTTGGATTCGAACCACCGACCCCAGGTTACGATTCTGTTACCTTATAGATTCAGCTACTGAGTCAGTAATGAAAAGTCTTAATGAGCCACAAAGATGATCGATCACATTTTCAACACAAATACAGCATAATAATTAAAATCGCAAAGAAAGCCATGGAACCCTACCAGTGGTGAGCCCTTGGGTCTGCTAGCACACACACCTTAATATATAGGGTTGAGCATAAAGTCTCACTATAGCCCTGGTAGAACCAATCATGATATCGACAAACGGTAAAATATGGGTTGCCTCATTTTTTATAGGATTGATTTGTGATTTTGAGTTCAAAATATTTCGCCTCTGGCTGTCCGTTTAGGTTGGGTGACAACCAGCTCAATAATTTATAATGGAATGGGTGTAAAAAAACACCTGAAAAGTGAAATTAATTGCAAAATATTTCAGACCCTTACCGTTTTCGAGATACATACAGGGTCGGCCGTCCTCGCTAATGTCCATATATTCCGACCTACAACTCGTGAACGGCAAGTTGCAGAAAGATGAAATTTGTTCATTTCAACTACTCTTTGCAAGACCTGCCAAACAAGTTAGTACACGACCTTTTCTATTGAGGCTAGTTTCCGGTCAGTTTTGGCAGTTACAAAAAAACCTTTCGAGTTTTACCTTAACCCTCTTAAAATAAACCCTCCTTTGATAGGTCATTTGGTTGCCACCAAGCTTAAGGCCAGCCGCTGCCGAAATTTTTTGGACCCAAAATCAATCATCTAATTATGACTAAACCACTATTTTACCGCTTGTCGATATCTTGAGTGGTTCTAAAGATACAAGGGGTAGGGTGATATTTTACGCTCACCCTGTATATGCTAATACTCAGAGCGTGCAACTCTTGCCTCTGTGCTGTGCAGTATTGTCGAGTACATACACAGACACAAGGATGTACAGAATGGGCAGAGAATGATGTTTCATTGATTTAAGCTTGAAAAGTGAGTGCATTCATTGATTTATTTACTAAATATTTTTTTTTTTCTTCTAATACAGAACAATGAAGTAGGTATATCAACAGAACATCACAAAAATATAGATTTTCTTTCAAGTTATCTTATTTGTGTTAATCACTTGTGATATCAAAACTACTCAAACTCGCTTTACTAAATCTACGCTGAAACCGGGACTTGAACCACCGACCTCCAGGTTACAAGTTCGCCGTCTTATCGATGAAGCTACTGAGGTCGGTATAATATAGATTACTAGTGGGTTAAATGTGAATATTTTTTGTCCTTACTCGGCGTAGCCCAAGAACGACAAACCCTTGCCTAGTCATCACTGTGTTGTTTGCATGACCTCCCTTCGTGTGTTTAGATTTGGGATGCTATTTTCTTCTCGTATATAGATGTTGCATGGATTGTGTGGCACCCAGTGATCATTCATTGCCCAGCCACCCCACCCCACTCCGTCTCTTATACTTTATGTTCTGCTGCTGGGTCCTGGGTCTGATTGTAACAGGGACATCTCTGTTGTATGGCACATTGGTTCGGGTTTCTTCCTCAACATGATAAAGCAGTCATGAAAGCACACTAGTGGTTCTGAGCTGGTCAAAAACTAGGTCTTTTTAAAAGAGTATATACTTTTCAGTTCTCACAGACATAATTATGTACTGACAATGTTTGGCACTAGGATTGGTTTGGTACTTGGCTAACTGCACTGCCTTGGATGAGGTCAGGTCTGCTGTATTGTAGGCATGAGGAAAATCCGTTTCATCATCCTGTGTAAGGTACTTCATTCAACTGAGACACGCAGTTGAGGCCAAGCTTTGCGTTTAGCCTAGTGAAAGAATCATTGAGCCCAGAGGTCACCCAAGAAGTAATTCATATTATTAAGATAAGAAACCTCGGTACTCGCGAGTAGGTCTCAGTAAAATGGTAATGGTACCTATACTTGAGTGGTACTGGTACCTAATAGTGACTTGTCTTGTCGTTGTGTCCTATCCGCGACGCATGCATGAAATGTATAATATTCAAGAAGGAAGAACAGCGGGTTTCAAGTATGTTGCAAAATGAGTTGTAAGTATCAGGACACTTGAAATAATTACATCTCGTACACCTTCTGTGACTCCAGTCTTGTGGCCAAGTAGTCCACCTCTCTCATCTATGCAATCTCAAAGTGCCAGGGCCTATGTAAAGAAAAAATTGAACTTTTTTAAAGTGCCTATCGTAAGTTAACAATTTTGAGAACAGACCGACCTCACTAGCTTGATCGATAAGGCAGCGGACTTGTAACCTGGAGGTCGGTGGTTCAAGTCCGGGTTTCAGCGTAAATTTAGGAAAGCGAATTTGAGTAGTTGTGATATCACGAAAGTGATGAACACAAATATGATAACTTTAAACTTCAACTTCAATTTTGAGAACAGCTGAATAAGTATAATTGGATAAATATACACTTGTACTGCTGTTTAGCTATGCCATGGGTATGGCCGCACATTTAAAGGTGGATACCTGCTTGCAATTGCGATTGGATTGAAACTTGTAACAAGAAACTAAAAACAATAAGAGGAAGCTAACATAAAGAGAACTTTATTCTTATACAGAGGTATTTCTGATTCTATACGGTCAACTAGATAAAGATTGTCTTTTTCAGATAATCACCAATAATGACGAAAACGGCGGATCCTTTTTTAAGTTTCCTGCGGCGAAACACTTAATACCAAAAAACTCTTTTAGTACAGTATTAATTCTTTCTAACCCCAAGATAATAGTAATAGTACGAGACATTGAGACTTGTGTTGTGATCTAGTTTCTTAGGGAATTATAGAATGGAGGACGAGTATTAATTAACTGTTTAGTGATGAACCTCAAGTTTAAATGCCAACTGAAAGTAATATTAGTAAAAGTAACCGCTAAATTGAAAGTTGATGAAAATGTAGTACACCGTTATAATAGGTATATCAAGACAAAATGCATAATTTCTATGCAGGTAATTTTCTTTGATTTCTCTTCGTGTTGGTGTGTGTCCAGCCACTTTGCAGAGTTCAGGTTTCAGGTGGTATTAGAATATGAATAATGAAAACTCATGTTTCATTCATTCTCGTAAAGTTTGGTGATTTCAAGCAACTTAAGGATGTTTCATGAAAGCAGCGAGATGGTCACCTTGCTCGCCGTCGCTTCAGTCATCCTCAATGAAGTACCTATAGGCTAAACTTGGTCCTCAAAATGGTTTACATCTACAATTATTTTAGATGCACTAATACTCTTTTGAGTCATTAGAATGGATTAAAAGCGACTAAACTACATATTCTACAGTGAAATGTATGTCCAATGTCCATACATTACTGTACCTACTACCTACGTTCTCATCAGTCACTGTGAGCTGAATTCTATACCAGCAAGTAAACATGGTGGCTCTAAGGTATTCCTGTTGATATGAGAGAGATGAGTCAGTTGAGTGTTTCATTCACAATGGTATCATGAGAGAGGATGGAACATGAAAGCTGCTTACTTCTCTTTCTCTTACTTGAGTAGCATCATCCTTGTATGTGTGTATGGTGTGGGCAGAGAGAAAATGAACACATTGAGAATTCAACTCTCCTCATCATCTCTATGTGCTACTGCCAAAAGTCACACCAGGACTCATCTTGTGGCTATTCTGATGTATAGAGACGGTTAACTTCTTTTGAAAGTCCATGAAGAGGCTACCTTGTATACTAAAATTCTTTTTCTTGTGGATTCAAATATTACTTGTTGCTTACTCTATTATGTGAAAGGGCGTAATTCATAGACATTTTTGTAATACTTCTGTTTGCTTTAAATGGGGAAATGTAAATTCTAAGTTTCAGCTCGATATAAGATCGCGATTTTTCTATTAAAATCGTAATTTCGCCTTAAGTAGTTTGACATTATCGACCAAAGTTGCAAGTATTCGTGTGAATTTGGAAAATATAATGAGAAAATCAAGAATCTTTTATATGATAAAGCATGTAGTACATGATTTTACCCTAGTTTTGCTCGCATAATCCTCAACCTAAGCTGTCACTCAATATTTTTTTTGATTAACTTCCCTTCATCATGAAATTTGGTGAGTCTCAGTATACTTTTTGAATTCAAGTTTCAGATACCTAGTGTTAGACAGTTTGATTCTTTCCGGCAATCTTTTTCGATTTATGTCGAACCACCGCTAAAATTGAGCCTCCATCATAAATGGTGCATATTCCATGAATCACAGATCTCAGATCCAAATATCTGACCGCGGTGACATATGTAGGTATGGTCACTTCTATTTCTTCTCCAGACCACTGCTCAGTGTTGGCTGAATGGACATGTGGATTGCTCACACTAGCCGCAACATAGAGTTGAGGTATTCTCAGCTCACATCCTACATGCAAGAATCAAAGTATTCGATACGCCAGTGAGTCAGTATGCCAACATTTAACTCATGTATGTACTAGTACCTGAAGTACATATATACTTATGTTTATAGCTAACACTGACCACTGGCGAACCTATTTATAGACGTATATATGTACTTATATGTATATTACATTTTGCATTGAATACAATGTATGTATGTTGGACATAACGGACAAATGGCTCGGAAAACTTCCTTGGTAGGAAAGAGAAACACCCGGATAATTCTGTTGTTGTTGTAACTAGCTTGTCCAACTCGGTGGAAAAGTTGGCTCGTTCTGAACCATATATTTCTATGTGCGATGAACCTTGGTGAGTAATTTAGCTTTCTTTTTATAGCCACCCTTTGGATTTTTTTTCTGGGATGGAATAATTCTGTTTAGTACTACACTGACCCACACAAAAAAATGAACCATTTGCCATTTTCCGTATAACGTATAACTCCATGTATTTCCTGACGACTTAACTTGGCATATCTTCTTTCGTAGTTTAAATTACAAACCCAGTACTAGTGAATATACCCAATACCATTTTTTTGGAAAAAAATTTGTAAAAGATACCCTAAAAACTTTCAAACCAAAAAAATTGAAATCAGATCATCACTCATCAGATCAATAATGGTGGACAATAAATCAGGAGCAATTATTTATCTATTTTTAGACTTAGACGGATTTATTCATTCAATTATAAGATTTTAATTTGGGTTGGACTGAAACCATTACCATGATGACATGGGTAAAGAAATCGGAGAAATGAATTGTCCCTAGAGTTGCTGTGTCTGATGTCCATTTCCAAATTGAAAGATAGTAGCCTTCCCCTCCTCACACGCGAGTCTACAAGAGAAATGGAAATGAAAGAAGAAATAATGAATAAGACGAGAATAATTCCGATTAGACCACGCCCTCTTTGTGTTGTCACCTCCCCTTCTTCTCCACCCCCTCCATTATCCTTCTGTCTCTCCTTCAGTTTTTTCTCTCTCTTTTTCTTCGACAGCATTTATTTGGTATTTTTATTTTTTTGTTGCAAAATAACAATAAAATAATCATAATATCGCCGTATTTTTTTTTCTCAAGTAAAATCTCAAAATTGCCAAGTGTAAAACGATGTGTACCAATCACGAGGAAGTATTGTGTCCATAATTAGGTGTGTATTTTAATAATGGTTTGTACTTTGGTTCTTTCAAACCAGATTGGTCTGCTTCATTATGATAGTTCTCGCTGGGTGTTGGACTGAAGACTTCAACTATGAACTTTCAAGTTTGGAGCAATAAAAAAAGAACAAAACATGCCTAGGTTAGAGATAATACCCAGCTTTTCTGTATTCACATAATGGAATTGCATGTCCAGTTTGTTGTAGTCTGGTAGAATGCTCTTCCATTAAATTTCTCGTCGGGCATTTCACGTTCAGTTTTGAATTCTTCAGTAATTATATTAGAAGTTAAAATGCGACATGGCGAGAAGGGACATACTCGTAGAAAATAAATGTCAACACTAAATCATATTATGAATGCACATCCGTCACAATGTATTCTTTTAGCGTGTTCAAGTTTTGATTATGAAACACATTTTAAAGACCATCGTTTACATTATATGCGAAGAAGAATATTTATTTTGAATGCTTTTTGTCTTAAAGTTCTTTTTCACAAGGTTAGAAAATATTTTATTTGAAAGTTTCACCATCAACCCAGGTTGATGATGTTGCGTATCACATCAGCTAGTTGTGGCCTCTTGGCTCATTCCAATTTCTACACTCTCAACTCGATATTTTCGACCGAAAGAGAGACTTGATGGCTCTTTGACCTTACAATAAGAGCAATTTCTTAAACATAAAATCGAATTTCACATGTTACTCCTTAATTTTTAACAGTCCCTACAATTAAATAGACACAATAGAATAATAAAACCATACTTGAGGAAAAAAACACAAGTTCTTTGGATTGGTGCTGTTGATTTCTTCAAATTCAGGGGCGTTACTTAGACTATGTTTTAATAAGTGAATATACTTACAGATTATAATTCTTGGCACACTGCACATTTTAAAATTAATCACCATTTGCAAGTGAATTAACGGAAAATTAGTTGAAGCTGAAAAAAAACATTCTAACTTTGGATTCTCTCATAGTATTTCGGATCTCATCTGTAATGAATGTAATGCTTTAACGAACCTCCTGTTCCGACTTCAGAAATTAAGGGTGATGCGGAAGAGAATGCCCAAGGCCTCATCACCACCCTTGATCAGGCTTTGTTTATAAATAAATGAAGACCCTGTTTCTGTGATCCTGTTCTTTAATTTGTTTGAAATCAAGCAGGTATTGTTCTGTGTTAACCCTCCCAGCCTTCTAATCTCCCTCTTCTAGTCTGATGGACTTGTGTATGAGAAGACCCGGGTTTGAACCCTGCCCTGCCCATTCATTAATCTGGAGGGTTTATCTAAATTTATTGTTCTGAACAATAGAACCTCTATAATTTAACCCACTGATGTTACCTTCGAAGACAGCTAATATGTATTTTTTTGTGAATTTCAAAAGTAAAGTTTCTCATTAATTGTTTCAATTTTGATCATAATGTATTCGTGATGACTGATGTCATGACATGTGATATTATTATCTTTTATTCTGCTTCAGTACATAGACACTTGTATGTAAATACATACTTGTAACTATGTGGTTTCATAGTTTGCTAACTGAAATTCCATTTATTAGTACAAAATTTTGGGCCATTTTTTGATACATTCATGGAAACAATGCAATAATAAATAATTGATACTTCTTTACTCTTCATGTCCCATCAACTTCTTCTTCATCATCACCACATAGAAAAAAAGAAATGAGAGAGCAAGGTTATGGTTTATCATTAAATTTCAATTTGCGGTGCTCAGTCTTACTGTCACAACGACACAACGTATATGCTAGGAACTCGACCCACCAACTTCCAGGTGTTGGTGAGTTGAACAACTTTCAAGTCTGAGGTATTAAGCAATATGATAATAGTGAAGAGGGTTTTAATGAATGCATTACAAAGAATCATGAGTATACAATGAACAGCCAGGGTTAAAACCACTTGTTCCCGATCCCCGTCGGGGTTCTACAGAAAAGGGATTAGAAACTAATACAAGGGAAGATCCAGCGAAATTTATTACCAACAGGTTGTTTTCTTCGTTCCAATGTTTTTGAATCGAGTAGTAGCACAACCACCAATTTTGAAGCACTTTCATACTGGGGTTGAGGGTTTGAGAGCCTCTCGTCTTACTTTTTACAGCCCTCTCTATATCAGTTGAGGGTCGAAAGTGGCGAGGAAAGGAGGTGTGACGTGTGTTTTTGTTATCAAGGGCAGCTTGACTCTTTACGAGCTAATTTTGTTTTGTACATCAGTTGCCGCTCTGGTTCGAGCTTCGTACGTGACTCAAAAGTTGTCTTTCTTTTCCACCGAGCTTCAGATTTCCAGATTCGATCGAAATGATGAAGAATATAATGATGAAGAATATAGATGAAGTGTGTGAAGGAAAAGAAATACCTAACTATTTAAAGTAAATTGAAATTTTGCTGGTTTCAAGTTTTGTTTTTCTTTTTTTTCAACTAATTCTCTTAATTTTTCATTTTCAAATTTGCAAATCTATTACTTCTATGTATAATATTATTTGACTACCTATAATATCTAAGAATTTATAATTCATATTTTAAGAAGTACGAGTTCGGATATACATAATTATCTTCTAAATCTAGTAAAAGTAAAATGTAAAACTTTAGTTAATTCATGGAAATAATTTAAACAATGCATTACATTTTTATATGCAGACATGGTTTTCTGCTGTTAGCCTTGTGTTTTTCTTCTTCTTTTTTACATTTTTTAAAAATAAGTGCAAGGAACGGATAAATCATGGTGCATGGTCCTGATCCACGGGATATAGTGACATAATCCTGGTTTCAAGAATATCACACTATCAAGGTGGGTGTAATCAATTATTATTCACGTGAACAATGAAAGAAAAACAGATATTTGAGTAATAATATCGCCTTATGTATACTGTCCAATTAGGACTATCTAGTCCCATTATTCTATCAGTAAGCCCAAGACGCATCATTATGTGGTAAAAATTCCAAATGGGAGGATCGAACCCGTGACCTCTTATGTATATTTGGATTCACTGAGTGCCGCCTTTACCACTGAGCTACCGGGACAGAAGATAAAAAGTTCCATGTACAAATCTCCTTGCCCAATTGATTATCGGTCACCGAGATTTATACCTGTTGGCTCCCTACTACTTTTCAGATATATTCACACTGGGTGGTGTTGACCCGAAATACATCTATACATAAATATTTGCGCAATGCATACACTCTAATCCATAAATTTCAACAACGATAGTACGTAGAAAGCTTCAATGTTTGACAAAAGTTGCTATTGTTGTCCTAATTTGCAATGTGAAAGGATTGTCTGCAAGTCTCAATGAGACGGGTTGAAAGCGAAAATGCTAGGCTTGAGCTAGTGATCAATATATTTCTCTAGTCAACGCCTAATTCCTGAACTCCGAGCCCTTATTATTATTACAATCCTGTCCCGTGCTATCTCCTGTACTGGGTGAGCACGCGTGCAGAGGCACCCCTTCCTCATTGCTGCAAGTGAGTCACTGACACCCAGCATCCAGGCTGCACTTTTTTTTAAATTGTGTTCAAACGCAACTAGTATTGTTGCAATTACATGAACTTAGATTTGAGGGTTAAAGATAATTACATATGAAGGTCTAATATATCTTTACAAATAACTTTAAATTTTTCCAAATGCAAACTTAAATCTAATTTACATGAGTGTTGATTAAATAGCAACATAGCTGATATTATTGGTGAGCTTAAACCTTCTGGAGCACACAAACTATTTTTAATGTAGAAAAATTTAGGGTTTCCCTTCATAAGATCCCTTCCCACTTCATAATATTCCAAGGCTAGCCTTGAGGAGTATCCAACTAATGTGATGGTGGACTTCATTCTCTTCTTGCTTTGGTAATTTTGAGCCAAGTGGACATTAGAAAAACATATTATAAGAGTATTGAAAACATAGGTTGAGAACGAAAAAGTCTTTTTTAACTCTTGAGTGTTGATATCTTGTACATACATTCTCCAAAGTTCAGCATACTTGAACGTTCAGCAAAGAACATCTTTGGAATATTTTTTAATTTCCGAAAAAGTAAATTTCCGGTCACGTCTTGCATTATTGCATACAAATGTATCCCTGCATTATTGCATACAAATGTATCCCTGCATTATTGCATACAAATGTATCCCTGCAGTATTTAATTTATTCTTTATTGACGGGTCAAGCCCAATGTACATTGATTACATAGAACAACATTAAATTAATACAAATAAGAAAACAAAATAAGAAAATGTAAGAAGGCAAGTAAAATATCACAGAACGTAGAGCAAGTTGACTAGAAAAGCTGTATTACAATTATTGACAAGTTAAGCACATTAAATTCCATTTTCACTCCTCATCATTCGATTGATGGGAGCAAAATATAAATAGTTTCTAGTGAAGCTGTTGACTAAGAATGTTTTAGGTTGTCTTAAACGACGAGTACAATCAAATGATAAAAGCTCTAAGAGCTTGGGACAGTTGACTTGTCCTTCAATCAGTTTAATCATAAAATTATGATCTAGTCGTTTGCGTCTGTCAACAAGGTTGTCAAGGTTAATGTCAAGAGAATAACGGAAGTTGAAATACCACAAAAAATTTATTTTGCACTCTTTGAAGAGTGTGTTTATGTATGTCATAAAAAGGTGACCAAATTAGGCAAGCATACTCAAGCAGCGACCTCACAAGAGCTTTGTATAATATACAGAAGGCATCAGGTGAAAGTCCCTTGGAATTTCTCCAAACATAACCAAGAATACGATGGCAAGATAATGAAACCTTATCTATATGGTAAGAAAAAGAAAGGTTGGTGTCCAGGTAAACGCCAAGGTCTTTAATGTTATCAACAAACGGTAGATTCACAGAGTCAATTGTGTAAACAAAATGACGTGACTTTACCGATCTAGTGAATTCCATGACAGCACACTTATGAATAGCCAACTGCATGTCGTTCGTAGATAACCAATCATGAAGTTTACGAATATCTGATTGTAAAGAGAAGCAGTCTTCGATAGAAGTAATAGTTTTGTACAATTTCACATCGTCTGCGAACATGAGAACGGAAGAATGTTCAAAAATGGAGGGTAGGTCATTAAAAAACAGACTGAAAAGCAAAGGCCCACTGTGGCTTCCCTGTCCAACACCGGAAGCAACGTTGATTGGAGAAGACACACAGTTCCCAACCCTTACAAGTTGAGTTCGCTCGGAGAGGTAATTAGAGAGCCAGATTAAAAATCCTTCTCCAACTCCGAAGGAGCGTAACTTTGCCACAAGAAAAGACACGTTTACTCTGTCGAAAGCCTTCGCGACATCAGTATAAATGGCATGGACTGGGTAGCCATCGTCAAATGCTGTAAGAATATCGTGCTGATACGATAAAAGGTTAGTTACAGTTGACCTCTGAGACACAAAACCATGCTGACGCTCAGAGATGATACATTTGGTGGCAAAAGAAAGCTGTTCATAAACCAATTTGTCAAGTATCTTGGGAATAGTGGATTGAATGCAAACCCCCCTGTAGTTGGATATATTACAACGATCACCTGATTTAAAATTGGAATCAGAAAGCTTTTCTTCCACTCGGAAGGAAAAGTACCAGAAGACATTGACTTGTTGAAAAGAAAGGACAATGGCCCAGCAAGAATTGATGAGCAACGTTTCAAGATGATGGGCGGAATGCTGTCCGGACCAGAAGAACATTTGCTCGGCAAAGCAGAGAGAGCTTTGAAAACATCATTCTCTGAAAATCTGCAGGCATTAAAATCAATTAAGTTTTGACTGGGGTACTCAGGAATAGGTCGATCAGATTCTTGATAAACAGAAGAAAAGGATAATCTAAAAAGATCAGTTATTTCTTGTAATGACGAAGAAAAAAAATCATTGAAAAACATATTTTTAGGGAATCCATTGATCTTCCTTGATTCCTCTGAGTATTTCCAGAAATGACTAGGGTTTTCCCTCAGTTGTTTGTTAACTTTATTGAGGTAATCAGAGTGACACTTTTGACTGTGGAACTTACACTGAGCACGTAAGGCAGAGAAATGTTGGTAATCTATATCTGAACCACTACGCTTAAATTTCAAGTGGGCAACCTTTTTTTCACGAGTCAAACGTTTCAAATAGTTTGAAAACCATCTAGGAAAATTATCTGCACGAATTGTTATAAAAGGTGTAGATAGATGAATACCTTCCAATATAACATCGTTAAATTTAGAGACAATACAATCAATATTTCCATGATTAGTCAGTTCACTCCAATCTACACCAGAAAGAAAGTTTTTCAAAATGTCAAAATTACATTTGGAATAAACATAAAATTTTGTATCCTCGGAAAAATACTTAAGCTGAGTTTTCAAGGGAATGTCAAAACAGAAAGCAGTGTGGTGGAAGTTGTTGTCAATTAAATTGTCACTTGAGACGCAGGTCAAAATGCCTGGAATGTCCGAAAAAAAGCAAGTCTAGGAAAACTCCTGCATTATTGCACACAAATGTATCCCTGCATTATTGCATACAAATTTAATGTATCCCTGCATTATTGCATACAAATGTATCCCTGCATTATTGCACACAAATGTATCCCTGCATTATTGCATACAAATGTATCCCTGCATTATTGCATACAAATGTATCGGAAATGTACAGAGGCAGTCTGCTCTGCGTCCCTGTATTATTCCTAGTTCCCCCTATTTGTTATCAACTTATTGAAAACAAAGTGGTGTGCATTGAACACGGGGGAGATACGGGCAGGGGATAATGTGTTCATTAATAAATATTGTTATTATAGTATAAATATAGTTTTAGGTAAGTTGCTTGTATTAGCACGTTCACTTCCACTGGCCTACAATTAGGTTCAAGTGATTTTTTTTTACAAAAACCTCTTCTATCGACTCGAAAAGATGAACCGATTGCATACATTTTTACCAACCGTGATCGCCTTATACTCGTACATACATGTTTTTCTTTTATAACTTTTTCATGCATGTTAATGTTATGATGATTGAGAAATCATGCCATAACCTATATAATAATTTGTACTTTGACTCTGACTCTTTTATACTATTAATGTATCCATTTTCGTATTTTGCTCACATTATTCTGTAAAGGCGGCCGTTCACTCATTTCCTTCCAAAGCCCCATATTCAATGCCTCGTCCTTTTCTTCTACCTTAAAGAGTCGAATTCTTATCCTATTTTTCCTACAAAACTATTCACCACGCGTAAGAAAATTCCTGTATAAAACAACAAGGAATTCAAATGCAGTTGTAAAATCGATATCTTAAATTGATCTAATTACCTAATGAAATAATTGAATAATTACTCAGTTAGTGGTCTCGAATCAGTGCCTTGTTAGGTTTGAGCATCGGAAAGCAGGTTGGAAGCAACAGGGCGGATGAGTATGTTTTCCAGTCGTAGGTTTGGCAACATGCTACCCACTCAAATCTAGCGTATTGGTCCCGTACTATTTATGTCTGTTACTCAGTTCTATTCCTGTTGGACTGATACCTGAAATATCCCGAGATTCAATATTAGGTTCTTATTTCGTCAAGACAGACTCCTAAAAAATAGATATCTTTGAGAAGGGTAGCAGTGTTTTTTGTCGAAATTTCCAGTAATTCCTGGTCAAACTTTTCCTGTGAAGTCGTGATCTTTCTGTACTTACAATAAGAAGCTCGTGTGATTTTAAGTGTAAACTTTTTATAAGATATAACCTCAGTGTAAAATTTTCGTTTTTCGTGTAAGCATGCGAGTGATGTGAAGGTAATTAGCTATACCTGCCTCCATTTTATCTTTGATTTCTTCCGCATTATCAGGAACTAGCTTATTGACGGATGGAAGATCAATACTGTAACGCGAAGGTACTGATATGATGATCTAACATAATTCTTAGATAATTTTAAAATAGTAAGTAGTTAATTAATGAGACGTAGGTAACGTTGAGATTATTATTAACAACTAGTTTGAAGCCATGAGTGCTTTGAAAAATCTACCAGTTCAATGTAATGTTGTTGTTCTTTGCCTGCTCAATTGCCTTACGCAGAATAGGAATGTTTTTTTTTTTTTTTTTTAATTATCGAATTTGGCTACATAGGGACCACCTGAAACGATTGATGCTCTATGTGTATTTCTTCTATTTTGTGATATTCTCATTCTTCCGTGTGAGCAGATTATCATTGTCTCTCTATGCTGCTCTATTCGATCATCAGTCCACATGGCTCTTATTGTGCCAGTGTGTGTTGTGTTTTGCCTCATTCATAGTATTATCCGTGTGCTCTGTTTATAAATAGTTGCATGTATTCTAAGCTAAGGTTCTAAACAACTCACGCAAAACCTAAACCAATTATAATAATAATAATAAGGGGTACATCTTGGGGTTGCACGGTATTTGCTATTCTTCGATCTTATTGCTCTTAACTTTCTTGTAGGTATCGTTCATTTCAAGAATTTGTCTTGTAAATATTTTATTATTGTACTAGGTACTGTGAGAGTTTTTCTGGCTCACTTCTGTTGAGTGTGGAACAGCGATTCTATATTGTTCCTTCTCACATTAACCTCACCTAGCCTAAAATTTAAAGGGTATTCCTGAGCGCACCTGAGGCAGAACATGGATTGCCATGTCACCAATGTCGAGGTATATCCTCCTTGTGGCCGAGGGTGTTTATCTTGAATTTCTATTATGACTGGTGTACTGGATGTGCTGTCTCCACTGGTTTGTTGTCACTCATTGAAACAAGAAACAAATTCCTTGGCTAATTGAAGTCGCTGGTAAATTACTCCAAATTTGTAACAGATCAACACATAAGCACGAATCAGTATGACGTATGGTAAAGTTGATTTCAATATACATATTTGATTTTTCTTATTTTTAAATAGATTCTTAGTGAAATGTAATGTTTTTGCTTCATTCTATTGAGTCCATACCATACGATACACCTTGTAAATTTCCAGGTATTCGTGTATAGGAAGAGTCGATTACCACTCTATGCCCCCTATGAAAACAATGCTAATTACTTTATGAGTAATCAGTACTTACTCTCGCCACATACCCGTATGTACTGTAAGCCTCACCGATTCTCTCATGTAGCCTAGTCAAGTTCAAGTCAAAGGAGAAAGGGGAATATGCCCGAGGTATAAACGTTATTATTCATGTAGCCTTATCAAGTATACACTTAGATCTAAACGAAATTGAGAATTATCCACTGTACTTGATATAATAAAACATAAATTCACACAACATGTACCGTTGTACCCGTATGTATATGTAAGGTATAAATGGTGTATTATTTGTTTTAATCGTGAAAAAAATTAACAATTTTTCTAAGATGAAAAAACGTGAGATTAAGGTAACCTACAGAAAGAATGCAATATGCAGTTTACGAGAATCAATGCTATCTGAGATCTCTCGTAGATCACATAGACCTGTGACTTGTGAAGGCGAAGTTACCTATTGTAACGCATGTGAAGGGCTTGTTTTACTTCCACACCTCAATTCAAAGGAGAAATTTAATCATCTGATTGCCAACACCTTAAATGTGCCAGTTATACTTTTAGAAACCCACAAGAGCTACTTCCACAAGAGCTACTGAATGGTACATTGAAAATATTCCACATGTATTCTCTTATCACGAATTCTTTTGATAGTCAAAAATAAAAGAATTTATCTCCGTGATTTGTCAGCAAATTCCAGCAAGAAAAATATCATTCAGACCTAGGACAATCTATCCCGGAGGTCTGAGCTGTCTGGAGATGGAGAGGTCAGAATCTGGACCCTGTCCAAACTGACCTCTGTGGCGCCCCTAGTGATCATGAGCTGTGTCACGTGGTCCACTGCGACGAAGAAGAAGAATTGCTCTCATGATATTTATGTATGTGCAAACGTCGGAAAATATTAGCGAACAAATAAAAAACAATAATTAACGTTTCGGTTCTGGATAATTTGACGTTCGCAGAAGAAATGGCATAGCGCGGATGTATGCCATTTTCTTATTTTCTTTAGCAATGTTAAATGAAAGAAATCTTGCGACCGGTAGCGTGGAAATTTATCCCAAAATTGTAACTTCTACACGGACGTTCATTGTGTTCTTTGTAGGGGATGAGTCGGGGTAGCCACTGGTCTCTCGCTAGACTTTCCCGAGGATCTCCCTAGCCCAGAGAAGGAAATGTTTATGGAAGCAATCATGGTGCGGATATACGAGTATTAAAAGAAACGGACGGAAAATCTTTCTTTTTTAATATATTTTATAACACAAAGACTTCATTCAATGAATTTGTGAAGGGGAATGAGCCCGCAATGCTGGCTGCATTCCCCCTCTGAATGGCCAGGCTTAGACGTTGGATGAGGTAGGATGCTAAATTAAAAGTATTAAAAAGCATCTAAAACCTGTACCTACCAGCTGTTCCGGGCAACAGTGGTCTACACCCTGTTTAGAGACTCCAAATATAAGCAAGTTCCATTCACGACAGTTAAACGGTGAAAGAGCTAAATGTTGATACGAATCGACACCCGCAGTCTCTTTCGATATGGTCGAAAGCAATAATCTATTGTGTAAAGTTATGACCGTATATGTTTACCAAATAAATACCAATACAGTGATTGCCTTGGTAGAATTTCAATTTAATTTTGATTTTGGTTTTTATCCTTTGTTTTCAGCTTCTGAGCAAGTTGTGCTGACGGTGCAGCAGAAGCACAGGATCAGGACACCCTCGCTGCCGGCACCGCAAGTGCCAGTCGTGAGTCCTGTCTCGCCAGTTGTACTCACCATGCCCTCGCCCAATCTACACACGCCGCGGCCATTCCATCAGTCCAACAGCAGGGACCACATCACAGGGCCGCAGCCGGTAGATGTAAGTATGCGGCCAGGGAACTCGCCTGTTTAGTAAAAATGGTGTTATTTACACACCCTTGGCCTAATCCGTTGAATTCACTAGTTCTCTTAGGATCGGGAAAGTTAATCATCATTCAGCAATGTTAGGAATTGGCGAGTAACCACTCAACTTTGAACGCTCGTAATGCTGGGACTCTACTGGTGCTCTTAAACCAGGCTGGCTGGAACGCATCCATGTATGTGGGTGGATAACTAGTTAATAAGATTTTAGTGAATGGAGTGTGAAACCTGAGTCTGAAATGATCTCCGTTGTTAAAAAAAGACGAAAATAAACAAAGTAAACGCACATGAGCAGATAGAACTACTTGTCTCACAAACCCTCCGTCAGTCCTTCTTTACTGAATACCTGGCTCAGTAGCTTGACTAATAATGGTTCCTCAGACACCTCTACCCAGGCCTATTGTTGCTCAGGTGTACTCAAGTCATTAAAGAAGATGTGCGAGTGTGTGTTGTAAAAATTAGCCTTGAGAAGAGCCTAAAGCGGAAGGGGTTCTCAACCGAGTGGCAGGTAATACTTTCTTTCTCTATGAAATTGAAAGTATTGTATGACGTAGGTAATACTGGTAAAAGGCTAAAATTTTAGATTTCGATGTCTAGTTTTTTATGCTAATACACTTTTTAGGGTATCCAGAATACACAAGTGGTGAGTGAGTGTCTAGAGGCCACGACACTATAGTTCCAAGCACGCGAGGTCCCCATTCTGGGTGCTTCTAGGCTATTCAGCCCTCAAAGCTTTGTGTGCTGAGTCCTAAGGTAGTCTTCTTGGACTTGGAGTGGGGTAGGCTTAATTTTAACGCCCGTATCGACACGGGGGCTTTCTCCCTGCGATTTGGATTTGTTTGCAGACTCGCTCCTGGCGCTTTCTTGGACCGGGTTTTTAACTCGACCCCGTTCTGGGTGTCGGTTTTCGAAGTTTCCCATTCTGGGTGTCCTCAACATATACACTTAATCACACATTGAACTAATATTCTTTTTCTAACTGTGCGATCGCCAAAAACACATAAGTAACTCTGTATACTGATTTATACTGTAAAAGGCCCAGTTCCGACCCAAATCACATGGGCCTCTCTTAAGAGCACTGATGAGATCTAGACTTATAACAATTTCAGTCTAGACTCGACCACATTGAGTTTTATAATTAGACTATACTGACTGTTCCACTCTTATTTTACTTGACTTTGCGAAGTGCGATATTATCATCCCTGTTTGAGGGCGTTCTGAGTAAAAATGTACACTTTCTCGAATTCGTCTTGAAACCTTACTCAAGTTAAATTTCAAGTTTCTACTCCATTGAAAATTTCCCCGAACTTTTGATTTAACAAGTTGGTAGTAAAAATGGGCGATCAAGCAGACTCAAGCCCATCTTGTGAGGTAGGTATTGCCGTAAAATATGATGTCAGACCATGCTTCCTCTAGCACGTATGAGACGGGTCCTATTTTCTATAGTTTGTTTTGTACGCTGGGACGGCTTCAAATTAGGGTATGTGTTCCAAATATGACAACAAAAAAAAAAAAAAAAAAAATTGGGACGGGCGAGTACAAAAATATATAATAGCATTATCCGGTGGGTCACGTTACAAGGGAAATTGAAAAAAAAAAACGTGACCCACCGGTGGGCACGCCGTCTCATACGTGCTAGACTTGAATATTTCCTTGAGTTCGTACAGCTACAATGTACAGTTGTACACTTGAAGAAAGTACATGATGTTCAGGGGTTTCCGAAATGCCCTGAACATCATGATCTTAAAATTTACATACACAATTACACATAGTAAGTTTAAGTATGTATGTCTGTTGATTTTCATAAACGGACTTACAATGAAGTGAAGAATACGCTATCCTGTATTATACCAAGACCCGTTCAGGGGTGTTGCCATAGTTAGAACGTCGAGTGAGGAACCACTTCTCTGTGGGTAGTAATAGTAAGATCTGATCCTGATCTCATGAGGGACTACCTAGTGAAGTAGTGAATCACTCAACATATATACCAGGATCTTTTCAGGACTGCTGCTCTCATAACTGTAGGTGTATGTTAGTACTTGGCGTACCAAGTCCAGGGAACTCACTTTTTTTCTATCTGACAGATAAACAAGGAATTTATTGCACGTTTGAACTAATTCTAGGATATGAGAAGTTGACTGCCATCAAATTTCAGGCATAATAATATTCTACACTTAATACACCGTTCACTTAAAATACCTCAAGGGATTAAAATTATCAGTGACTGAGCGAATTCGATCATTGAAAGGACTTAGATTTGTCCTTCTTATGCTCTGTAGATGATGGTCATGTATGTTCTGCAGAACTTTAACCCCTACCCAGGCTGGATGAGGTTCATGTGAGTACCTCGGTAGTTTTCCAACAAATGATGTCTACAACTGCCATCGTGATATGACCTTAGCAATTGAAAACGACCATAAACGCATTTAACACTAATAAAAACCACAAATTGAATAACCAGCTAGAAGACCCTGTAAGATGATATTCTGGTATAATAATATTCTTACATACGAAGAGGTTTTGCTTAGAGTGATGCCAATTGCCTCGGCGTTCCTAGTCATCATACTTATTCAAATTGGCAGAGAGTATCTATTGCTCTAAAACACAGGTGCCTCTGGTAAGAACTGTTGATGAGTCATTTGAATAAAATTATTCTCAAGTAGTCCTTTGTTGAGAACATCAGTGTCAGTCAAAGTGCTTTGAAAATGCCAAAAATCCAAAAAATAAGAAAAATTAAAAATAATTCTTTTTGGTTTGCTATAGCATTTACTCGTTATAAAAAGAACAGATTAGCATAATGAGTTAAAAAAAAAACAATTTCCTATTTCCTGGTATAAATAATAAATATGTATAAATACTAGTGGTTCTGTAATTGTATTAATTCTCATCTCGAATCTTGGAAACTAGATCTTTCTTTACATTTTCTACTCGGAGGATTTTAAATGATGGTCCAAAAGTGGGTCGATAAGCGGTCTCAGGTTGACCAATTTGAAATAAACTAAAATGCATATTTCGGGTCCTCCGATTTACCAACAAAATTTCATTGAAATTGAAGCAACCGTTCTATAGTTAGTTAACCCTTCACAAACACTGCAGAATAGTCTCTCTTTGTTTGGTGCATAATTCTATATCAAGTTGGACAGTACAAAATCCCCAATGCACCCGCGGCATCATGTCGGATGTTGCAATATCCCCTCGCTAGACAAGACAGGGCTAATGCGAGTCCCACCCAGCATGTTGGTGTTCTTGGAATTGGTAAGCTTAGTAAATATTATTCAAGCGATTTGATGATATTGATACGTGCAATTCTTGAGATTCGATAAGGGCCAATCCCCAAAAAATTCTTTAACACATGTTATTACGATATTTGAAGTAAGAAATCAAATTCTTGTCATATTGCGTGATCAACTGATCAGGTAGAGTGTCAGGAATTTGTATTTCGTACTTTCATTTTGTAGGGAACGATAATAATAACACTCTTTAGTGGAAAGTAACCACCAGGCGAGGTTAATGCTGAAAGCATTTTCTACCACCTCAGAGTCTTATTATTATGTGGTTTCAAACTCAATTTAATGAGGAAAAATTTATGCACTGGGTATGATTCGAACCAACGGATCCCTACGCTACTGCGATTACCAGACTAGCGCGTAAACCACTTGACTACCAGTGCACTTTTTAAGTTAGAGATTTAATATTAGTTAGTTAGCCAGCCTCCGTGGCGTAACGTTTGTGACTATTGCCCGTAGTCCAGATATCCTTAGTTCGATTCCCGGTCGGAGCAGACTCTTCACACAGAAAATTATGTTCCCCTAGAACACGTGAGACTGGTAATATATTACCTACATAAGATTAACAGGTACAGTAATATATCACGTTTGTAGCACGTAAACTTTAATTGAAAACATAACTGAAGCCAAATAACATGGGGTTTTTTTCAGTTATGTTTCTCAGTTTGCTCAGAAAACCCGAAAATTGATAACATTTTTGATTTTTAGCATACTTCTACCCTTCTGACCGTGTTTTTTTTTTTTTTTTTTTTTTTTTTAAAAGCTTTATTAGGTAGAACAAAAAATATATACAGTAGAACACAATGAAATACAAAGAAAAACAAAAAGATTAAACAAATATACAAGAAGGAAAAAAAGAGAGAAATGTCCTACCTAAAGGGCGGGGTTATTGCCTGTGGCAATCTCTTCCACATTTTTGATTTTTAGCATACTTCGTCCCTTCTGACCGTGTTCTCCTTTGCTTCCTCCCCCTAGCATACTTCTACCCTTCTGACCGTGTTCTCCTTTGCTTCCTCCCCCCAGCATACTTCCTCCCTTCTGACCGTGTTCTCCTTTGCTTCCTCCCCCAGCACGAGAAGCTGCGGCAGCTAGAGAACCAGCGAGTGCACACCTTCCGCCTCATGCTGGAGAAGGAGCAGCGCTACGTGGAGGCGCTGCGCAGTGAGATAGCCAAGAGCTGCGAGCCCAAGAAGAACCAGGAGCTGTGCAACGCGGAGAGGCGAGTGCGGACCCTGCAGGAGCAGCTAGTCTCCTTGACCAGCCAGGAGTGCCCTTCCCCGCAGGTGAGACTGAGACACCACAAGCCGCGAATTTGAAACCACCCGAAGGGTCAGTTACTCAGTTGAGTAAGTTGAGTCGAAAGGTTCACGCGAAGTGCTCCCTCTCTAAAATTTAAAGGCGTGTTTTCTTTGCCGCGTAATATATTCAATAGTTTCATAGTGTACAAGGGTCAGTTGAGTTAAAAGGTTCATGAGAAGTGCTCCCTCTCTAAAATTTAAAGGCGTGTTTTCTTTGCCGCCTAATATATTCAATAGTTTCATAGTGTACAAGGGTCAGTTGAGTTGAAAGGTTCATGCGAAGTGCTCCCTCTCTAAAATTTAAAGGCGTGTTTTATTTGCCGCGTAATATATTCAATGGTTTCATAGTGTACACCGACCTCAGTAGCTTGATCGATAAAGCAGCGGACTTGTAACCTGGAGGTCGGTGGTTCAAGTCCCGGTTTCAGTGTAGATTTAGTAAAGCGAGTTTGAGTAGTTGTGACATCACGAAAGTGATTAACACAAATATGATAACTGGTTTCATAGTATACTACTTCTTCACCGACGCGATGTTAGAATGACATATTCGGAATCTGCTAGGCAAACATCTTGTTTAAGGAATTTGGCTTATCTTCCAATAATAAATGTCTGATTGGTTATACCTATTTTTTAATTTGAGGGTTCACGCTATTGTTGTAGTTACTAGGGTTGGATTTTACTTATTTGAAATTATTTGAGCCATCTTGTCAGTTTCTCTCAATATGCATATACTCGTATTGTAGGTAAAGGTCAAAGGTCGCTCATTGTTGATTCTTATGCTTTCTATCAAATATGTAGTGCGTGTGTGTGTGGATGTATGGGTGTGGTGTGGGTGTGTGTGTGTATGTATGTGTGAAGCGGTGGGTGTAACCCGCTAGTTTTTCAATAAAAGCAGTTAATTCTAGGCTTCGCTCCTACCTACATTTTCTCAACAGTTAGGACTTCATCAGAGCTCGAATATTTTGTTCAATATCCAAGTTTGATAGGTACTATGTTTTCATTCTTACTAATTATTTATGAAGGAAGAATCCAGCAGGTGTCAGGTTTCTTGATGATTTAACTCCTGTGTAGAGTTTCCACATGACAGACTTGAGTTGCTCCAATACTTCTGTGAAATATATCTTGTTGCGCTAGCTGAATTACTAAGAGGTTTTAGGATGACTACTTAGCTAATAGTCCATGTTACCCGCAGTATGTTACAATACTAATTTATATGTGTATCTCCATGTACAGTAGAATCTTGCTAACTCGAAATCTAGATGGTTGGAAATCCCGTTAAATCGAAAAAATTCTTCGGCCCTTATCTAACTAACTTCCCTCCTTATTTCAAACGTCGTGACTTTTTCTTTGAGCCATTTTACCCATGGGTAAAGTGCAAGCTAGCCCAAATTATCCCAGTCTTATTTGTATTTTCCTGTGAGTTTGCAATGTTCATTTTATTTTATTCAATACAAATACATATGCAAATGAAAATCTATTCTACTTGCATAAACCTGCCCTCAAACACACAATATACTAACCTTAGCTAGACCTCTAAAGGTATTGAACTCCTAAGATATTGAAACCTGTATACCTAACAAAAAATCAATAATATATTGTTCTAGTTCGCTCCCTTCTTCTTTTTCCTGCTGCTTCAAAATATGTATTGGAAAAAGTACTCAAATGTTTGACACAAAATATTTATGACATGGCAAAGTCAGAAAGCAAGTTAACCCATTTTCGTTTCTAAGGAGTGCAGACTGCAGAATTTATTCCAGTGTTGTAACTCGTATGTAAAATTACTAGGCTGAAAGAGGCACTCAGTTTAGGGTGGAAAACTGATTTAAAATTACAATGTTTCTCTCTGGAACATAGTCCATCATAATTCACAACTTGTTAATGATGCTCACAAGAGGGTGAAAATATATTTTTTCCAGCCAGGCCGCGATTTGAAGCAAATTTCTGCTGTAATATCCATTGCTTCACGTTTCCTTTTTAGGGTTTTGTTCATACGAAGAAGAAATCCTATTAGCGAGCCCTTTTCATACACCTTGAATGGTTGTAGCTATAGAACTGAAATTTTGATATGTTGTCCGGACCATTCATGCGACGCGTGACGGTACGAAAAATAATGAGCTCGATTGGACCTCTAGTGTACCCTTGAGGGCTGATTTACTGGGTTTTTAAGAAGAGGTTATATCGCCTCATTGAAAAAAGGTATTAGAAATCGGAAGTATTGTGTTTTCTTATACGGTTTTTGTAAAATATGTTGTTGTTGTTGTGTGTAATGTGCGGAATAAGTAGATAGCTACTGTGAACTTGGACCTCAATTTTTTTTTCGTTAAACTAATACTTCAACCTAACGTGATTAAAATAGATACTCTACTCTGATATAAGAAGATATACTATGAATTAAATTCTAAGCTTTGCATTCTTAAGATAGGATATCAAACAGTAAAGTATTGCTTTGGGGTTAACCAGAGAGAGCTAATATTGAAAAACTATTCCAAAAAACTCGACAGTTCATGTATTTTCTTGACGCTTTACTGGATAGGAAGAGAAATGTCAATTCATTTTAACACTTAAGTTCGTGTTACTCATGTGTCACTCTGTGTGGTGGACATATTTCTTTCTTGTTTACTGATTAGTCTCGTTTGAAAATTCTTCGGAATAATTTTGACATATTCGCGCGTTTTTTAAAGTGATTTCCTAAAGAAAGGTACAATTTTTTTTAGTTTTCTAAGATTTGAATTGATAAAAAAAAAAGTTTTACCACTTTATTTTCTAATATGTTGAGTTCGGCTGAAATCAAATATTTATTTTAGATTTTAATGTGATAAGTGGTTAAAATTAAATACCTTAGTGAATAAAATGAGATAAGTGACTAATCAACCGTTCGATCCTTTGGCAATTTTCAGTCGATCACGGTGCCATTTTTGAAGAAGAAGAAAAAAACTACATTTAAACAATAAGTAGACAAAAAATACAAGTAGGAATATTTTTTTGTTGAAAAATTGGTAGGAAACCAAATCTTATGAATCACCGACCTCACTAGCTAGATCTTTAAAGCAATGGACTCATAACCCGGAGGTCGCTGGTTCGAGTCCCAAGTGTGGTGAAATTTAACATGGTGGGGGATGGAATAAGTTGTGCTATCACTCTGTGATACACAAATATGAAATTCTTTTTTTTCCCAAATCTTATGAAACATGTCCTTACACTGAGTGACAATAGAACCTACAGCTACTGGAAATATTACTTGGGTGAGTCAGATCCCTTTTGGAAAATTAAGCTGCCATTAGCTAGCTCCAATGCTGCAGACTGTTATCTAGTATATTAGATATTATGAGTGATCACGGAGGAAATCTAGAACCACGAAGTCGTGCAAAAAAGCTTGCCGACCCCTGCTGTACAGTGCACAAAGTTACAGTTTATATGAAATCATTATAAGCAAAGATATTGATTTTTTCAGCTATCAATATATTATTGTGATGTCACGTTTTCTCTTGATAAATTTGAGTGATGCATCATTAATTAAATGCCCCACCTGGGCATGTATTATCCTTAGATAGAAGAATACTTTAGAGTTAAACGTCTCAGTTTGATCCTCAATGAAAGCTGACCTCAAGTAAACGGTGTAAATTTCGACAAGAACTCCCATGACGTAAATAGTTTTATTTATTCCGACACTGCGTGAACAGAATCCATTTCTGTGAATAATAAATAATTACTTCTTAATCCGAGCATATTGTATTTTATAAATAGACTCGCATTGTAACTTCTAGGCGCGCCTGAGAACACATTGAAACTACAACTAATTATTAGTTTCTACTACGCTCTGTGTAATGATGAAATGATTATAATGAACAATAATCCAGGCTTCGGTTTTTGATCACTTAGGAATTACCTATTTATGTATGTAGGACATGTAGGTGAGAGTACGACCAAACATATTCACTAGTTCCGTTTCAAATGAAACATATTAAAAAACTAAGCGCACACTTGTACGTTTCCTTTGTATATGCTTCAATGTACATATTGTACATGTATCCTACCATTTTATTACAAACAAGCCTTGCAGTCGAGAGGTTGTAGTGTGTGCTCCCGGTTGATTCAGTCCAGTATTAATTTTATTCGAAATTAACAATTACATTCTTGTCCCTCCTATAACCGGGGACAATCATGTAGCAGGGGACAAGGGTTAGTTGTGAAAAACAACTCCCCTCCTCCCCACTCTGGCAGATTGAAATATGGACTGTGCATAGCATTGGAAAACTCCTCTCGTTTCCCCTTAGTCAAAGCTGTTTAAACATTCAGATTATGGTTCCCAGCTGCTGCTAGTATCATTGCAATATCTGTACTGGGCCAATGTGCGAAGACTAACCCGTTTTCCAATGTGCAATTTTTCCTGTGTGCCAATGATGGAACAGTTTATTATTGTGCTGCCTAAAAATCATTTATCGTCGGACTTGGTTATTGGTTTTTAATGACCCGTAGATATTGAAAGCAGAAAACATTAGTAATTCCACCATTGTTTTCGGAGTTCTACCGTGTTTAAAAATCTATATTTCTAGTCACAATCACTAGTGATTAGCTAACTCAAATACCGTGTATTAGCTATGTGATGGCGCAAATCGTCTTTCTCTGAAGGACTCATAAAATGGTGATTTCTCTTAGTTGACATGGCTCGGCCTCTATGATTACCTCGTCATCAAATTAGTTGGGTGCGACAGTTCCTATGCTGTTCTCGTATTTATGTGTACGTGTTTCTCTAAGCTGTGCGAATATGTTCAAGAGAAGGTGACATTCTGTCTGAGATACCTGCTGCAATATAAGTTGACTTGCGAAGAAAACCAGGTATGTCATTGAAAGATGGTCTAAAACACTTCAAATGTCATTTGTAATTCATTGTAGGTTTTGCTGCAGATTGTTAGTTTAAAGATCTGGAACTATCTGCTATTTCACTCCAAGAAGCTTATTATTATAAATTTAACAAAAGAGCTCATTTTAATTATTCAATATGAAAATTTATCATTTATCTCTCTAAAAGATATCTTCTATCCTATCTCCGCTAGGATCAGTCAGTGGTACGAAATTTTACGAATTTGTCAAAGTCTCTTGTAATAAAGAGGAAATTTGGTTGACACCCCACCCTCTTGCAAATCCTGGTAAATTCCAAGTTTGATGGTAACGAAACACGAGCCCCATTTATAATTGGTTACTACGTTTTCATAGCGAAGTGATAGACGCACTAACGTTATGAGATATTGCAATGAGTGCATTTTATATCAGCCTTATGTATATCAAGGTCTTGTTCTCTATTTAGTCAGTCCAGGAGAGCCGGAGGGGCTTCCTGGAGTATGAATGTTCCCTTAAATGTTCCAAAATCGTCGGGTGCAATAATTTGTATGTGTTTAGGACTTTTGATTGCAAAGAAAGAGAACGCCTTCTCTATTCTTCAGTCCATCTTTGATTTGGCAAGGCAAGTCAAATCAAGGGAAACAGCTATTTCGTTACATAATAAAATTCACAATGTAGAGTCTTTAAAAACGACCTTTTTGAATTGTGTTGATGAGATCAATGAACTTTAATTTCTTCTAGATCCTAGTAAAACTCGACCTAAATCTTTACAGAAAAGAAAACTCATGAAGTACAAAATCATGTCCATGGGACAATAGGACATTACATACCAGGTGATTTTTTTTTTTTTAATTACAGAATCAGTCAGAATTGAACGGTTTATCTTATTCTTTTTTCATGGAACAGGTCAGACTATTCGCTGTCCAAGGTCCAACTGTTGTCTGTCTTCCAGCACTCGCACACTCCCCACACCACTGACCTGTCTGCATAATAATCAGCTCTAACTCAAACTCTAAACAATAACTCCACAGAAAACATTCCTGGCGTATTGTTTCAGCTCAGTATCGAGTATTGTTTTGACAGAATCGCCTCCAGGCATACCTTCTGCCTTGTTGAGGGTTCCGCTTGGAACTCACAAATTTAATTAAACAACAAATAGAAAATCCGAATTTATTGATATGTAAAATTTCTTTTGATAATTATTACGCATTATAATATTTTGTTGTAGCCTAGCCGGGTTAAGTGCGAAATGATTTTTTCAATTGGTGACTTATTTTTCGTAGTGATTTTTACCTTAAACTCTTGACCATATGTTTCCATGATATTGAAAATTTCTGCTGATCGTGAGACTATCTATACCAATGGATCTATTTACCCGAAAAGTAAGAAAATTCTCCGTACTTATATTAGTCAAACTTCTTGTGTCAAAAAATGTTCATAATGTTAGAACCTTGCATTTCTTCTCTTCCGGAGAAGAGTTAAGAAATTGAGATAACACACATAAATATCACACTGCTTCTATATTTTTTCATCAGTGAACATTTTTTTACAAACTATTTTAAAGCAATAATCAATATGACGTCGGACGTTCTGTAAATAATGCCGAGGGTGTCTTTCGTTTGTTGACCGCCAAGACACGAAAACCTGATGAATGTATGAATATTCGCGCCTTTTGGAAATTTGAAATAGCATGACACCAACTCTTTTCCTCGTACATATGCTACAAAATGTTGACCTTTTAATCTTAGGAAGTTTGTGCCCAGTCTTATCAGCTGGACAGTCGTTATTTAGCAAAATTTTATGTTGTATCAGTCATGAATTTGAATCTCAACGAACCTGATACCCTCTTGATAAGTTGAATCATTGGCTTTTTTTGATGCCACTAGTCAGTTTTGTTATAAGTACGTGTCTATGTCTTTCGAACATCCAGCAGATTCGTTTACTTGTTCCTTCTTTACCTTTTATAATTTTTTGAAATATTTTGAAGCGTAACGGGCGTTTCGCGGGAGAACGCCTTCCAGAAACTACAGTGCTTATATTATATCCTAAACGGTGAAACAAATTGATGTTTTACAATATGACGCCGTCGCCGGTTATTTGCTTCTCATTGATGTTCCGGTTTGAGTGCCCTTACTTTCACTCGCTGATGTATCCAGTCTCCATGGTTAGTCCTTTTACTTTCACTCTACCTGAATCTCAATCCAAGAAGAACCTTTTCGTTCGAGCTACTACTTGTAAATTCAAGTAAGTAAAGAATAGATAAAAACCATTCTAGTGAAAGTCACTGATTTTTAGATTGATAGAAAGTCAAGTACAGAAGGTTGCGGGCGGTGCTTCACACGAGACCCGACTTAAAGGAAAATAATTTCGATTTTTTTGGATTGATTACCAGTACGCTTGTTTGCGCGCTGCTTCAACGAGGCTATCCGAGTGGTGAAATAAATATTTGGTAGATTATGCTTTATGTATGTTAATTACATTACTTTTCCCTTAAATATGGCAGTCACAAATATCAAATACCAAGTATTGCATGATAAGTAATCTTCTCTATATGCGACATGAAATGTTGAACAGTCACAAACAATATATATTGTAAAAACTTTCTAAGAATAAGAATGTTTTTTTTTTCAATTGAGATCCTTTTTTAATGTTTCCAATGTTCGATTGTCTTAAATAGACTTGTGATAGGTATAGTACGAGTAATACTAAGGGACTTCTAATATTGCGTACCATCGGAGTACGGATAAAACAGCTGGTGTGGGCGGAACATGAAATTACATTCACTGTAGATAAAAGTTCGAATAGAGTTCAAATTTCTTTTGCCCAGTCTTAACCCGAAAGCTCATTTCCTCAAGCCTAAATTTTATCTAATGTTCTTCGTTATTGTAACAAGAGTACAAGTATTAATTAGCCTAAAGATAGCACGGAACAGCAATTATTTGATCTATAGAGTGAGATATTACTGTCAGCAGTTTATTAACATGCTGTGTTGCATAGTTGTCGACCTAGAATATGTACATTTGTATACCTGCCTTTTGATTGAAGTAATAACAGTATTGGTAATAAAATATGTTTTATCAGATATTGTATTCACACCTAATGCGTTTGAAATTATTTATGTTGTCATGCATACTTTGTGTTGAGGGGTATTAATTTTGTTTTGATATTGATGTTCCTTCTTAATATTTCTTAACATCAATATCAAAACAAAATTAACAAAAACATTCTCAACCACAACCTACGCCAGTAAATCCTGGACTATCAAGAACTATATTGTGAAATGTAGGTTGACTGGATTCGTTTAGATAGCTGTGATATAAAACGCTCGCAAATATCGCAAACATAAATATTTCACTTTATTTAATCACCAAGGAAAAGAACTAAATAGCTTACTATTTTTTTCTTCTATCTTTCACCATTTCGTCTAAACAATTCGGACAAACAAACAAAGATACTAAGATACAAATCCGCTCATATTTCTCTTTAAATATTAAGATCATCGAAAGAATATTTGCGTTTTGAAAACTGGTGTTATAGGAGAGTAGAGTATAATAATGGATATTACTGACGAATAAATTGGTCAGTAGTGTTAACGCAGTAGCTACGTTGGATAAAAATTCTCAATCTATTACCAATACCACCAATTTCCCTTCAATTATTTACTTCCTTTCTGTTCGGCCAATTATGTATTTACTCACAAGATCTAGCAACTTACCTACCTACCGCTTGTTATATAATGTGTTTATTCTTGGAAATGCGTAGTAGTTACCTTATAACGCCTCTCGTCAGCAGATGACCAACACGGTGTAGCCAACACTTGCGGCCTCAATTGATTTTAAAAAAGAGCTTCTCTATATGTGTCTTCCCCCCCTCAATTAATTTCCCTTATAGTTAAACATAATTATATGTAGTCTACTTTTTGCTCCTATTACAATTTACACAGTTACCTGTATTGTTCTTAGTTTGCTGTAAAACAAAAATATTTTTTTTTTGGTGTAAATATGCACAAATTTCATTTTATTTTCAACCCACCTAATCTAGCCCTACAGGGAACGCCAAGACCTGGACCCAATAATTCTCATCTCTATCTTCTCTTACAGCGCACTACCTCTCCCACTCTTACCCCACCCACCGTGGATGCTCCTCCTCCCCTCCCAACACGAAACCGCCACTTTTCCCCTCCTCCCCCTCCCCCGGGCATTCCTCCCCCTCCCCTGCCCCCTCGCGCCTATCTCGCTTCCTCCCCCTCCTCACCTGTTCCAGAGCCAAGCAGCTTCGCCACTGTAAGTAACTCACCGCACACTGCTCCCTCCTGCTCGCTATACTGTCGGTGACTGACATTCTTTTCTTACTCTCTCTCTCTGTGCTAGCATGCCCTTTTCCCTGTCAAATAGTGCAGGATTCTGTATAAGCCTTCCACAACTGACTGGATCTGGCTACATTTGAAATAAGGAATAAGCAGTGCCTGCATAAGTAAGACATATATGTCAGCAAAATATTCTGAGTTCGAGTCTAGTGTAGGGGACAAGGTTTCGTAGTCCAAATGGGTGTTAAAGAATGACCCATAGATTGATACATCTGTAAAATTATATGTTTTCATCTCGGTCTCTAGTCAATATTTACTATCTGTTATTTCTGTTGCTTTTTTTACATAAAATTTTATATGTTACTAAACAAACGATTACATTGTTATTCCTACTGCATCCCATGGTGTCAGGTGTCACTCCACTCCCAGCTTCTTCATTCTCTGTCTTTTTCCTTGAAATAAAACAATTTAATTTTCAGGATATCGATTGTGTAAAAGGTAGGTATGAAAATTGTATATGCTGATTTTAAGGGCTGTGATGAACTCATTACCGTTTGTCAAGTGTGAGTGTACAAATGTACCCTCATCAAAGTCATAATTAGCTGAAACATAATAGCAGCCAATCCAAGGGTATTATTTTCTAGCACGAGTGTACTCCACTCGCTGAATGCTTCAAGAACTCAGAGTTGGTTTGAATATTTTTGGTGTTTCAGGTGATGGATCTACATATTTCTTGTGATATTATGACATCTCAGTGATTTTGTTTTGCGTGTAATGCACAGAGCACGTTACTACTTGATCTGGTATTTCACGGACCACATTATAAAATGGTTGTATTTGTTTAATCAAAAAAACATTTTAAACACCACGTTTCCAGTTTTTACCTTACAAATTAGTTTTTTCATATTATTTTTACAAATTTTCTTGCATGTATAATAAGCGAAAGTAGGTATGTGTTTTTTTTTTGTCTATTTCTATTGTCGAGGCTTTTTGCACACGAGTTTTTGTTTAAAGAGTCTGGGCCTGGGATTAGAATTATATATATGTTGCAGGCCAAACTGTTTTTCAGGATAAACTAGTATATCCTAGGACAAACTAGTTTGTCCTAAGGGCGTCCGGATAAACTAGTTTATCCTAGGCCAAACTAGTTTATCCTAACGCACTTAGGATAAACTAGATTTTCCGGATTGAAATGTTTCTATTTCAGTCCAAACTAGTTCGTCCTAGTACAA
Source organism: Bactericera cockerelli (assembly GCA_024516035.1). Classification (NCBI taxonomy): domain Eukaryota; kingdom Metazoa; phylum Arthropoda; class Insecta; order Hemiptera; family Triozidae; genus Bactericera; species Bactericera cockerelli. Next base: position 31,346,642 of record CM044956.1, read on the forward strand.
ACTAGTTTATCCTAGGCACAACTGATTTTCAAATAATAAAAGAAGAAAATAAATTAAAATAAAGGTAAATGCAAAAGATAAGTAAGTCTTGTGTTATTTATCCTGGGCAAAACTGAATAAAAGAATAAATTGAATTAATGTTAAGTGCACGTAAAAGAAGTCTATTTGTTGTTACAATATGTATTGTGCTCTAGTGACATTTTGAGTTGCACAAGATCTTCTTTTTCTTACATAGGCATCTATCAGTTGAACAACTTTTTGCACAACTGCACCTGACAAATTCTTGTGCTCTCCCCCACAGAATGTTTAATTGCTGCCGTTCATAATAGATTTTCTTTCTCATTGTCCACATCTTCTTGGAGGAGACCATGTTTCGTGCCCATTTTGTAAAGCCCATCATCAGTTACTTGAAGAACAATACCAATGATGTTTCTGAGCTCTCCTCTTCCTTTATCTACTTCGGGTATAGGCACAGTAACATTATCTCCTACTTTGGATAGTTGGTGTAACTTATCAGAGGACGACTTTATCCTTTTAGCTTGTTTCTCCAAATTCTCTTGAGCTCTTTTGCAGGCGTTTTCAATACGCTCTGAAATGTCATGATGTTCGTCAAATACTTCTAATGTGTCTCCTTCTTAGAATCCTATAATCTCAAAACTTCTTCCAAAAAATTCTGTCTCCACTGCTTTTGATCCATAACACTATGAATAGGAAGGTGGTTAAAAAAAGGCGAAATAGGGAATTTCACAAATTTATAGAACAAAATATTTTTATAAATAGGTATAAAAAGGAAAAGAAACACTTGTCGATGCAGGCACAAGACTCACGAAAAACAAATTGTAACTGAATAAAAGTTCATCGAGATCACATGTGCCGTGTGCGGTGTGCATGATTAGTTGAGACAGGTTCCTTTGTCAGCATCATGAAATTTACTGTAAAATCAGTTGTGCCTAGGATAAACTAGTTTGTCCTAGGACAAACTAGTTTGGACTGAAATATAAACATTTCAATACGGAAAATCTAGTTTATCCTAAGTGCGTTAGGATAAACTAGTTTCGCCTAGGATAAACTAGTTTATCCGGGCGCCCTTAGGATAAACTAGTTTGTCCTAGGATATACTAGTTTATCCTAAAAAACAGTTTGGCCTGTAACATATATATATAAAAAATTATACATATAATAATAGACACATTACGGTTTACGAATTTACATACACACAGACAGCTTCATTTTATAGATATAAATAATTATTAAGAGTCCCCCCCATTTCTCAATTATTATTCAAAAGTTTCAATATTTTACGTGCAATTTTGAAGCTCAAATCGAAGTTTCTTCTCTTCCCTGTCAACTTTTCGAATTTTCATTACACTTAAACTGAAAACAGATATTTTGGAAGTTTGTCACAAATCATAACAAACCAATACCATACTTGGAAACACTTAGCTTAGAATTATCTCAATTTATACAGTCGACTCTACGCATCAAGAAATTCATCTATGCACTATATCCCAGCTTGTGTGAACGGTCTCATGGATTTTGTTAAATAAAAAAAAATGATCTTTTTTATTTCAGACCTCCCCCACTAAGCCATCCCCTCATCACCAGAGAACTCAGTCCAGCCCGGATCAAATGAATTCTCTCAACATTTCACCTGAAGGTATGTATGTAAGCCATAATATCTCGACATTGTCGTCTAATCGAATGAGTCACTTGTAAATGGTCCAAATTTTATGATCCTCATATATCAGAGGCTTAACCGTTAATTATTCAATAAGTAATACAAGTGTACTGTGTAAAACGCAAATACGCATATACAAATAAAATTTCATCAAAATAGAGTGTATGGTTCATGAGATATAAGTTTTTTAGGTAAAAAGTTAGAGGACTTGATTTAGTCCAATCCTTGATTTAGTCTACACTAGCCGTTTGCCCGTGCTTTGCAACGGGACTAAATTTCAAATTTACTTAGGCATGGCCGTACTACTGGACAGCAATGCCTTTTTGAACTTTTTATAATTTTTCTGGACAAAGCGATAATGGTTTTGGGGGGGTCAATTCTGAGACATTTTTCGCTATCTCTTACCGTTTTGGCTAAACAACTCCGGACAAACAAACAAACAAACAAACAAACAAACATAGGTAGGTAGGTAGGTAGTCCTTTTTTCTGTTTTATATATAGAGATTATTGAGAGATTTGAAATGAAAATGATAGGTAGTCAAAAGAGACCGACTGTAAGCACATGATGACAATTTTACGATGTATTAACAGCAACATATATTTTTTAGGTAAAGTGCAGTGTTCAAAGGTTTTCTTGATTTCAGAGAAAATATAATATATGGTTTGCACCTGTCAATAAATGAATGCAAAAATCAACCTGGTGGATTATTAGTTGAGTAGAAACCCTACACATACAATAACGCCTCTTTCTCTCTCCCCAGGGCACAAGCGTCTCCCTTCGTCAGAATCCCTGCAGGATCTCTCGCACAAACGATGCAAGAGTAGCGGAGGGACCGACCTCTCCCCTCACATCACTCCCCCTGGTACCCCCCGCCCCCATATCCTGCCCCCCTCCCCTCAACTGACGCCCATGACTCCAATGCCGCTTGCAGGAACGACAGGGACGCTAGTCGAGGAGAGGTGAGTACTTGAGTAGTCATAGACTTTCATAAGGTGTTCAACTTACCGCTACAGAATCTATTGTTTAATTGAAAATGTATGTAGAAAAAACGCTTTTCTCTTTTAAAAACATTTTTTTAAGAAAATTTGTTGATTTTTTTACAAGTGATTTTCAGTTAAAATTGGTTAAGAGCGCGTTAAAATACGCACAAAGAGTTTTGTTCACTCTACAATTTTAAATATATCATGTACTTATACAGTAGGTACAGATTAATTATTAAGCGTGTAAGGGACATACCCTGTAAATTTCAGCTCAATTGGACAAAAATTGCAGTTTTTATGACGAAAAGAAATTTTGATCCAAACCTAGCTCGACAATTTTTAAATGACACCATGTTATGCAACGTCGAGCTAGGCAAAGATTTGGATCAAATTTTCTTTTCGCCATAAAGGCTGCAATTTTTGTCCAATCGAACCAAAATTTTCGGAGTATGTTCCTTAAAAGCGGAACATACTCCTAAATCTAAAATTCTGCTCCTGAAATTCTGAAAATTTCTGAAATTTTTCATTGAATTACTTGTTTCCTTTGACTAGATCTTCCTTTTGATAACAATGACAAGAGCAGGAGCGAAAAAGGATGATGAAGTACTAAGCAAGCTTGCAAGTTTGGAAGAAAAGATGGATCAAATGTTGAGGAATGCTGAAGAACAGAAGATGGAAATTGTTGCACTTAAAAATAAAATGTCGTCAGTCATGGAAGAAAATCGAGGATTAAAAGAACAGCTGCAGGATATGAGGAACCATGTGGATGAACTACAACAAAGATCCAGAATGAACAACATCATCATCAATGGTATCCAGCAGACAAAGAATGAGGATATTTATAAGCTGGTTGAGCAGATAGGAACCAAACTGAAGATCTCGGATCCGCTGTCACACGTCCAGGTTGCCCACCGTGTGAACTCGACCAACAAAGACAAGTGCAAGCCGATCGTCGTGCGTCTCCTCAACACCAAGACGCGGGACCTGTGGACAAGTGCCTACAGAAAGAACAGGATGTGGGAACAGAAGTTCTACGTGAATGAACATCTGACCAAAAAAAATCAGGATATCCTTTACAAAACCAAAGCGTTCAAGGAGAAAAATAACTGTAAGTATGTGTGGGTTCGAGATAACAAGATTTTCATCAGGAAAGAGGATAATTCGCGAGTGTTTGTCATCAGGAGCGAGCAGGATCTGGAACGTGTGTTGCAGACAAGAAGAGGAACAAGGAATGAAGAGGACGAGACGCTGAGGGACACAGATTCCGCCGACTCTTCAACCCTTTCTTTCAAATCTTTTCCCAACTAGATGTTCAAAAGATGAATAATTTGTTTTTGTTATTTTGTATTTTTTTTCTATTTTTTGATATTTTCCCGTTTGCTTCTCGAAATTTTCTCATGGCTTTCTGTCTGTCTTTTTCATCAATTTGCTTTTTCATCTGTCCTTATTTTAATTTCAAATTCTCACATGCAATCAAGCTCGCCGGTAGGCGAGCGCTCGTCAAGTAGCGCCAGCCAACCGGCCTATATTAACACGAAACAGAGTTTATATGTATTTTGTTTTATTGTTTTCGCCCACTTCCCGCTAACTTTTATCAATTTTGATGTCAAATTCGTAATGAGACGCAAAAATAGATTGTGTTTCACGAAAGCGCGAGGTTCCTACGTACAGTTAAAGTCGTTTTCTGGCCACGCGTAAAATCTTGAATTTCATGAAATTATTCATACGGGTTTTTTTTTCAGACCAATTTTCTGTCAAGGGTACAGCAACGTGTGCTTATCGTGGAAAGACGTGAGCTACGTTTTTGGATAGGGAATTTTTATTTCTGCATACCTTTTATAGTTTCAAGTATTTATATTTTATAGGGTAGGAGATATAGCCTTCTAAAATAAAACCGGAAAGTTGCACAGAGCCGCCCCTGGTTATCTTGGAGCTGCGATTGTGGTATTTTTTGAAAGGCCTTATCATAGGAAAAAATATAAAAATGTAACCAAAGTATTACACTGGACCAAACTTGAGTTATAGTCTTTGAAAGGAATACTTATTATGGAGCCCAGAGCCGTCTATTGTTATCCTAGAGATGTATTTTTGGTGTTTTTAGAAAGGTCTAGTCAAAGGGAATGAGATCACTTAATTTCAGATGGTTGAAAAAAGTAGAAAAGTATTTAAAGCCCTCTAAAGGAATATCTATAATGAACCCTGGAGCCACGCCTAATTATCCCACGTGGATGACTGAAGGTTCCTACTAAAGGTCTAATTACGCAAAATTATACTACGATGTAAATAAAATTTTAGAAAAATCAGCGACAGTGTGAGACATAAAAAGAAAAAAAACTGATTCTATATTTATGAGAGTAACAAAAAAAACGTCGCCTCACATAGAACTTGAAATAAGGATGGGAATCAATCTTCTTCGCTTCATCCAAGCTGCCAACAGACCGGTTAATAAGAATGGGAATAATAACGTTTTATAACTTCATTCAAAGATTTCTACATCAAGAGGTAAACTAGGTCTATATTATGAGAAGTGTATAAAATATTGGCCAGTAAGAGGCAAAAATATTGATTAATGTAGATCAAATGATAAATTTAATATAATAAAATATTATGTATTGAGCAGTCTCTGTGGTCGTCGACTGGTGTAGGTAAAACACAAAGTTTGCAAGGTGACCTGGGTTCGAATCCCGGCTAGGTAGATTTTTTTTTTACTCTGTACTTTGCATGTCCGGTATTCTCGTGAGAAAAAAAACAGTAGTTGCTTGTTTGAGTCAACCTTCTATGACCGTTTAATTTCGAACGAAGTGAGTATGGTTTAACTCGATCAACATTGATTTGTCACAATCTAATTATCCATCTACCTTTGTATGTAACGTGATATAAGTTGCATTTTTTGTCCAATTGAGCTGAAATTTTCAGAATATTTTCAGGATATATGCTTGCCTATTAATTTATAATTATTAAATGTATATCTAGTATAATTTCTCGCTTCTTCTGTTTATATCTACTGATTATGCTGAAATGACACCATGTTTAGCAACTCGAAGTTAGGCAAATATATGGGTCAAAATTTCTTAGAGCCATAGTAAGAGTCAATTTCGGAACATACAATAATACTCGGCACTTTCATTTCCCTCTTTATTTTACCAAGATCGAATTTCCATCTACCTACCAGTTCATTAGGTACTAATTTTTCAATACAAGGTTAAAACACTAGTTGATTATAATTAATTTTTGGTAATAGATTTTATGATTAAAATATAGTTATGTTTTTTTTCTTCATTATTATATACTGGTTGAAGTTCCACAAAAGAAGCACCAATTATCACACCAACCTCATTTTAAAACGATGGTGACCAGTTGATTGTATTTGGTTTTAACGTCCTCATTTTAACTAGTCAGGACGGAGGGTTTTACCCTCCATTCGCATGGAATCGTTCCAGCTACCTACATTTACCTCACCCAGCCTGGGTAGGGCTGTGATTCCAGACTCACTTGTTTAGAGGAAAAAAAAAAAAAAACAAATGCCAAAATAAATAAGTAAAAAGAAATAACACTAATGTCCTATCTAAAGGGCGGGGTTATTACCTGTGGCGATCTCTTCCACCCAATCTCTTAAAAAAATAATTATATGGATATTACGCAGGACGTCCGACCCTGTATCTCATGAACGGCAAGTTGTATAATTCACTGAAATTTATTGTACCTAATGAAATTCTCTCTATGAGACCTTTAAAACAATATGTCACAAGACATATCATTCTATTTAAGATTTTAAAGTTGGTCCATGTCCAGCCTGACTGGGGCCGTGTAGGCAAATTTTATTTTTGGCTGAAAATGAAAAAAAAAATAAAGGTATACGAATTTTTGCGTTTTTTGATATTTTGAGTCGTTTTCGAGAAACCCAGGCCTGGGTGAGACTTTATGGATGCCCAGTACCTATATAAAATAATATAAATAGCCCTCAGGCGAGAGTCGATCATTACCTAATGTACTTATTGTAGAGATAAGTACGAGTTATTACTTTACTCATAAAGTACCGGTTCTTGAGAGTAATGATTAGTATGTACTGGTTCTTATTTATAGAGTAATCAATTGCATTAAAAAAATAATTGTATACTCGAAAGCTTTGTTTTTCTTTAATGAGTGCGTGATTCGTATTATAATGGTACAATCACTTACAATGGTACAAGAAAGGGTTGGGTGGAAGAGATTGCCATAGGCAATAACCCCGCCCTTTAGTTAGGACATTTATGTTTTCAAATATTTTCTATTCTTTTTCATTTTTATTGTATATATTGTTTTTTTGATTTTTCACTGTTAAAATTATTATTTATATGTACATAATGTCCTTTTGTATCTAATAAAGAATTATATAATAATAATAATAATAAGAACCGATTTTTATACTGGTGAATCGAGTACCGGAACTGAGTACCGATTCTATGAAATACTCAGTAGTCGGTATAACACACCGGATCCGCGTACCGTACTGGGTACCGGTTTTATGAAATACTCGGTATTACACACCGGGACCGAGTACCGACGTATCGTACATAGTAGCCGGGTACCGGTTCTATTAAATACTTGGTATTACACACTGGGGCCGGGTACGATACCGGGTACCGGTTCTATGAAATACTCGGTATTACAAAATTACAATATTACCCAAATACCCATCTCTAGAACTGGGTACAGCAGAGAGAGGTACTGAATTGTTCCGATATTATCTATGAATAATATTCAGGCTGTCGGTATCCTAATATTTTTCTCTTTGTCTCGTAGAAACAAATCTTCTATTTGAAACTTCTTTGTCTATTTGAAATCAATTAAATCAAAAAGTAGTGATATCCCCCAAAAAACACTACGTGTAAAAATAGTCGTCAAGTGTTGGAATGATTAAAAAGAAGTGATATCAAAAACGTCAATTTTCTATGTTTGAAGGAATTATTTTAATTCCTTGATAATTCAACCAAAATAATAGCCTCACAACAACAATACACCTTTGAGCAAACTTCGATTTGGTATTTTGAGAATTTAACCAAAAAATAGCCACACAACAAAACAATGCTCTTGTAAGAACAATGGTTCTGTAATTATGCAACATTATTCTTACAAGAGCATTGTTTTGTTGTGTGGCTATTTTTTGGTTAAATTCTCAAAATACCAAATCGAAGTTTGCTCAAAGGTGTATTGTTGTTGTGAGGCTATTATTTTGGTTGAATTATCAAGGAATTAAAATAATTCCTTCAAACATAGAAAATTGACGTTTTTGATATCACTTCTTTTTAATCATTCCAACACTTGACGACTATTTTTACACGTAGTGTTTTTTGGGGGATATACAATAACATTAACAACATTCACATTATTTTTTTACTCTCATACATTCAAATAATTCCACTAAGTATTTTTATTTACAATTATCAAATATTTTTAACATATTATATTGAAATAAAGACTTATAATGATGAGTAATATTACAGAGGTCATTCCAGATTTCCTACATCTGGAATGTAATGAATTTGATTTTTTTCATGAATTAAAAGAATTTTGGAATAAACAAGGATTGTCCATTTTACATATGAATATTGCTGGTATTCGCAAGAATTTTAATGATTTTATTCTTTCAATATCACCATTTTTAACAAATATTGATATAATTATTTTAACTGAAACACATTTTAATGATACAATGCCTTACTCTTTCTCTATTTCAGGATACACCAGCTATTTTACAACGCAGCAATTTAATGAATTCTCAGGTATAGCTATCTACGTACGAAATGACATTGACTCTAACGTACAAGAACTTACTGACTTTACTAGAACAAATAGTTTACGACTTGACATTAAGATTAAAGACAAAATACTGACAATACTGACTATTTATAGATCACCAAGCAATAGTGCAACACTATTTATTGAAGAATTAAATCAATTTTTGTCCCATATTACTGAACAAAAGTATATTATTATTGGTGATCTTAATATAAATATATTACAAGACAACATCACTGACATTGGACAAGACTATCTTGACACAATATACTCTTATAATTTCTTACCCTACATTACAAAACCAACACGTATAAAAATTAACAACAGACATAACACTGATCAAACATATGTAACCTCATCATGCATCGACCACATACTATACAGAAGTAAAAATCAAACTGAAGACATATGTACAAGTATTATTAAAACTCACATTTCAGACCACTATTCCATAGCAGCAAAACTAAACTTAGACTACATTAGACCTGACGTAAGACAAGTGACTAAAACTTACAAATACATCAACTATGAACAATTAACTGAACGAATTATGAATACAGACTGGAAAAGAATAACAGACTCTTCTGACGTAGAATATGCAGCTATGACTTTAACAACAATTATACAAAACACCATTGACTCTTGTAGTGAAACTAGGACTTACTCTAACAAATGTACTCCACTTAAACCATGGATGACTCAAGGTCTCCTGAAATCCATCAGACATAGAGACAAACTTGCAAGACAGACAAAAAGACACCCACATAACCTAAGACTTTTACATTACTACAAACGAGTTAGGAATATACTATCTACCTCATTACGAATAGCAAAAAATAACTACTACAAGACTAAAATTGACGAAAACAAAGAAGACAAACACAAAGTATGGACAATTATTAATGACATAATTGACAAGAACAAGAAAGACAATATTATTAAAAACATTAAACATGATAACACTTTACATGACTGTCTGACCAATACCCGACATTGTGCCAATATAATGAACAATCATTTCAAAGATGTTGGAAAAAATATCTCTGATAAAATTGAAAGACTCACCACTACTGAACAATATCACTTTAACGAATTAAACTTGACTCAAGACACTGAAAACAAATACTCTACTTTCTCACTGACAACTTCAACTGAAATTTACAAAACAATTATGAAATTGAAAAACAGAACTACTCCAGGTCAAGACGGACTACAAACAAAAACACTTAAACATATTGCACCATACATAACTGAACCACTTAAACACGTAATTAACTTAAGTTTAGACAGTAGTACATTTCCTTCTTGCTACAAATCCAGTATAATTGTTCCTATTTACAAGAAAGGAAACAGACAAGACTTGAATAACTACCGACCTATTTCCTTACAGACAAACTTCAGTAAAATACTTGAAAAATGTGTACAAAACCGACTTGAATATTATTTGACAACAAACAACCTTTTAACTGACAAACAATATGGATTTCGACGTGGCATAGGTACTGAAGATGCATTACTTGACTTAACAACATACTTACATAGTAACATAGACCAGCGGTCGGCAACCTGGGGTCCGCGGACCCCCGGGGGTCCGCGAGAGCTAAATTGGGGGTCCGCGAAGCCATTTCAGGATTTAAAAAATAATTTTTTACCGTTATTAATTTGGGTAATGTTTTATTTTCGTTTTCTTGTTTCAATAAAGAACCAAATCCATTAAGAATCTTAATAACCATCTACCTACTTTTCTTTCATACCCCCCCGCCCCCACCCTTTTGTAAGGTGGGGGTCCCGTAAAAAAATTCTAGATAAGCTAGGGGTCCGCGTAGTTCAAAAGGTTGCCGACCGCTGACATAGACGACAATAAAAAAGTAATCGCCATTTTTCTTGACATTTCAAAAGCATATGACTCCATAAAACATTCGACATTACTGACACAACTAAAAAAATTAGGACTAACAGACAAAGTACTTAAATGGTTTGACTCCTACTTGACTGACCGAACACAAAAACTGAAATTGAATTCTCAGTTATCTGAGAGTGTAGAGTGTCGTGCTTTTTCAATTCCGCAGGGTACAATACTTGGTCCTTGTTTGTTTAATTGTTTTATTAATTCTCTTCCTGGAATAAGCAAGGGTCAAGTATTTTGCTATGCAGATGACACAGTACTATGCTACTCATCAAATAACTGGGAAGAGACTCACCGACTCGCATCTACTGACCTGACAAACATTCAAAACTGGTATTTACAAATGTCCCTACAAATCAATCTTTCCAAGTCTCATTACATGACTATTTCATCAGACAAAAGAGGACAACCATTAACATCAACAATACAATTAACTGACATTGAAAACAAAACAATAACATTACAAAAACTGACAAACATACGTTACTTAGGTGTTACACTTGACGAAAACTTAAAATGGACAGCACATATTACTTCACTTAAAAACAAACTACGATACTTGACTTATGTTTTCTACAACCTAAACCAAGTTTGTAATGATACACTACTTCGCGAAGTATATTTCGCGTTAGTTCAATCACTCTTACAATATTGTATCACAGCTTGGGGAGGGGCGTATGAAAATATAAAGACTCAACTTAGAAGGACTCAAAATATACTACTCAGAACTATACTAAAAAAAGACAGACTTTTTCATACTGACCAACTATACGAACTATTTAACGTTCCAACACTAGATGACATTTACATTTACAAAACAAGTACTTTCGCAATAAAGAAAAAACATACCTGGACTATAAACCCTAACACATACACCACAAGACAGACTGGACAAATGATACAAACACTCAAACACAAATCACTGACAAAAAGACATTTTTCATACGTAGGTAGCAAAATTTTAAATGAGATACCTGAAGATATAAAGGACAATCCAATTTTAACAATTTTAAAATACAGACTGAAACAATGGCTGTCTATTAACAATAATAAAAATAAAATCTTAAATATTTTAAAATAACAATTTTTCCCTAATTATTTGAATGTATAAGTACTCAATAAAACAGACATAACAATCAAAAACACTACACACATAACATAAAAAACATTTTTTAACATCTTCAAAATTTATAATATATATATATTTTTTTTTTTTTTTTTTTTTTAAACTACAAGGACAGTTTTAAATAATAATATAATTATAATAAAAAGTGGCCTAACACATGCTTTGCATAATTGGCCACTTAACTTGCCATGTTCCTAATTTTCGTTTTATTAATAAGTTATTTTTTACATTTAAATTTTATTTATGAAGATGAAAGAATTTGTTCAATAAAAAATAATCTTTTGAAAGTACAAAAAAAAAAAAAAAAAAAAAAAAAAAAAACGAGCGGTTATCAGAATTATAACTCTCAAGAAGAGAATGTATGTCCGGGTGTTATTTCTTATTTTTTTAACCAATGAATCATTTTCTTAATCATAGCGTCCTCGGGTCAGCCTATACTGTGGATGTAACGTCCAATTATTGAATGTTAAAAGCAATTGAAAAAGCTAAAGAATATCAGGCGATTATGAAATTATTTTATTTTAGGAGTTACTTTGAAGTGTAAAAAGTGATCAAGTTTAAAAGAAATTTCTCGGAATACAATCAGGAAATAGGGTAAAGACTGTTCAAGTTATTCAGGTCTGGTCATCACTATCGTGAAAAGGGAACATCTCGGTAAATATCGTTCATATAGAACCACTATAAAGTGTCAAGATACTCTTAACTTACTGTACATATTTCTCAATAAAGGGCATAATTATCCATTGGATAACGTCCTAAGCATTCGATCAAATTTATTTAAAATATTTTTCTTTGATAGACATTGGGCAAAAACGATTTAACTCTGAACATGACTTCATATGGTACAAAGTATTAATGTTTGATAGCCTATTAGTAAAGATATGAGTTGTCTTGGTAGCTGGCCCGCTTATAAATCCATGAAAATTAAAGAAATTATTAGAAAGAACCTAATTTTCGCATAAGATGATAAGGCTTGGACCAGGCCTGGCTAGCGGTGTATGTACTTGTGTAAATACATTATTGAATTCTAATCATTTTTCCAATTGCATTGTTCTCAAAGCTTAAGTGATTCTGGGAAAAGATTTTTTAAACGAGGCATAGGTAGTACGGAATCGTTTGACTTCGTAAACTCAAATTGCCTTACGCGATTATTGAGTAATTGTTCATTGATTTGACCTAGTGTGTTATGGGTCATCGATAATTAAGTATTGATACTAATTAATTAAAACAAACAGTCCATTATTCATTACATTCACAAGTGATCTCTGTAGTTTACTGATTTTAAAAACACCAAACATACACTGCTAGGTATGAACAGTAGGGCACATCATTTGCTTGTATTACTTGTGAATTTAATGCGTAAAATGTATCAATTTTATAGTATTTATAGTATCAATATTCTGAGAAAAAAAATTACAAAAAAACTTGAACTTTGCATTCCACACTGGTAACTCAGATGACAGTTAAAAAATAGGATGAATGAATAATTTTAATTTCGTATGACGTAGGGATACCATTGTACTACATTCCGGGAATCGAGAAACCAACCCCAATGATGTATTCACTTGCCAGGGTAACTACTTGTAGTTGTCACTTGTATTAACCTTAAACAGAAAGTAATAATCTGAATATTTTCTTTGAAAAGTAAAACCTACTTTTCAATTTCCTCCAATTTAATAAAAACGCGAGCACCTGTTAGCCAATATCTCTGCCTCATTTCAGCCCCCTCCTCCCCCGGACCCTGTCTCCCCATTCAAAGACTTCTTCAGTCCCAAAATGTCTCCTCCCCCAATCATTGGAGATGATGAGGACCTCTCTGATCAAGAAATGGTGAGTTACAACTCGTGAATTGAGGAAAAAAAAAAATTAAATCCTAAAAAAGAAGAAAAAAAAAAAAAAAAAAAAAAAATGAAAACCAGTATAAGGTAAGAGGAATGAATTTCAATTTCGTTCACTGCTTGAGAGATACAATTACCCAATGCACCCATTTTTCCATCATGGCCTGGATTCAAACTTTCTATTATGAAGTCCACTCTGCTAACCTCTGATTGCAGTCATATATTTTATTATTTTTAACAAAACGGCCGGAATATTTGCCAACAAAAGTACTAGAAATTCAAAGTGGAATTATTATACCTAAGCTTTCAATGTGAAATTGATGAAAAATATGCTACTTTTGCTAATGTACAAACATGAAAAGGTGCACCTCTGCAAATCATATGCATTTAAAGATATGATAGTTAACTACCTACTTAAACTTACTTTTAATATTGTCAGTACACTTTGAACATATCAATGACAAAGCGATCCTCAAGATGTCTTTGTTCAGAGAAATCTTGAGAATTTTTTGGTTATTTCTGTTACCTGTATAATAATGAAATATAAAATATTAGATGGAATTGACTCAAAATTAGCATTCACGTTGAATTAATTTCACAAGGAAGGCATAGAAAAAATCTTTTACTTCAAGTTTCTAGCATTTTCGCACCTTTTGTTGTAGATCTGACCCCCCCACCCCCCAAAATGGTCCATAATATATGTTTGTGGTTAACAGATTCACCTACTTTTTTGAATCACCCTGTAATGTGACAAACGACGAGTTCTTTTTCAACCCATGAAGGTTTTTGGATCTAAAACATTGAACACAGGTGTTGTAGAATTTAAAAGACTGTCTTTACGAGCGTTGTGCTAGTTCAGTTTATGATGTTGATAATTTCAGAATCAGTCAGGTGACCACGGGCCATTCAAGTCCCTGGCCAAGCTGTGGACTCACCACGCGTATCTGGCCGTCTTCCTCAATTACGTCATCTCCAATGTGGACCCCTGCTCTCTCCTCTTCTACCTCATCACTGACCTGTTCAAGGAGGGAAACGCGAAGGAGATGAAGAAGTGGGCCTACGAGATCCATTCTACATTCCTTGTACCCGGCGCTGTAAGTATCCATTCCACAATCTTTGTACCAGACTTAACCAGACGCTGCGCTGTATGTATCACGTCCCTCACATGATTCTTTAGGGATCAGGTTTTTTGTGAATTATTATTAGACATACTTATTTTCATTTATACGTATTCAATGGCCCTCAGACAAGACAAAATGTTGTTATCTGATAATGTAACTACATAATATAGTCTTTTTTGATAAGGGACATAAAGGGTATTTACATTTCAATACTATTTAGATTTAATGGAGCCAGCGTCGCGTCGATGGCGCGTTGAATGCACCGGTTCTCATGGGATCACTGAAGTTAAGCAACGTCCAGCGAGGTCAAGACTTCGTGATGCTGACATTCCGGCCAAACCTCGGCTGGGTGAGGTTAATGTGGGTAACAGTTTTGCGAATTTCTTACGTATAGAGGGTAACACCTTCATCGTATATGACTATACAGTTGAAAAACAACGTTAAACCTTAAGAAAACAAAAGATTGAAGGGATACTTTACCTGTGACTATTCTAAATGGTCGACTCCCAGTGTTTCCAACAACTTAGGGATCTTGGGATAATATTTTGAATAGAGGTTGTATGTTAGTATGTAAACTCACTTCTCAAATTTTATCAATCTCCATTTCAGCCTCTGAGACTGAGCAATGTAGATGAGAATGTAGCCAGGGAAATTGACGATGTGCTTACCAAAGACTTTGACAAGGAGGACATTATGAGAAAAGTAAGTACACTAGATCCTACAATCAAAACCTTCCAGACAACAGCTCTATATTCTATCACAACAGATTAAAAGATAAAATCCTTATCTAAAGGCATTAAAAATAGAATAACATTTGTGAACAAAATGGAACATTTCAGTACATATTCTATGTATACAACAGTATTTTTCTTTTACTGTGTTTTTTTCCCACTCATGTCGGGTCAAAAATTTTGTTATCATCTTCCTCATATTGAGTTGTTTGGTTTTGGCTCTGGCAAACTTACTTCCACATTTTACTAAGGCTGGTCGCGATGGCTTTCCTAACACCAACCATGTTAAAGGCGCTCAATACTTGTATTATTGTCCTTTAGACCAGACAAAGAAATTCACGAGTCATGCATGTTGACATTGATGGGTGAGTAGAAACAGAATTCAAATCGTTTCAGAAAGCAAAATGATTTGTCTTATTTGCTCCTGATGCTATGATATAATCAAAATTAAATTACATTCTGTTATTCGAAAGATTCCAACTGGTACTAAACCGCTAGCAAAAGTGTCATGATTTTGTACTTCTTGATTACATCATTTTCTTCGCTTCCCCTTAATCGAAAAAATTATACTTCAAGGTTTTCCTCATATCACAGATATAGAAAGAGTAATTCTTTTATTTAAAAAAAAAAATCGATTTTGACATTCTGTTTTACTCACCATTCATTGTCAGTTTGTGTCAGAAACCAAATAGCATAAATTATACTCTGAATTATGTTAGAAAAATTTCGTTAGGAGGTTATTATATATTTGTGTTTGTTCAATCACAAGAACGAGTTACTACCTACAGCGCAATACAATTAAATCACTACAGTTATTTTATTAACTACAATTTTTATCAAGTAAAAGCTGTCGTCTAGGTTCTAATAAAAATAGTTTATTATATATTTTGTCTCAACATTTTAAATATTCTTTCTCTCTCGGTAGGTATTCCTCAAGGCTCGGCTCAAGCCCGAGAGGAACTGAACGAGCAACTAGCAGACTTTCCAGCAGAAGAGAACAGCAGGACTAGGCACCCTGTTTGGACCCTCCGACACTCAGCTAGACGAGACTGTGCATGACAAGAGCAAGGAGATCAAGATTATCGAGCAAATTTTGGTACCCAAACTGGAGCCCTTCATGTGAGTTTTGGTTGAATGTGGTTTTTAATAGTGGCTCTTAGAGGTTTTGTTCATTCCGAAAGTAAATCTATATATTTTAAATAAAGCAAATTCTACAAACCCAAATATGATGAAACCACCATAAAGAGTTATACACACTTTTCACAAAAACCGAGCTTCAATACGTATACGCATTCAAATAAGTAATGATGCAAAACTTATCTGGATATCGCAGCATGGTTCTGATAAATTTTCCTACTTCAACCCATGTAGCAGCGGTACATGGTGAAAGTTTCATTCATTTTGCAAGAACTTAGAGAACATAAACTGGTTTATCTCAAAAATGAGCTACATCTACGAAGTATCTGAGCTTCCTACTCAAATGAAATTATGCTTATCTGTAATATTAGTACACATAATATATCTGAAATAGTGTTCATAATAATCAAACCATGTCAGTAAAGTAAAGATGAAAATTTCAAATGATACTACGAAGAAAGTAGTAAATTCAGTTCTTTTTGACCTGTTTTCATAGACTGCTGAGCAAAAACTTAAAGTTTATGTGTACATTATTTTTTTGTTTTTTGATAACTTTCACTCTAAAAATACAGGTCATAGTACTCAGTGGTAAATATAAATGTAATGAAACATTTTTGATAAATAATAAAATTAAGTATCATTATTATGAATATCATTTAAAGTTGGTTCATTCTACACAGAGACGTTTTGATTTTCAGAGATGAAATGGAAAAAGAAATCATAGATGACAGACGCTACGCTACTCTAGCGGCCCTGGGCACCATCATGTCCAAGGTGTTTGGCGTGAGAGGCCCCCACTTCAGTTCCCTACTGGACCGGTGTCCTACCTTCGTGTCCAAAGAAAAATCCCTCAAAGCCCGTCTCATTGGACGCACGAGAAAGGTAAGTTTCTTGGTTCTTCTATCATCTCAAAGTTTTCTTGTGACATGAATCGTTCCAAGGACCAGCTAACAAGATCACTTGGCGGTACCATGAAATTTAGACGTATGAAGAAGAAAAGGTCGTGCTCTCGAAAGGTCAAATTATAATTCCACATGTTTATTTATATGTTCTTATAACCCGAGTCAATCGTACCTTACCTATGAAATATACAAGACCTGCTAGAGTAAAGGGACTTTTCAGTTTACCTCTATCATAGCGTGTAGAAAAGTGAGGAAACGAACCCCAGTTGCATGGAAACGCCACATAGCGCGACTCCATCGCAAAGGAGTAGAATATTTCCGCGGTCTATTTTTGTTATGTTTACATTATTTGATATGTTTATGTTTACATTTGATACGGGGAATACATTTGTGAGGAACGAGGAGAGGAGACTCCCTTACGATACTAGCGCTGAGACCGCCACGATGCAGCCGCGGGGGTGGTTTCCACACTTCTTATTTCTACACGCTATGCCTTTATCTTAAGAAACCACATTCCAAAAAACTGTGCAACTGTCGTTGATAGTCTGAAAACCTCGAAATTTGCTCACTTTTCATTTATTCTTTGTAGAATAGCTCAGTGAAATGACGTATACGGTTAACCGTATAGACGGTCCTATTTCTATATTTGTACACTGGGACGGCTTCAAATTAGGTATTTTACCAAAAATTGACAATTTTTTTTTTTTTTTACAATTTTTTATAGATGTATTTTACAACAAAGGTTATAAATTTTCACAAAAAAAAATTAATGTTGCAGGTTCAGTACCGCGGACACAACTTCGTGGCCCATCAGTACTTCTGCGTGACGTACTGCACGCACTGCCAGCTCATCATGTGGGGCATAGGGCCGCAGGGCATGCAGTGCTCCAACTGCTTCGTGAACGTGCACCGGGGCTCGTGTGCCCGAGGCCTGGAGGAGAACTGCCCCGGCCCCATGCGCAACGAGAAGATATTCTCACGCATCATGATGCCGCGCCGCAAACCCTCGCGCGACTTTGCTGCAAGTGAGTATATAATAATAATAATAATAATAACAACAATAACCATCCTGGGTACAGCCCACATTCTCAGAAAGTTTGGTGTGATTGAAAGCGATTTAGCTAACATCCAAAGAATATGTTTTATTCTCGATGTTAGTAATTTGTATTGTACGGATAAAAAAATAAATTATCTTGCATTGTATGCCATAATAATAATAATATTGCCTTATTTATACTGCCCGATTAGGACTATTAAATTCCCATTATTCCAGTAGTAAGCGCAAGACATATTATTATGTGGTAAAAATCCCAATTGGGAGGATAACTTGTCATGTCCCAGCTGGGATTCGAACCCACGACCTCTGGAGTCTTTGGATTCACAGAGTGCCGCCTTTACCACTGAGCTACCGGGACAGACAGTAGGTGTTGCCTGGGGCACGAAGCATTTTACCATTATGGCCAGTGGTATTATAAACAAAACGAAACCAGAGGTCACGAGTTCGAAACCCATCCGGGACATGACCTCTTCTTGCCTTATTTTGACCACATTATAATACGTCTAAGGCTAAGTGCTGGAATAATAGGACTCATTAGCTTATCCTAGCCGCGGAGCTGCTAGGATAAGCTAAGAAAAACATTAATTGTGGAAGGTTGAAAATGTAGAAAGATTCAGTTCAAGGAATTCTCGTTCCAGAAATCTATTGGGAGGGATTTGATATAAAAAAAAATTGGATTTCAGATCCGGGCTGGATAGCATTGGCTTTGTAATCGTACTATGTGAGTTTTTGTTCCTGTTTAAAATAGGTGAATTCTGAAAAAAGTCGACAAAATTTCGTTATGTCTACATCTTTACGTTTTGGTTCGGCATCTTTTCTTACCCCTGAAAAACATAAAACACCTGATGCAAGTTTTTTACTTAATGAAACTGACCATTTGTTCAAACAAATTTTGAGATAGAAACTGGCAAGTTTGATAAAACTCCGAGGATGCTACTAAAACTTGTATTTTTGATTTACTATCACGAATACTTCTAGGAAAACAACCAGGTAAGTTTCAAAAAAGTTGTTTGAAACTCTTAAAACTGTACACTGTCTAGGGTCGGCTTGTACTTCGAGATTAATTAGTCATGATTGTTCATTTTTCAAAAACTAGATTTGATAGGTTTTCAAGTTAATTTTTCTGCTTTGGGTCAAATTCTTTCTTTTTATGTCTTGGGATTTTCTGACTATGATTTATTATATCCTTGTTTTCGAATGTACAACCTCATGTACCAGCTCGATGGTGCCTCCACACTCTGAAGGTTGGGGATCTACCAGGTACCTGCACCAAACCCAAGTCGAGAAAAAAGAGAGGAGAGAGGGGGAGAGAAAGGCAAGAGAGACGAGAAAAAAAAGTCTTACGTCGTTTTTTTTTAGGTCATTCTGTATAACAAACAAATCACAATTCAGCCTGATATTGACTTTTTTTTAAATAAAAAATGTATGCAGTACTTGGCTGAAAATGTGCTCAGTCTATTAAACAGATTTTTATTAAACAGATTTAATCAAGTTTTATTTATAAAATATAGTATATACAATTTACAAGAATAAAAATTGAAATTATTAAACAAAACTTGATCAAGGGCGGTGTTAATGCCTACGGCATTCTCTTCGTTGACATAAAAGTTGCCAACAGTCTAAATATTTGTTGGCAACTTTTATAAGCTCTTGGTCATATTTCTAAAATAGGAGGTAGTTATTTTGTTTTCTTAGTGCTCAATCATTCACAAGTATAGGCATGTGAATGAAAAAAATCGAGTTTAATCGATCGATCAGTCATGCTAATCATTTGTTTAAAAGAATTTTTTAAAACAAATTACAGACTTCATTTGAACCAGTCGTAGTCGTTATTAAACATAACGTAGGGCCTAATTGATCAAAGTATGTATCTTAAAATAATAATTAAACACTATTGTTATCCCAAAAAAGTCAAGATCAAGCCGAATTACATGATTTATTTGTGTTTTGTTCAACTTCAATGTTCTATGCCTCCGAAGAAACCAACTTTATATTACCCTATATACTGAGGTACGAGTATCAACAGAAACATAAGTAGTTATGTTCATATTGAAACCATAGATTTAGAAAATAGATATCGCACAGTTGACACAAAAGTGAAGTTTGAGAGAGAGATTGAGAGCACTCTGGTGAGCATTTTGGGCGCTATAAGGGCAAAACAATGGAAATTTTACATTGGTTCTTCTGGAAAAACCCGACCCTTTCGTAGTTTCCGAATTTATTAATTTTCTTTTCTCTCTATAATTTTACGCGAGTTTATTTTTTTAAATCTGAATTTTCTAATCTTCAATATGGTAAACTTTTGCTGTGCGTATGGCTGTACCAACCGATATAATAAGAATTCTGAAATACACTTCCACAAGTAAATAGTCTTAACATTCTAGTATTTTTGTTTATTCCCAAGGAAACACAATAAATTGAAGTAAATTTACCTTTTCAATGTATTTTAATAATAGTTTGGGGTATCAAATAGTCATAAAACGATTTATAAGCATAATAATAACCAGAAGGTATCTTGTTAGAGGATTTTAAGCACCCTCTGGAGTGGTATGAACGTCTTTTTCCATTGTAAAGGTCTTAAGTAATATAATAATAGAGTAAATCCTTCGTAAAAATATCGTGTGGACTGATAACGATAGCTGATAGTGATAAAAATAAAACGTAAAAATCAGTTTCAATTGCTATTATTTAAATTTTCCCGCGAAAAAATATCGAAAAAGAGAGTCTTAAACATTTGGCAATATTTCGACAATGAAAATATTAAACGACAAAAAAATACTGAGAAATGCGTAGAAAAGACCACATAACCGAATTCGTTTCGAAATTTTTTCATAAAATTGTATGGTTCGATCAGTAATCGAAGAAGAAAATCGCTAAAATTACATTGGAATCATAGGGAATTGTGTTTTTTTGCCCTTACAGGTTCACGGCAACGCTGTAAACACAACTGAAGCCCGGCTTCAGATGGATTTACACAGGGAACATAGGGAGTTGTTTATCTATTTTTTTAAATCTATGATTGAAACCAGCAGGGGTACTTTCCTACCAGACAACTAAAAAGTCGAACAAAATTATGTTGCACCCACAAATAGACATCCCCTCTATTTGTGAGATGTAATGGCGAGTCCCTGCGCTCTCGAAACTACGGGCGACCTGTAGTAATTATTGTTTGCAAACAGTGCCAATTTTCACCCCCTCTGCCGCCCATAATAAATTTAATGATCGTTAGAAAATATGATTTAAAATGCATGAATGTTGTTGAAATTTCACGTTTCTCTCATAAATTTGAATTCTCGTTGAAAAATTTCTCCCAAGTGCATAAATGTTGTTTTCCTTGTTCTCTGAACACACAATGGCCCTCCCCTCCCACGCAGTTAATCTTGACCTTTCCTTCCTACCTATTTACCTATTGTTCTCGTATACTTCATGAGGGCCATTATGTTCCTCTTCGAAATGGCAAAATGTCTCGGTGTAATATGATATTATGCTGTGGAAAAAATCACCATTAACAAGCTAAGTTTTTGAAATTGTTGTCCAGACAGTTCAGGAGGTGGTGTATTTTTTTATTTTTTTACCCGGGGTTCAGGCCTTTATTCTGATTTACAAGAAGTAATCATAATATTATTTTAATGGAAAGAGATAAAATCATGAAATTCTCTACAGATAAGTACTGGCAATGTCATACATAAATTTTATCAAAATTCTGCAGGATAAAAATCATTCGGTGCGAATTAAATTTTAAAAAAGGTTTAACTAGTTTAGGTCAAGGTAACTAGTCGAAGTTGTGCCTACATTATTATGTACATTTATTTAAAATCTTTTACATTAATTGGACTCTTTCTGTGACATCAGCTGTTATCAACCCGGAGGTTCTCTAGCTGATGGGGTTTGTCCTCTATGATCCTAGAGCTACTGCACATGCACAAGAGTATTTATTTTCCTAGTATGAAATATTGATGAGACTTTATATCTGTTTTGCAGTGGAAAGAAGCAAACGTCAGCAGGAGGACAGAGAGGCGATGGACATCACAGGAGAGACAGAACTAGGTAAGTACCTGTAACTGTAGAATTACCTCCAGGAGGTAAGAAAGTATCGTTTTTATTGTGTGATTTCGAAAATTATTAAATGATCTAGACCAGGGCTGCCCAACCAGTCGATCGCGGAGTGATTTTGGGTCGATCACGTCTAGAGAGGTGAGATGACGTTCTAAAAGTCTAGATCTCTAAAGAGTCTAAAGTACAAAATGATTGTGAACGAGGTTTTCTGGCATCGATCGCGTTGATTATCTGAGACTTTAGTAGATCTTCTTCTGTAGAGGTTGGGCACCCCTGATCTAGACAATGATTTGTCCACAGTGGCTGATTATTTTCAATGAGGACCGTTTCTGTTTAAATGATATTTTTTTTCTCAACTACGTATAATGATAAATTTTATTTCGTTCTGTCTTGGATTAAAGCATGAAATTATTGAGGAAATGATTTTGTCTTCCTCTCCCTCCCCAAGACCGTCGTAGATGTTTTTTATGCACCTCCAACTAATTTATTCACGAGCTATCAATATTAGTGTATACAGTTGTTGTAGCCAGCTTGGCTACAGCTGGAGGGGTAAGTGATGGTCTCCAGCCAACTTTATTTCAAAGTTGGCTCGTCCTAAACCACATATTTCTATGTGCGATCAACCATCATGAGGACTCGGACTTTTCTTTATAAGCCATTCAACCCTTAGGAAACTGCAAGCTAGCCTGGATTGTAAGGGTTGGCTAATCTGTTCTCTGTTTATAGTCCTCTAGCGAGACACTGGTCCCTGTTTAACGTCCCCCAGCCAGACTAGTGTATACAGATATTAGAGAAAACTATCTTGGGCGTTTCATTTCTGAGCCAAAAGTTGATATGAGAGGAAAAACGCTGTGCACTGGTAGTCAAGTGGTTAACGCGCTAGTCTGGTAATTCAGGTAGCGTAGGGATCCATTGGTTCGAATCCCACCCTGTGCATTAACTTTTCCTCATTAATTTGAGCTTGTGACCACATAATAATAAGACTCTGAGTGTTAGGTGGTAGAAAATGCATTGAACTTTAACCTCGCTTGGTGGTTACCTTCCACTAAAGAGTGTTATTATCATTACGAGAACTGGTGCTTTGAACAAATAAATGCTGGTTCACGAGACGTTACAAAGCATCAAATATATTCCGTCCCTCAAGACTTTTCTAATATAAAAAAAACTTGGTCGGAAAAATGAACTTGAACGTTGATAACTGAGTTTTACACGCAAAGAAACATTTCTTGGATATAAATAAAAAACAATTACCTTGATATGAACGCAGTGCAGAGAGATTGAAGGTCAAAGGTGAGGGAAATTCAATGTATATGCTCTCTCGGGGTATATTTATCTTGTTGATACAGAGTTCTGTAGGCCGAGTTACTATGGAGAAGTGATTCTATACCTATGGGGATAATATTTTAAGAACGCCTACATTCTCACACGCTGATAATTCAAACACATGGAAGAGAGGCTTGAGATGGATTACCTGTATCTTGTATCCCATCAGCCCACCTTGCGTTGTTCACAAAAAAGGACCCTAGTAGACTCAGGATATACTTTTCCCAAGAACCTCGCTTCTCCTTAGACCACTTAGGGTGTTCGATTGTAGCAAATGTAGCATAGATGTGGAATTTTTTAAGTGCGTTATCAGTAATCTGGTAAATTTGCTTTCAATTTAGTAATCATCATCATCATACGGTGGCGTCATAGTGAACAATGGTAGCCAGACAGTGGAGGAATGACTCAGCACTTCTACCACTGTCCTTACAAGGAGGCTAATAATTGACAAGGGCCCCCAGAACCAAGTCAATGCTGGTCTACTCCCTGTTTATAGTCCCCCAGACAGACTAATTTAGTAATGAATGACTAAAAATGAAATTACTGGGCAGACATAACCTTGAAGTACATAGTCAATCATTCATCTACAAACAAGAAAACTATAACTTATGTGATCGACTGATGTCTTTACTATGCCTCCTGTTGAAATTGAGAGACCAGTGTCGATTAGTCACACACGCTACCTGGCTGCACTCCCTCCTTATCACTTGTAAATGTCTCTGTGATAAGGGACCCCTGTCATTAGGGCATCCGAGACTTCAACTGTCATGTTGCTGTCATTACACATTCTATACTAGAGTATTCTAATGATTGGATAAAAAAGTGAAACAACTGCAGAATTGAATCTCAATTCAAAATTTTGGGGATTCGAAAAACAAAAAAAGGAGCAAATAAAAAGAACTAATTCTTTCCCGTGTTTCACATTATGAAACACAGGTATGGTCAGTTTCAGTCCTCTCATATATATTTCCTCCTCCCCCATTTTATTTCCTCCTCTTCCCCCTCCCAGTATCTATTCCTCCTCTCCCCTCCCAGTATCTATTTCCTCCTCTCCCCTCCCAGTATCTATTCCCTCCTCTCTCCCTCCCAGTATCTATTCCCTCCTCTCTCCCTCCCAGTATCTATTTCCTCCTCTCCCCCTCCCAGTATCTATTCCCTCCTCTCTCCCTCCCAGTATCTATTCCTCTCTCTCTCTCTTCCTCCCTCAGTATCTATTCTCCTCTCCCTCCCAGTATCTATTCCTCCTCTCCCCTCCAGTATCTATTCCCTCCTCTCTCCCTCCCAGTATCTATTCCTCCTCTCCCTCTCCCAGTATCTATTTCCTCCTCTCCCCCTCCCAGTATCTATTTCCTCCTCTCCCCCTCCCAGTATCTATTCCCTCCTCTCCCCCTCCCAGTATCTATTCCCTCCTCTCTCCCTCCCTGTATCTATTCCCTCCTCTCCCCCTCCCAGTATCTATTCCCTCTTCTCTCTCCCCCAATATCTTTTCCCTCCACTTTCGAAGTATACGTCGTTTTTATTTTCACTTCTTTTTAACCCTCTCTTTATATTGTTTTATGAATAGAGTTGAAAAATTGCAGTCATATTCAACATATTATATTTCCTAAAGTTTCTAATGTAGAAATCGGAATTATAGTGTTGTTTTTTTGTAAAAAAAAAAAAACTTATATTTTTTTGCTGCGATTTCAATTTTTTTTTCTTCATATTTCTGGACGTTTCATAACCTCCTGAGCAACTCTTTCCGACTGTTGACGACCAGGGTCGTATTCAGGATTTTCGTCAGGGGGGGGGGGCAAATAGGATAATAATAATTATGTTGTATTGTAGTTGGATTTTACTGTTTATTGTGTTTAGGAATCAACATGTACGTATGTAGATATGTAATGTAGCTGGGAAAAAATCTAAGGCAGCTGGGGGCCGGGACGAGAGCCTGCGTTCAAGTGAGAATTTCGAGGAAGGGGCAAAATCGAGGGGGGGCCGGGCTCCTTTGGCCCCCCTTAAATACGGCCCTGTTGACGACATTCCTTGTAACGCGCAAATCTCTGAACGGATTTCGACGACATTTTGTACACATATAGGAGACGTTCTGTAGATGGTCCCATTTAAATTCATCAACTTTGCACTAGCTGTTTTTGGAGATAGAGACCATGCGTCTGACCTCTAACTTTTTACTTTTACGCTCATATCTCGTGAACCACCCGATTTTGATATATAATTTTTTTTTTTTTATCCATATGGGTATTAAGTGTTATAGTGCATTCGCATTTTAAATAAAATATGATTTAGCTCTGTTTTTTAGGGCTATGTTAATATACCACGTTTCTGGAAAGAAATCAGGGGCGGTCGGTCCCAGGGGGGTCAATTTCAAAATCTTAAAAGGGACCACTCAAACACTCGGAATGTTTATCGCTCAACACTTGAAAATGGTGGCCAGTTAAATTAGACATAAACTTTCAAAATGGCGGTCTCGGAGTAAGAAATTTTAAATATTTTTAAGTACCTTAGCACAAGTTTACATACCAAATTTCAACTTTCCAGCTTTAAATCGTTCAAATTTTAATCTGCTCTTTCTAGATTTTCTTACTTTTTCTTGGTGACTTTATGAACACACTGTATCATATAATTTAGAAATGAGATAGACACTTAATTCATAAATAATGAATAAATTGTATGAGGAAAAAAATGTTGCGTCAGAAGCAGGACAAGTAGTCGAGGGTTAATAGAGCACACAGCTGCAAGCTGCACTAAGTGGAAACTTTTTCAATTTGGTTTCCTCTGTTACCCATCCCTCAGGGTTGGCACAACCTCAATCTAATAAGAAAACTCGCAATCCTAGCCAACACTGAGATGTGAACCAGTAGGTAGAAAGTTTAATAAAAAATTAGTAGAAAAAACTCTTCCCTGCTATTTCTCTCTCGAATTCTTTCTCTTTACTTTATTTCTCTTTGCATTGCGATCCCTTTCCATCAATCTCTCCCTCACACCATCTCTCCTTTCATTCTTCCATCTGTTGTCTCTCTCCCTCTCTTTACTCTTGCAACTTGAGCAAGGAAAAAGTTACTCGGGAAAATTAAAAATGATACCTACTCGTGATTCTTTTTCCTCAATTTGTCCAGAATGAGAGTGGAGGTCTATGTATAAAATAACAGTTTGTGACCACCAAATAATAAGAAGACCAAAACCAAAAAAAGATGAAAAACAAAATCAAAAAAACATCTCCATTAAATATTTGAGTCTAGAGAATTTCAGTGACGAATACCTTACTGGGTTTAACGTCATTATCAGCTAGCTGGTCAATGTCACTCGGCATCAATCTGCACGCAGCCCGAGTAGGTTCAAACCACAGGCAGAACCCGTGGTCAAGTTAACCACTGCACTGATGGGTTCAAAACCAATATGGTAACCAAACCATGTCTTTTTCATGCTGGATCTTACTTAACATTTGTATTTGTGGTGTTTTGGTGTAATTTACTTGGCATATCAGATATACTTTCCTGTTCAGAAATACAGCTGAGCAGTTGCGTGATGTGATTTTCATTATTTAGGACTTTTAGGAGTCACAATAGCTCAACTGTGGCGATGAACAATCGCAGCTTGTAATTTGACTATTAACTGTATGCATTTATGCTAGCAAACTTTTTTAAATTGAACTCTATGGATATTAGCTATTATAGCTCATACCATAATATGTATACTTAATTGAATGGTCAACTTGTTTATCTCAGCATGTTACTACAGGGTGCGACCTAGTCCAAACTCGTAGTCTTTAGGTTATGCGGGCTTAATTTTTAGATGTTCACTTCTCTGTACGAAAACACGTATTAGGGTTCCCAAAGTCGAAATCCAAAGTTTCAGCTCTTTGTGTATGTGTGTGTGAGATCGAGTAAGTGAATGAGTGAGTAAGTAAGTGAGTGAGTGAGTGAGTGAGTGAGTGAGTGAGTGAGTGAGTGAGTGAGTGAGTGAGTGAGTGAGTGAGTGAGTGAGTGAGTGAGTGAGTGAGTGAGTGAGATGAGTGAGAGAGTGAGAGAGTGAGAGAGTGAGAGAGTGAGAGAGAGAGAGAGAGAGAGAGAGAGAGAGTGAGTGCTTCTTTCTGTCAATGAATCTAATAAAGGAAGACCATTCTTAGTTGGTCAATAGAACCCTGTCTATTTACTCGAACGTTTTTACCTCGTATATATTCATATAAAGATTATAATGAAGTATGTTAGATAGCTATTCATTTACAACTGGTACGCTATATCGAAAATCTCGTTTCTTGGTATGCTAAAGGTTCTGTGTGCTCAGCTTGCTCAGTGACCAGTGACTTAGCTTTGAGCTTTTCAATACTGGGTGGCCACGGAGAAATAGTTGTTATTAAACACAAGTGCTATCTAGTTTCCACTATTTATAGTAGTTATGTATCAAGTATGGTTTGTCAACCAGAACATTAAATTCTAACTATTGCATAGTTAGAAAGATGCATGGTAGGTAAATACGAGTATTGGGTAGATACATAATGAATATATTTATGTACACAAATTTATATTCTATTAGTTTAGCAAATACATATATAGATTTAACTAGCTCTTAAAGGTTAAATAATTATATTATTATATCCTTACTTTAATCTCCTCATTCATGTCATTTGGTGATGACACGAAAGTGTTCCTCATGGACCTTGCGGTATCTCACAGAATCCTCCTGAGGCACTCTGTACAGTACACACAAGTTGCATAAGTCTAGTGTTCACCAATTTAATGATTTTACCTGAAGCTCACCACTCTCTCTGAGCTTTCATATTAAGAACTCAATTCTTCCATTAAGTTGTTGTTCTGGCGACAAGTTGATCGATTACAGGGTAAGATCAAGAGGCGTACTTGTCATTGTCAATGAACAAGAGAGATTATGAAACTGTATATCTGTGTAATTTTATATGGCGTCTGTCTTCCTTCAAGTACTGTATTACGTATGGGTTTGCTATCATCCTATATTCAGTTAAAAACTTAACAAGGGATGCAAAGGATGACTAAACACTTGTGATCAAGATCTCTCTTCATTCATGGATTTAATTATTCTCATTTACTTTCCTCTCCTGTTATCCTGCAAGATGGAAACTACGGATATTTTTATTTGTATTTTATTTTAAACTCGTTCTTATAAAAGAGTAAATGTAATTAGCACTATGTTTTCTATCCGAAAATATAATATCGGAAATTTATTCGCTCCTGTGTAATTGATAGGAATTATTAAATAATATTAAATATGTACTACAGTTTCCAAGTCCACAATGACGAATTGAGTTTCACTTGCGAGTTAGGTATTATTATTGGCAATAATTCTCCGAGCTATAATCCTACTAGTTGTCGCAATGGCACACTCAGGCTCTTATCAGTCCTTTATCAGTACACGAGTAGATCCTAACCATTTATTTCATATTGTTTGTTGTTGTTGTATAACCAACTAGATTGGGCTTTTGTTTACCATTGTAATTCGATTAATCAACACATATTTGCATTTTTAATAAATGTAGGCATTTCATTTAATAAATGTACAGAATTTCACTTTTGAATTATGAATTTGGTTAAATGTTGGAGAAAAAAAAACAAATTCCCTCTTCCATCATTTTGAATGATTCGGAGCACGCTATTGCATGTGCAGGGTATACAACAATTACAACATACCTGCACTTTGTGCTTTGCATATGAATATGTATAAATTGTTTACATACATGATAAATTGAGATGTACCTTGATTTGTAGGCCATTTTATCATCTTTAAAGCTAAAACCTTAAATACAACTAAGTATGCCCTAAAGTAATGCGAAAGCGGTTCCAAGGCACAACTACCTTTTAAAAAAAAACTAAGTATGGACTGTGGTGTCCGGGGTTAGAACCAAGGACCACGAACTGTTCACGTTGCGGTATAAAGATAATAATAGGAAAGCCGAACCAGCATAACTTGACAAAAGACAAAATATCAAAGGAAACTTAACGCACTAAACTTCCGAACCCGGTTCTAGAGCTAAAAGTCTAAATATAGTCCCTTAAAAACAATGCATATTCAAGAAGATATTTACACGTGCTTGCATGCTATAAAAAAAGGCAGGGTTTTTAAAATGGTTTTTTTTTTTTTTACTAAAGAAAGTTAAAATGACACTTTTGATCCCCTCCTTTTCCTTTCTTCTCTCCTCTCTCCCTCTCTCCTCTCCTCTCTCTCCTCTCTCTCTCTCTCTCTCTCTCTCCTCTCTCTCTCTCTCTCTCCCTCTCTTACTCCTCTCTTCTCTTCTCTCGCTTTCCTTTCTCTTCTCTCTTCCTCCCTCTCTCCTCCCTCCCTCCCTCCCCTCTCTCTTTATCTCCCTGTCCTCCTGCTTAGCTTTTCCCAGTAAAGAAAAGGTAATTGTGTGTATGATAATAAATTTTGTATACAAAGAGAGAGCGAGAGCCAAGTCGGAACTTTCTCACCCTCGCCTGTGCATGCGCCGTGCTGCCCACCCTTACTCTCCTCTCCCAGCCTTACTCTCCTCTCCCATGCTTACTCTCCCACCCTTACTCTTCTCTCCCATACTTACGACTCTTACACCGAGAAGCCACCAGGTTTCTTATTCGCCCGTTAGTCTCGCGTACTACCGCCTATTGAAGTGCCGGCACGTTCGTAGACCGCGATAATACGGAGAGAAGAAATTGAATTTTTTAAAAGGTTTTTTTTTTTTAAATAACCTAATATAGTTTAATTATTTTTTTATTCTCAAGAATTATTTCAATTTGTGTGCCACAGTTGTCTTTTTTCTCGTGTAATTCGTTGAGTTTTTCACAGTGCTGTGTTGTTGTGAGTGTACGCGAGAAGGATCTCTCTTACTTTCACATGAGCTTTTGGTTTGTTTATACTGGCATACCACAAGTTGGATTATTTAAATTAAAAAAAAAAAATCATTACAGTTATTTTTTTTAAATATCTCATGAAATATTGTCTAATTCGTGTTTCATTGACAACTCTTAATTTATAAACTGTTTCTGTTTGCAACTTTTTTACTCTTATTTATTTTAGCTTGTCTAATAGAAAAGTAGAAAAATCACCTACTCAGTTGGTTCGAGTTATCTGGACACGATCCTGGAACAAAACACTGAAAAGTTGCTTCTACTTGTTATGCTTTGTGCAATTTTACATTTCACTTGGGGGGTTTTTAGAGAGACAGAGAGAGAGAGAGAGAGAGAAGAAAGTGTCCACTTACGTGATTGGAGTCGCAAGGAGTAGAGAGAAGTCATGGGGAATCTGAGATTTTATGTCAATTTTCTAGAACTTTTAGACCCCCTCCTTCTCTTCCCCAAAAAAGCACACGTTGTTTTCGAGAAATACTTAGAAGCTTTAGCTTAGAAGAATACCTTTGTATATGTATCCTGTATTAAATAAATAATAAATTAAAAAAAATCAAATCGGGCCTGATTTTTCAAGAGGCATGCAACCTATTTTGTGAGGTATCAATTGAATACAAATGAAAAAGAAAGAAAAACATTACACTTAATTAGGTACATAGAAAGTAGTTATTGATGGTATTGTGGCATAATTATATTTTACATTGTACAAAGTAAGATTTATGCACATTACAGGTGGGCGAAAGGTATATAAAAATATTAAAAGATAATTTATAGATAACAATTTCAAGGTTCAACATGAGTAAGTTAAATAAAGTAAAAATAAATGATTTTTTTTCTTTGGGACACAAAAAGTATTAATTTGTGCTGAGTGAGCTACGCCATAGAAGTCATATTAAACTTAACTTATTATTATCATATGGAGTGTTTAAAGTAAAGTTATAAATGAGTTGATTTCTTATGAAAAATAATATTTAAATAAATTAATTATTTGGTATTTAAGACCACCAAATAGGTCCAAAACTATAGTATGCATCAGGAACCTTCTCATGGTATACATGATGAGCTCATTTTTCGCTCTCTTAAACTATTTCTTTTTCTTTCAAAAAAAAAAACAACCAAAAGATGAACTTTGCTGTCGTCTTCCTTGAAATGGTTTTTTTTATTCTGAAATACTCTTCCAGAAACCTTTGTATGTGTAAATAGCTATTATTTGCTCGGTAGTGATAAATTTGCCTGAAGGATAGGTTTAAACCAAGTGTCCTACTCCTCTGTCTTTGGCGCTTCTTATCTCTCTCTAGTCCTAACCTCATATCACCATTCCTACCTCAGTCTTCTTGTACTCACAGTTGTACCCTACTTGGGCCCTATTTTATCCTATAATCAGTCCCTGTGTATGCTATGTGCCCTAGACAAAACCCAGAACTGTGATTCCCTCCTTCGTACTTATTTATTATTATTTACTACTTTACTGGCAAACTACATAAGACATACTGCAAGGCAGGACATGAAATAAATAGAATATATGATGTAGTAAAGCAAGGGAGTTTATAGCCCGTGGCTTTCTCTTCCACCGAACCCCAAATAAGTGTTGTTTAACTATTGGCAAGTTTTTAGTTATCTAGCAGAAATATTGTCCTTGGCTGGAGGACCTCAGTTCCAATAGGGAGTAGCCTAGGTGCTGTGTCCAGACACATGTTGAGGTGACACTTTACAAGAGCGTGTTTACATTGTTTTAGATTTGACACATATTTACCTGTCAACATCCGGTGTTGCATTCCGTGTTAATATTAGCAGTTGAAAAAAAGCTGATTGAACAAAACAGATTGAGGAAGGTTTTTTTCTATAACAAATCTCTTACCTAATAACGACAAGAATGTTTTGCTTAGATCCAGTGGTGGAGAGCTAGACATTCCAGGGGGAGAAATGAAGAAACTTGTTCTGGCATAAATCTTCATTTACTCTTTTACAGTCGAGGCATAGCCAGCCATTCATCTGTCTGTGTACAATTGTGAGACCTCAGCCATATTGAAAGACATATTGAGAGATACTTGCTTATTTACGGATATCTTCTTTTTATGTTCTATGTAAATACCTTGAAATACCTGAACTCTTATATTTATTAATTGAATATTATCTACTTATATTACACAGACAATACTATGCAAATAATTACTTAAACAGCACTTTAACTCACCTCTATGTATTGACTTAAACAGATATTTATTTTCCTGTCATTTGTACATATTCCCCACATTTCTGAAAGTAAATGTCTAGCTTGAGAAATAGTTCTCACTCTACTTCATACGCATACAACACTGGCAGAACTGTTTACATTGGAGCAAATGATTAACAATCAAATAGTTCGTGTACAGATTCATGGTTCAAATTTAGATAACCTATTAACCTCTCATCTGTGCAGCCCAAGTATACGTACTCGCGCTCGTTACACGCCCCCAAAACGCAATTTTTCACCATCTTGTCATGGCTTGTTTTCATTTTGGCTTCTTCCTCTCTGTCTACTCAACTCTTATTTATTACCTTCCCTATCAATTATCCCAAGTTTGGTGTTCGCTTACATCTCGAGTACAAGCTGTGCTTTGCTGCTGCAATGTGGTTCTTTAGACGTTATAGGGTTGCAGGAAAGACCAATGTCCCAGTACGCTAACAGTTTGTCCATCAAGGTTCAAATTAGTCCATTTAATGGAGGGAAACTTGAATTATACAAAAACAATCATCCCCTGTAACTTCGATCCATCCGGAGTATATTATAGGTGTAGCTCTATTGTATTTTCAATCACACACAATAGTCTCAATACCTACCATGTGGACAACGACCACAACAACTGCTCAAATAATGGGACTTACTCTAATCGGATAGTAAAAAATAAAGTCCATTATTATGATAACAAGATTCCTGCGAATGAGTCACCCAGTATAATGAGTCATATTATAAAAGTGGATAGCGTTCTCATGGCAGGTGTATCGATTTGTTATCAAAACTCACTTTGCATACCTGATTGCTGCAGTGAATTATTTGTCTAGCTCTCCTATCAGAGACTATCTTACCTTGGTGACCCATATAGTGGCGACAATTGCTCATGCATTATCAGTGAGACCGTTTTTATCTCCAATAAGAAATTATGAGAGGTTATACAGTTGATCGATAAGGCGTCGGACTTGTAACCTGGAGGTCGGTGGAGTTCCATTAAGCAAAATTTTTGTAAAGCTAATTTGAGTAATTTGTGATGTCACATTGATATCTCTGATACATTGTACATATTTTTATTTTTTTGCTTCATCCATATTTTATTTTGATACATTTTTGCTGCAAGTCTCTTGCAGGTCACTCAAAAGGGGGTTTTCACCTTCTTTACTTTTTTTTCTTTATAGTGAACTTAGGGCCAAGTTCTCATAAATTTTGCGCTGTGGTGGATATGGTACAATTAACCTCTATTCTTCCACTACAAGTATGTATGTATAAATATCATAAAATATGGATTTATATAACTATGGATATAGTGGGTGAGTTTTCAGGGCTTGCTAATGGTTATCTATCACCTTTGAATGGCGTTTCCCTCGTTTATTTCAGAGTTTGACCCAGAATATGGCACAACATTAAATGATGGAGTTAGGGTCTTCGTCCTGCTCGGGTCAGTTATTAATTATTAAATTTATGTGCTGTATCTATCTATTTCGCTACATTATGAAATGGATTGCAATTTACTGATGTTATGTCAGAGACCAAGAGCTCAGTAATTTCATTGTAATTAATAATTAGATAATCTCAAGACTTCTCTCTGTGGCACGGACCTCTGAGATGATTTTCCTTTGTTCCAATACTTATTGCTCTCCTCTTACTATCATTAAAATTCTTTCTTTTCTTCCTTTCAATGAAATCCGTCAGTCTGCAATTTCAATTTGAAGAAACCAAAGTTAGGAATTTACTCATTCAATTGTTCTAGTTTCTGTTTTTTCCTTGGAGGCGAACAGCTCTACCTCTATTCAGTATTCATACTGAAAGGCGTCACTTTTCATTACTTTCCGAGTTCAATGTTTCAAGCCACTTTGATGTGTTCTTACTTAAATTCTATCAGTAAATATGTTATTTTTTTCTGCATCATGTCTCTATGTTCATCAATTTTACTATTTTAAATATTCATCGTAACATGTACTTCAGTTCAAATTAGGTACTAGGTCCATGGAATTAGCAATTTTGCGCTTTTTCTTTATGAATGTCTGTCTATTCTCTATCGTTAAATATTCCTATGCTAGCACTGTGAATAATTATTTTCATGTCCGTGAAACTATATTCATATTTTATTCAAAGTTATATTGAGCACAAGTTAGTGTCACATATAGCCTAGTCAGTGCGGTCACGACTCAGAATGGACGAGGTCTTGGTGTTAGAAAGTGTGGTCTAGTAATTAAACCAGTCACTAGATCACTTGACCAAATGATAACTCTGTGCATGTGAAAGTACGCCGCGAGTACCGCGCATGGGACAAACTCCTAATCCACTTGACCCATAAGACAGTGAGTAACTCCTAATCCACTTGACCCATGGGACAATGAGTAACTCCTAATCCACTTGACCCATGGTACAATGAGTAACTCCTAATCCACTTGACCCATGGGACAATGAGTAACTCCTAATCCACTTGACCCATGGGACAATGAGTAACTCCTAATCCACTCGATCCATGGGACAATGGAAAAAAAAAAAAAAATTAAGTCCTCGAGTACTGCTTTTTGAGTGTCCACCGTACCAGTCAAAAACCAACCATAAGTCCAGTGGTCAATAATTTATTTTTAATAAAAGTTCATTAAAAGACTGAGAGTAGTCTCATTCTTGCAAAATCAACAGAGTATTGTAGTGTATCGTTGTATTGTATTTTATTAGTACAACACCTTATACATAAAGTAGAGACGAATTATTTCTGTCACGGTAGAATTTTAGAATTGATTTCTTGTTACATGAAATTTTCATGATGTTTAGTTAATTATACTTCTTGACAAATTCTTCTACGATAAGTGTTTTTTTGTGGCAATTTACTATCTGTGAAATTTCAACAGATCGTGTGTAGAAAATGGCAAACGAATGTGCCTTATGGAGTGATCTGAACATATAAACTTGGTTGTTACTTTAGGCATAACATACTTGAAATTTCAGAATCTTTCAACTTAAATTAATCTCTCAATGCAAATGTTGCCATTCTCGGAAGCAGTCAACGTGTTGAGACCTGAGAACTAGTAAATTTGAAAAACTCATTTAGGAAAGACTTGTGATAGAAAGCTGAGAAAGGTAATTAAAATTTAAACATGACACGTCGGAAGACAACCTTGAACTTTTGAGTGTCATCATTCTATTTACAGTTAAATATTTTGTG
Source organism: Bactericera cockerelli (assembly GCA_024516035.1). NCBI lineage: Eukaryota > Metazoa > Arthropoda > Insecta > Hemiptera > Triozidae > Bactericera > Bactericera cockerelli. Next base: position 31,382,514 of record CM044956.1, read on the forward strand.
TTTCTTGGTGTTTTTCCAACGTGTATGTTGGAAAATCTCTCTCTGAAAAACACGAATGTTTTATGGTATTGTATGAGATAATATGTTGCCTTTAGTACAGGTACGTTCAGGACATTTCATTCCATTAATTGTGAAAAGGAGGCATGGTCCGGATCGAGAACTCACGAATTGTTGTTATTTTAAAATATATTTGTGAAACACGCAACTCTTTCTTACGTCAAATTTAAAACAATGGTATTATCACTTTTATACAGAGTGTCTACTTTCCAGTTGTTCTATTTGATTGTACGTGAGCTTTTTGATACATGGCTGGCATATCAAAAATCCCACGGAAAATCCTATGGAACAACTAGAAATTATATTATAGAGACCCTGTATACGTAGGTTGTGTAATAATCAATAGTACCAAGTTGGAGGATATTAAAATGCTGGATTTTTTACACCCAGTAGTCCTTGTGTCTTTGTTAAAGTGGTGATAAATCTCGTCCCATCAATTAAGACAAAGTAAGTCTGAGTCTCAGAGGTGACGAAAAAAAGAAAGGTGTCATCCAATTTTAACATGATACAGAGTAAAACTTGAGTTTCAGCAGTTTTCTGTCGCAGGGAGCTTGCTTGCATGGAGATTTGAAAGTAGATTTGATAGAAGCGGAGAAGATACAGGAATCTGGAAAGAGAGAAGAGGCCCTCCTATTGTTTATGTCTCCTAGTGGTCCTCTTCTTATCCTAATTATTTTATTGCTCATAGAAAGAGGGGTGCATTCATTGCAGTAAGAATTACTACAATTGTTGTGTAGATTACATTTTTGATTCTAAAATCAATAATTTTAGCTTTATATCTCGTCTCTGCTCTTTGCTTCTGAGCCTCGGTATTAAGTTTCAATACCGGTGACATGGATTACTTTGACTTTGGTCCTACAGCCTCGTATCAAATCCTCAACTCCTTTCTTTTAGTTGTTGATTTTTATTACAAGAAGTTTGAAAAAATTCAAATTTATACCATGATTGATCACAACTAATAACTAACTCTAACTTGTTAAGAAAATTTACCAACATGAGAATGGTGTGGTGTGGTGTGTGTCTCTGATGGGCTGGCGAAGCGGCGGGTATAACCCGCTAGTGAGTAATAACATATGTGTCAATCATATCTACCCTACACCGTTAGGCGTATTTAAATAGGCAACAGCTTTCGAGGTTTAATCATTACCTCACAGAAGCTAAATCGCACAGAGGTAATCAAGATTGTGCCCTCTACTACAACATACTACCTACGTACTAGTGCAGCTTTCCATTGTTCAGACTGCTATCTGATGCCAGCTCATGAGCTCAGCTAAAATTTTGCTGAATAAGTTACTTTGAAGAAAGTGTTTCACAGTGTCGATTAATTATTTTGTCTGTTTTTCTAACACAATAGATATACAGGGTGACGCAAACATGTGTGTAATAGAATTAAACAGAATTTAAACGCAGGTGTTTAATCATTTTACCAAGAGTTTGATGAAACCCTCATTTGAAAGAAAGAATCCTAATATTTACTTGTTGTCTCATGGTGTAGTAGCAGTTGTAGCACGCTATAGAAAACTACTCTTGGCGGGTTGAAAATTTGTACAAGAGTGGTTTCAGCCTGCCGCATACCCTAAGCCACCGATTTGTTTTTTAAACGAGAAACCTGCCCTATTCAAAAAACTTAGGTTGCAAAAATGCAGAAAATTTATTGTTGGTAGTTAATCCCCCCAAAAACACCACTTCGTGGTTAAAAAAAGAAGAACGCCTCACTCAAAAGAATGATTATAATAATTAGCTAAAAATAAATGATATCAAATTGAGAACACCTTACCCCCTCTCTTTCTATATCTCTGCACTCCTCTCTGAATTTATTCCTCTTATGTTTATCTTTCTTTATCCCTTCTAGGGGTCATCCCAAACTTGATTTCTCTTTAAATTTACTTCTTGCACGGCAATAAAAAATGGCGGTCGGAGTATGATTTTTCTGAACTTATTTAATTTGAATCGAGAAAATTACACCGCGACCGCCATTTTTTATTGCCGTGCAAGAAGTAAATTTAAAGAGAAATCAAGTTTGGGATGACCCCTAGAAGGGATAAAGAAAGATAAACATAAGAGGAATAAATTCAGAGAGGAGTGCAGAGATATAGAAAGAGAGGGGGTAAGGTGTTCTCAATTTGATATCATTTATTTTTAGCTAATTATTATAATCATTCTTTTGAGTGAGGCGTTCTTCTTTTTTTAACCACGAAGTGGTGTTTTTGGGGGATATCAGTTCTTTTTGTACGAAAATATAGGTTCATACACTACTGAAACATTATGAATAACAAAAGTAAATAAGCTGGGAAAATGTGAATGTAACAAGTTGTCTTTTTTTTAAGATATAGTTTTAGCAGTACGTATTTAATTTTTCTAAGGTCAATATGTATTTGGCTCACAGATTTGGCCCCCTGTGTCCCCAAAGTGAGTTAATAATATATAAATTTGCAATGCAAGACCTTTTGATTCTATACTCAACATGATTAGATTTATCTTTCAATGCTAAATATACCTCGGAGCCTCCTATGAGACACTAAAACACCTGGATTTACAAATGCCAAAGAAATTAATTTGTAATCACCTTATCAAGGTGAGGTAATGAGTTCTCTCCCGTTGACCTTTTCTTACCCGAATTCTCTCCGGCTTGTTGCAGGGGTCAACACGAGTATCTCTCCCGGAAATAAGACCATGCTTTTTTACATTAGTTATTTAAGAAAATGAAAACTGTGAAACTATCATTTTTATAAAAGAATCGGCCTTTTATAAGGAAATCTTTAAAATCTCTAACTAATGAAAGGCAATGCTTTCAGTGTATAGTAGAGTTAGGTAAAATATATAGGTGACCATGCCTCAGGAATATAGTAGGGTTAGGGATAATACATAGAAGGCAATGCCTCAGGTCTATATCAATGATTCCTAGGTGTTTCGATTATAATTTTTTATGCTAGGCCTAAACTATGTCGGTATAAAATCAGGTAAAATGCAAACGACGCAACGGGAGACAATTTGGTGTTGATAAAACCATGAGCGGGAGAGAACTCGGTGGTGACGTCCCTTATCAATACCTCACGAGGTATGAGTGTACCCCGGACATAATGGACAGAGAAAAAAAACTTCCCTGAAGGGGATCAAACCCAAGTCATCATGCGTGCAAGCCTAGTATGCTACCCACTTGGCCAAAGTCACTACTTTGTCACAACTTTTAGTGAGTAGCATCGACATTATGAGAGCTAATTCATCATATTTTATCTCCATCCAACCATGATTGTCCAAAATCAATCTCGTAATGCCGCCACAGGTCATGGGTCAATTCTGCAACTACTAAAAATTTCCTCGCGAGGGTAATGGGGTCGTCATGAAGATCAAATATAATGATCGGAAAAACAAAACAACGTTAAGCCCAAATTGAAAATATAGAGCTAAAAAATTTCGTCCCCGCCAGGATTCGAACCCATGCTGACTGGGTGGCAGGTCGAGCATGCTACCAATAGACAAAGTTGTCTTCTGAAGAAACGAGGGCAGAAAATGAGCTAACTAAATTAATACTTGGAAACTTAAACATTAAAATTTTGCAGTGAGAGAGCGAGGTCATCTCGAAAAATACATACTGGCCAAGATCTGACCACTAAGCTAAGGATTCGAAGGTACCTACCCGCCAAAGAAAATGAAAAGGCCACCAGGTGCCACCCAGTGGACCGGATGAAGGAATAAAATCAATAAATTTGGTATCTGCTCATCAAGATCTTTCATTTGATACCACTTAAGATTAGTATTATCCTTCAATTCCCGATTTGGGCTCCCAAAACCCGAGGCCGCCCAAATGGGCCGCCCGCTTATAATTTAGAATTTTTTTTTGGTCCGGGCTCATCTCCATTATATCTTGATCACTTTAGACACCTCACTTAATCTTCAGTGCCAAGTTAAAGACACGAAGTCGGGTCTCAAAGGATCCGTATGAAAAAAAACAGAAAAAAAAAAAAAAAAAAAAAAATTATGAATCTTTTCATGTCTTTCACGATTGTTGGGGGGTCTCGAAAATAGGGTTCCCGGTGACCTAGGAAGTCAAACAGAGAGTCAAATCAACTTATTTTTCAACGTAGAGCCCATTTCTGCAATAAAAATCGCGATTTTTGAAATTCATGTTGCACTTTTCGCTGGCTGAAAGTACATGAAATGCATGGGAACTATGTTTTCCGTAACCTTACACTCTGCCGGGCTGTCTCTTTCTTTGTATAGGCGTTCTTCACACCTCGGCCGAGGTGTTTGATCTAACAATTTTCCAAAACCACTCTGAGATTATTTAAGAACGTCATTGATCCTATATAAAAAAAAAAAAAAATGTAAATTAACTAGTTAATGTTGCAGACAGGTTCCCTATTAAAAACTGTAATCTAGATATAGAGCTTCGAGTATTCTATACATAAGATATATATGTATGTATTTACAATCAATGAGGTCAGGTCAGACATGAGGTCTATGCTGACTGCAATTTCATTTTGTTTTCCCCATCCCTCTGCCTCTTGATTATGAAAATAATTGTCCTCTTCACGTGCAATACTTTAAAGCACACACACATTGAATTTGAAAAGCAAGATAAAAAAAGATACCTTATTCAAAAACAAAATAATTAGTGTGTTGGAAAAATTAGCCAAGCTGAAATTGCGCCCACGAACTAGAAGTTCATTAGAAATAGATATTACCAGATAAATAGATACCAGATACTTGGAACTGTGTTCTAGATTACAATAATCTTGTGCTGGGTCCACACAGGTGCAACATGCAACATGTTGCTGCAACATGAATTCACTCTGTGTGGACGGCTTCTGAACACAAACATGAATGTTCAAAAAACATCTTTGATCTTTGTTACTACTATGTTGCACGTGTGTGGACGGCACCTGAACATAGAAACAGAATGGATCACGGACGAACACGAACTGCAACACTTTGCTGCAACCACACACATGTTGCAATTACCACACACGTGTTGCAGCAACGTGTTGCATGTTGCACCTGTGTGGATCAATCATTGAAGCCCATTAAAAAAAACATATAATAAATAGATTTCATTATACGTACGAGTATGTAAGACTGAATCATGGAACTTTGCATAGTGGCATACCGAAGAGGGTTTAAAAAATTCATTTTAAATTTCCTACCCAGCCGCCCATGTTCTAATAGGAAATGTTAACTCTAAGGCTTCTTCCGTCCCCCTTTGCTTCCTCTCTCCTATTTCTGCTCTGCTCCTCTGCTCATCTGGTCTCGTTCCTCACCTACCTCCTTTTGAATCGAACTTTATCAATTTTTGTTGTATTTTTTTTGCCATTAGTAGGCAAGGCCATTCCATACAGCCAATTTTTGTTGTTAGTATAAAAAGTTATCCGTATGTGTGTTAATCACTTTCGTGATATCACAACTACTCAAACTTGCTTTACTAAATCTACGCTGAACCCCGGACTTGATGCTACTGAGGTCGGTCTTGTTAATAGTATAAAAGTACCTTACATTTGTTTATCAAGTAAAAAAGTAAATGTTCTAGCGAAATAATTATGTGCATACATAGTAAAAGAGGTAAACGACATGTGCATACTTAAATCTAGAACTCAATTTTGTGAAAACTGACAGCCGAATCTTATGAACAGAAAATTTCGGCTTATGATCTAGTCAGTCACCTATTTGTACTTGCAAATAGGGGGGTGAGATGGATTCTCTGTTGCCCTGCTATTGCGTATATCCATTTGATGAAAAAATGCAGTTCTTTCAAAATGTCCTCTCTATTTCTCTTAGTTGAGCGTCATTCCTCCCTCATGTTCGGCCTTTTAAGTCTCACATTAACTTGTTTTATTTAATAGCTCTATTTGCACTTATGTTTCCGAGTCTTGACTCAACAGGTAATCATTTTCTAATAATGTTATGATGACATCACTTGGTTTACGTAATGATCTCCACACCTCAAATCTATGAAACGGTCGTTAGATAAAAATTACTAGGCCAGAAATCTACAGACCATACATATTTATGCATACAGCATAATACATTATTTACTACTACATATATCCGTGCATAATTGCGTTACAATGATTTATATTTTTAGCTCAAATTTCAATGACGTCTCTCTCTTTCTCTCTCAAATCCTAACATTTACTTTTACCATACTTTCATAATGAATTTTAAATCCAATTTAATTTTTTGTGCAATCAGGTTCCAAAAAGTTTAGTCATTGTTGAAGTTCAAAATTTAATACCCTCGAAACAGCTAATAGTATTGCAAATAAGTTGCGGTAGGGTATAAACTAGTTTGAAAGTTGAACAAAAACAAATGCTGATCCCTGTGCGGAACACGTGTGATGCTGGTGCTTGGTGACGGAATGGTCGCCCCGGCCCGCCCCCCCGCTGTATGATGAGCGCCCATTGATGGAAAATAATGGCGGCAGTACCTCCAGTGCCTCGCCCACCAACAGTCAGAAGACTGCGTCCCTCAAGCGAAGCAGCTCCTTCAAGAAGTTCATGAAAATCGGTCTCCCCTGGGGATCAGGTAAACTATTTATGAATCACTTCTTCTCTTTTCATCACTTGAACATTACACCCCCTAGAAAATGTAATGTTCATTTCTTTTGGGATTTTTTTTTTTTTTTTTGGCATTGGTTATTCTCCTTATCATGGGAATTTGCCATTCAGCCAATGTGGTCGTGTTTATTTCTGTTAGTTATTGTTATACCTAGCCACTTTCTGAACAAGATAGCCGGGTGTGGGTGTGGGTCTGTTTGTTATGTCTCTCCTCTTGTTCTTCATACCCACCACTTCACTTTTCTCTTGCTTTTATAGAAGTGAACTGAATACGTTCTGACCGGTTTTAAAAGACGACAAATAATAATGGAAAGCTGGAGCTTACAACCACTGAAGCGGGAGGAAGGTAGAGAAAATCAGACAAAGTGCCGGGTTCAGGGATGTGTAAAGTGCATGGAAAGGCTTACAGAAAACCTCTTCTTATTTGTTGCAAAGGTCAATTTCTTTCCACTGACCGAGACGTTGCTTTCTCTTCGTCTTTTCTTCACTATCTCGATACAGCAGTTTTGACCTTTTGAGTTTGTTGTCTACGGGGGTAGAAGACATAATGTAGCGCCATGCGGGCTGTGCCTCTCCCAGTTCTTCCAGTCCTTTGTATTCTGAAGAGAAAGAAAAGATAATTCTACTATTCTGTAACGGTTACTTGCAGACCTCTTTTTTTTTTTTTTTTTTTTTTTTTAAACTAACGTCTACACTGTTACCCGATTCACACAAGATATTGTGTGTCACTAAATAACAGCAATAAGTGACGTTTTAGCTCTTTTTGTTCTAATTTTCGGATTTTTTCAATTATAAGAGCTCAATTATTTTTATTCACTTTAACTTCATGTAAAAAATTATACAGAATACGCGAGCTCTATTTCTCCAAGATCCGCGTTGAGGTTGATATAATTTTAACGAACACAATACTAGCGATATCTTTACATACATATAATCTGAACTAGTACTTAGCAAAAAATTACTCTATTCCTCTAATTTTGCTTCTCAGTGTATTTATTACTTGATTTTTTATGTATGGGCGCAGCTAAGAGTGAGTGAAATCTCACCTTGTCAGGTCGCTGAGAAACACTTTGATGTTACATGTCGTTGGGTGTGTTTTCTTTTCTTTTTCCACAAGCCTGACATTAACCCAATTATAACTTACCGGTGTTCCGACCTTGATTTATCAAATTTCGTCTTTCTGGTTTATAAAAGCACTGTTAAGAATTTGAAGAACAATCTTGTGACTAGAAACATGATTTTTTTTAACTTTACTAGCGGTAAGATTTGAAATGATCCTGTGATTTTTTCACTTTCCTTATTTACAAATGATAGTTAAGTATGACTCTCAATTGGTTGGGTCTTTTTGCCTTGTTTCCATTTAATTTATATAGCTTTTTGTGTATTATGATCTATTATAATATAAAGAGTTGTACTATATATCAATTATATCATTAATTCTCATTGATATATTTACTTTATTATGTGCTTAAAGTAAAAATCAAAGTAAGTGTCTCTTACTTTCCCTCTCTCTTCAATTGAACTTTTGTTTTACTTAGTTTTGTAGTAATTCTTTAGTGGGTTAACAATACTATGCCGCATTGCATGATGTTTATATTAGCGGCAACGGCAACATTTCGTGTAGACAATGCCTCACTGTCTTGACATTTAACTGATTGCCAACAGTTTCTGTTTAATCCGAGTATAATATCAGCCGACCGTAATGCAATACAAGTTGAGGCGTTCTTCTCAACTCCGGGTTTTCAATCTCGTATTTCATTCTCCGCGAATTTTCCAAAGCAAAGTTGGCAGGGGTAGAAATGAAATATTCCTTGACTCGCCATATGCAATTACTCGAAACGTCCGTTTGAGAGAGATACGGAGTAATAAAAAGTTCAGATGTATTGCTATGCATTATTCATGCAAGTTTTTCTTCAAAGTTTGAAATTTGTATATTATTATCAGCTATTCCTTGTTTAGTCAAGAATGGCCTTGCCCACTAGACACAGAACAATCAATTTGCGTCATTCCATCTCTCTTTCTTTTTGTAGAATGAATTGAACCTACCCCTCTCCCCTCCCTTGTTTTTTTGTATTGTTTGTCATGGAAAAATACCATCAATCACTATATTTCTTAAAGTTCATTTATTGCATTTTTTTTTTTTTTTAGGCGGATACTTAAAGACGAAGCTAAAATGGATAGGTCATTCTTTTTTATCCTTCTGATTTAAGGCAAGAAGGCGATGATCCTGTCGTTCACGCCGGTGGGTCATTTACTTCTAGTTAATGGATATTAACTTTCCTTTTTATAGTGGTAAATAAATTTTTTATCTCCCGTGCCTACTCCTCAAGCTCTGGAATAACATTGCCAAATTTTAACATCAGCATTTTCCCCTCTCCATCGCTCTTATTCTGTCTTCATTCTCTGGACAAGTACTCTTATAACTGATAATGTAATTTTAATGAAAATTAATGATTGCTCCATACAGGAATACAGGTTTAGGATGCATTTCATATGTCACTATTATGTTAATGAGGGATGATTATATTGTTTGCTTTTGATAGTTCATTGGCCGTTGAATGAAACTAATTTCTCTTTCTCTAACAAAATATTTGTTTCCATTCCACCTTTGAATAATATTATTCTACACACCAATCGATAAATAATAGCTGTGTCCATGAGAGGGGCACAAGTACCTCACTGTGTGGCGCGGTGGTGGAATACTTCAACCACCAGACCACCTTTCCGATGTCCAAGCTTCTTCCAATGTTCCGTTGAGGGTATACCTTCCTGATATGAATTATTAAGGGCTGGGTTATAGGGTTATACCCTATTATACTTGCTGAGAATCGCGCCAGGAACCCCACATTAACCACACCCATTATGGGTGGTTGAGTTGGAGAGCAAATAACGGTTACCGAGTTATAGGTCAGCACTCAGTACAGTGGGATATTAGCCTAATATTCCTATGTTTCTGACCTATAACTCGTTAACCGTAAGTTTCAGAAGGATATTTTTTTTTTTATCGAGATCTTTCGAACAAGGTAAACTCGACCTATTCTGTTGAAATTAGTTTCTGGTCGGTTTCATCATTAATGCAATTACGCCACCAGACATACTATTTCATTTATGATTTCAAATTCGGTCCGTACCCAGCCTGACTGGTCAGTGTAGGCAATTTTTTTTGCTGAAACTTAATCCCCCAAAAATAAAGTAATACGGGTTTTAGCGTTTTTCTATATTTTCAGCTGTTTTTGAGATACAGGAGGTGGGGTGTGACCCTGTATATTAAGATAATTATTATTTAGGTTACTAACTGTGTTATTTCTATGTTCTTTGTTCACAGGTGAGTTATCGTACCGTGTTGGCTAATAATCATTGTTTCATATCGTCCCTCGTTATTTGGTAAGTCTTATCTCTATATATAAAACAGAAAAAAGGACTACCTACCTACCTACCTACCTACCTACCTATGTTTGTTTGTTTGTCCGGAGTTGTTTAGCCAAAACGGTAAGAGATAGCGAAAAATGTCTCAGAATTGACCCCCCAAAACCATTATCGCTTTGTCCAGAAAAATTATAAAAGTTCAAAAGGCATTGCTGTCCAGCAGTACGGCCATGCCTTAGTAAATTTGAAATTTAGTCCCGTTGCAAAGCACGGGCAAACGGCTAGTCCCACATATAGCTGTGCAAACTACGAGTAATGTATATTATTTTAGGTGTATATATTTTTTATTGCTTGATTTTTTTTTTATCCCCGGATAGACGCCCGACTTCCCCCTTTCCTCTCTTCTACTTTTCTCTCCTCCGTTCTGTGCCTTTTTACTTTGTCTGTCTCTTCCTCCCTCTCTCTTTCTCTTTTTGTTTGCATAATGATCTTTTCACATTCAGAATGTAAGTTAATTTTGTTCTATCAAGAGCAATGTAAGCATTCCCCTCCTGCTCCTCCCATATTACCATCATTATCCTGACCTTTACTCCGCACAACTTGAGCATTATGGCAGACTGCAACCATTACATCATACCCGAGCTTCCTTCCTCATGTGGGACTGCAGAAGCTACGCCTTTCATAAAGCTATCTCTATCTTGCTAGTGCGTCATTTTATTTCACGGATGACGTCCAGGTTAGAATTACTTGGACACCTGAGCTTTTTCTGCATTTAAGTTAGTTCGTATTACCTAACTTTGTAATACAGTCAAATTTCAGTTTTCATGTTAGTTCGTGTGAACCTGGGATCTGTTGCATGCCCAGCCATCGTCATATTATTGAGCCATTAGTTTTGTAAATTAGTTAATGGTCTAAATTAATGGTGATGTCCCTTCTGTCTCAATAACAAGTAGTTGTTCAACAATTGATCATCCGGACATGGAGCATTGTGTCCTTCTCTTCCTTCCTCTTCTCCTCCAAATAAGACTTATCTCAGAATATATTGTGTTCCCTAATAGAGAGTTTTGTTTTGGCCAGGACTCGATCCCCCAACCTCCCGACTCGAACCACTCTAAGACAAATCCATGGTGAAATGCAGAGTAGGAAAGAGGACGTACTTCTACCTTGAGATCTGATGTGCTTTGAACTAAATTACTTTTTACTTCAAAGCACATGAGAATGCAACTCTCAACAATGCAAGTGGAAGGGAAACCTTAGAACAAAATACATGCACTCGAGTGCAATGTGCAATTGTAGGCTGAAAGTGCACATGTAGGCATTGGTATATTCTACCGATAGGTTGATAGTGTATGGGTGATATCGACAGGGTAGATCATCCTTCAAAGCCATGATTTATAAAATACGGGGTGTCACAAACGAAGTTTTCTGACTGCTTAGAACAAAGTGCATTAATTATGAATTAGAAGTGTTCTACTAATACTACACCATTGTATAACGAGTTTGTTTTTTTTGTATAAATAAAACAAAAAACAACAACGGAAGTAGGTACTGATATTTCCACTGAAGATGTATAGGTAACTTCGTCACGAGAAGTTTGAATGATTGAGGTGTTCAGAGGTGAATTTTTTACAATTAATATACAACGAACTACTCAAAGTAGTAATTATGTCAATTTGAAAAGGGGCGCTGAGAGGGTTCTTTCGAAATACATTTGCTTAGGAAAACACCAAAAGTGTCTGAATACGCACGTGCTACCCCCCTGCCCCCCCCCCCCCCGGTCTATCATCCAACACCCTCTGAATGACGACACATTGGGGACAAGAACCCTTGCACTTCCGGTGTCTAAGCTACTTTGGTGGCAGGGTACTTCCCTGTGTTGTTGCACATGAAACAATGGTAAGTGGAACAGCTTACATCTGTTGCTACGCTGCTGAGAGGAGGGTGGGGTATAACAAAACTGTTCTCGTAGCCTCAGAGCGCTCGTGAATTTCACAGACTGTGTCTACTTGCCAATATTCATGCTCTGTACCTGCTTTTCTACAAACGAGCATTGTATGCTGTATGGGCTTCATTTTTATTGAAAACCGTACAGACCAACTTCATAGTTACAATAATATTACTGCTAATGTCTTGAGATCTGGTCTTTATAATAAACACGGATAGACCTGCTGTATTGAACTTTTATGTCCGATTAACTGAGGTTGTATCTAAACACTTGATGTGTACTGTTTATCTAACATATCATTGTTGACAGAGTGTGTCACTTTTTGCTAAGACAAAAAAATCAAATTCATTGTTTATATAAATTTACTAAAATAATATGTTGTGTGTTTGTCGTCTGACACACTTTACATAGATAACGAAGAATTCACGTAAGAATTTCGTACATAGTTCATGTAAAATATCTGAATAATGTTGTATTGCTTCAGTGGTCATGACATTCTTGAGAGATATACCTACCATTAATATTATAAGAACTTTAGGAGAAATTTTCTACAAAACGAATGGCTGAGAGAAAGTGTTCATTCAAAGTATGAAATCTTTCCGGAACTTGTATTTTCTTTGTGTGACAATTTATAAAGTGTTTATCTAAGTTGATATACTTAAATCATAAATTAAATAAAGATGCGTAAATGAGTCAACCTTTTATTCTAAGAACATGAGCTTCGAGGTCAATTTTGCAAAAAAAATCAATTAATTTCTACCGCTTTAATTTGTTGTATTTACATAGGTGACTGAGTCTGAGCCTTGTGCTTTCGGCATTCTCTCCATATTTTTTTTCTCAATGCTTCCTCACTTTCTCAGTTTTTCTCCTTTAGGTCTTGAAGTTTATCTTACCCTCAAAATTGGTTTTTTTCTTCTTCTCCTACTTCAAAATTCAAAATAATCTATCAAGTTTCTTGCAACACAAATCACCTCAACCTTCTCCCTTGTATTTTCCTCCACGATTCTTTCTCGAGACCCTTTGTTTCTCCGGTCCGTTTTCTTTCCAAGTGCCACAGTTAAATGAGTGTTTTTAATTACTTCTAGCTCCGTTAGAACTGAAGTTTCATTAGATTTGTTTTTCATGATCCTCGTTCTCCATTATTTCTTTTGCTTGGCTGATACATACAATTTAAACACCCAGCCTAATAATAAATTATCTAATGTCATGAGTTTTCAAGAGTGACGAAAGATTTTACAAATGTGTACAGAAATTTTCACATTGACCTCTACATTTTTTGTATCAGCAAAAAAATCATGTGATGTGTGTGAAGCGAATTTTTGGTAATGGTTCAAGAATATTGTCGGATAAAATTACAAAAATATATTCTGAATTCCTCCAATAACAGCAACATTATGTTTCATGTTAGTTCCGCGTGAGATATGGTTCGTTTACATCTAGCAACACTGGCACTGGTGTGAATACGGAATACGGAGTAAGCAATAAAATAGATAAAACATGAAAAAGAGGAATCAGAAATGAAGGTTAATATTTTATCACGAGATTGAGACTGATGGCGTGTGTGTGTTGGTCTACTCCTGCATTATTGTCTCCTAGTCAGAATGCTGGTCCACGTCTCGTATCTTGTTTATTGTGCCCTAGTCAAAATACTGGTCTACTTCTTGTTTAGAGTGTCCTAGTCAGACTGTTGGTCTCCTTGTTTATTGTGTCTTAGTCAGAATATTTTTTTACTTCTTGTTTATTGTGTCCTAGTAAGATTGCTGGTCTGCTCCATGTGTATTGTGTCCTATAGTCAGAATACTGTGCTGCTCCTTGTTTTAAGTGTCCTAGTACTGCTGGGTTACTTGTTTCTTATTGTGTCCTAGTGCAGAATGCTGATCTACTCCTTGAGTGGCATAGCTAGTCTGCTGCTCCAATTCTTACTTACCGTGTTCTAGTCAGAATGTCTATTATTTCTGCTACTTTCAACATGCACTCAGAGGTCGTGTTACTTCTATAATTTATTTTAGTTGTATCAGTACTCAATAGATCAGTATCTACTCACTGCGCGCATAGCTTGTGATGATGCACATTGCATAGTTCTCTTGATTTCCAGGCGTTCATAGAATCTGCGCATCGATATACATCAGCTGAATTTACTCTAGCTCAGGAGATCTTTACTTTTAATTGGAAAAAATAATTTTGCATCACCCCTGAGAAGATCCGTATAGTCAGCAATTACCCCAAAAAAGTGCGACCAAATGGACATTTAATTATTCATATATCAAAAAAAATATTTCGAGAATTTTGAAATAAATATGGTAATGGCGGCACCCCTCAACCATGAGTTGATTGCCCAATAAAAGATAATTAAAATAACTAATTGGCGAACTTCAACGGTTCGGTTTATTTAAATTCGCCCAACTTCACAGACAAAAAAACCGTACAGACTCACGTAAACTCTTCATTCCAATTAGTGGAAACAGCCGGGGCGGAATTCTGACCGCCTCGTTTCAACAGGTGGCTGTCTGAGAAAATCTCTTTTATACATATAATAAAACGTCTTTTTCCGTTTTCATCTGGAGGTGCTGGAGTTCCGCAGCTCCTTAGCACCGGCCGTCCCTCGTACATGGGAAAACATGAAAATCGGAACATTGGTTGGTACATAAATATCTCTATATATAAAACAGAAAAAAGGACTACCTATGTTTGTTTGTCCGGAGTTGTTTAGCCAAAGCGGTAAGAGATAGCGAAAAATGTCTCAGAATTGACCCCCCCAAAACCATTATCGCTTTGTCCAGAAAAATTATAAAAAGTTTAAAAAGGCATTGCTGTCCAGCAGTACGGCCATGCCTTAGTAAATTGGAAATTTAGTACCGTTGCAAAGCACGGGCAAACGGCTAGGTAATAAAGATGCACAAAGATCTCATGAACCAACACGGGGAAAATGCCTAACGTCAAAGAGAGGCATGATTGTATAAGTTGCACGGTAATGCTAACCCTTGCTTTCCATTTCTCAACTTCTTATACATGATACCTATGTAATATTTTCTCTTGCGAAGTTACTCTGTACATTACATGAATGATAAAACGTTATATTTAGTTTTTCAAAGACCAGGCACATGAGAAATTACCAATTTGCCCGCGAAAATTTTCATTATTAATTTCCCGGCTATGTGCTCGAACAATTTGGCACCCCTTAGCATAACATTGATCATAGACTCATCTAACATGACTCATCTGTAATTTATTTTTCGAGAGAATTTTCTGAACAGATATTTATTAAAATTTATTTCATTTTCAACAGTATTTACTTCCTCATCTTTAGAGCACTCAAGTTTCTAAGGAATAAATTCATATGCCGTTTGTTTCAACATTGACATACATGGTTGATTTGGTAATAATTGCAATAGAATTGAAAGTTTAAGAATAATAAGAATAAACACCCTGTATATTATTGGTTCATCCGGTCTATCAGGTGCCCCCCAAAACACCTACCCAGACGAAAGAAAGATAAGATACGAGGAATCAATGTAGATAGTGCAGAGAATTAGAAAGGAAGAGTGCAAAGGTGTTCTCAATATGATATCATTCATTACTTCCGATAATTTTATAAAATTTTATAATTTTATAATATAATATTTTATAAACAAAAATATTTTTATGCTCCCGTGTTTTTTGTGGTAAATAATCATTACAGTACCACAGCGAGGAATGATTTTATGTAATACACATTGCATAGTAAGAAACATAATTCCTGGCGCTTTAATGTAATGCTCAAGGTGTGTTCTTAATAGTGCAATCCTACCACCAAATCCTTCTACCAGGAATATACAAGCGAAAAAATATGTTAAAATTCTTAGGGTGCGTTCATCAATCATTGTGTAACGTGTTTACCCAGTGTGTAAAAACTCTGTGTAAGCTACTCAGTGTGTAAACTTGAAAATACCGTTTATCAATTCAAAATTATCTCTTGGGTAACCTTACACGTTGGGAAATTTACACCATTCTCTCTCGGCTGTGTAAAATTTTACCCAGTGGGTAAAATCTTCATAAATTTGTAAATTACGTACCTAGTATGGATCATTGAACTGTGAGCATCGAAAAATCAAATTTTATATTCAGTGAAATCTAGAGAGTTTAAATCATTGCATTTGTATCTACCTCTTCTACCTACCTCTACCTACCTATCTCTGGGTGGACCACCTGAAAATAAAATATAAAAATTTATCCTCTTTACCTAACTACCTACTAATTATAATGATTATCAATTACTTTTTCAATTATTATTTTTTAAATCAAAAATTGGGATTTTTGAATTGTCCTGCCAAAAAATTAAATTCCTTTTGAAATAAACTGGTGTGAACATCACACGACTTTCCTCATCCCACAAAAAAAGTTGGTCACTAATTCCACCAAATCTGCCACTGGTGACTCAACGGTGATAGTTAGCAAAAAAAATCATATCAAATTCGTGCTCAGCACCTTAAAACATATTTTGATATGTCACAACCCCCATCTACGATGAGTATAAAAAAGTTAAAAATTATTTGAAATTTACCGCTAATCAGAATACATATTTTTTTTCTCTGTGAGGCACAAAATTTATCCAAAATAAAGGATTGCTAACTTCACACCCATACTTGACTTGGGTATCTACACAGGAGATAAAAAGGAATTGATAAACACCATTTTGTAAATATTTCACTTTACCCCTTGGGTAACACTACCCACAGTGTAGTTACACAACGATTTTACACAATGATTGATGAACGCACCCTTAGTATTGAAATATTATGATTCAAATTTTTAGTGTAAAATGAATTTCTTAAAAAAATACTTTTATATTGTCATTGATATTTGGTTTTTTCTTTGAAACTTTTTTGTTGTTGGTGTTGCAACTGTTGCATAAGCAACTTTTTACTTTCCTTATAAGGAAAGTATTGTATTCGTTGAAAATTCGACCTACCCAGTTTGTCACATTTCTGGACGAATCCCAGCCTCAGGATACCATAAAAAATATTTTCGACCATTGGTCCGTGTGTTTGTGTGTTTGAACAACTGAACACGATATCTCGAGAACGGTAAGAGCTAGAGATCTGAAATTTGGTTTGGAAGCTGATTTTACATACCACACGAACCGCGAAACCACGTTTGATTGAAATCTACCGCACCCTGGGCCGCAAAAATTGGCCGCAAGGGCCGCTCCTTTGAATTAATTAAAGATACCAAAAAAATTAAGGAACACCATTTTCTTAGAATGAAAAAAAAAATATATAATAATATGAGTTTACTTTGATCTTTTTTTCTTTTTTTGATATCTTCAACTTTTTGGAGTCCAGCCCCTAATTACCAGTATTTTGGAGGGTCCTGCTTGAACTAACTTTTTCACTATTCATCTTCTATGGTGGTTGTGACATCAATTCCAATGATTTTCAGGTGCTGATTAAGAATTTGACATTGAATTTTAGCTATCTGTTACTTTTGAGTCACCAATGGCGAAACTTACTTATTTTAGAGTGATAAGGAAAGTCTCTTTATTTTTAACGTTTTTTATATGGGGTTTCTATTGACCACCCTCTACCTAGCAGGCAGGGGTTGTACACTTGTACATTATGTACAGGTTTAACAATTGTGGCCTATTTCTTGTGTCGTAATTATTGTTTTAATTTACAGTATTTGATGTTTAGTTAGTTCTCTTCCACCCTCTTGTACAATGCTGAGACCTCCACCGGATGTGACTGAGTACGCGACCTGTGTTCCTTCTCTTTCTAATCGCTTCCCCTCCTGTCTCTCTCCTCCATACTGACTTGTAGACCTCTTGTGTATTGTTTCTGAGTGAGAGAGGGCCCTGTTCCCTAGAATTTGAATATTCAATTCGGTTATCAATCAGTAGCACTATTTATTTACTTATTTTTAAAGAACTATGATGTGTATCAAAACAATAGATTTGTTTAGCATTCCAGAGATACCCGTATGCAATTTTTTAAATTCTATTATTGTGCGTCAACATACTTTCGTATGCACTTATACAGTGAAAAATTGTAAATGAAGGTCACTGTTTTCTCTTTTATATCGTAGAATTAAATGGATTGTAAATATTTTATTTCACACCGACAATGTTTTCATTCATCCTGCTGTACTTAAATACCTACACCATTTATGGGGCACAAAATTATGTGATAAAAAAATATAAAAATACCATGAATGTAAAAAAATACTTCCGTTTTCTAATATTAGAATTTTTTTGGAAGTAATATTTTCAAGACAACAGGTCTAATACCTATTAGAAATTTTTCGGAAGTAATATTTTCAAGACAACAGGTCCCATGTCGTACAACATCGTGAACAATATTGTAATTTCCTAGACTCCTTGGCATAGGTGTAAGTGCTAGGCTGGAAAGCATTGCGTGCTCAAATAATGCAAGTAGAGTAGTGTACTAACTTTTAAGTCAAGTCCACCAGACTGAATGAGAAATGTTTAGGTTGAACCTTGCACGGTAAGGTCCGGAGACTCCTGCCTGTGTCAGTGGTAGCCTGGTAGTTGCTTTGCTCTCCAGTGCTTTAGTTGTACTAGTAGAGATTTCGTAGTGTTATTAGAATTTAGTTTCGTGTACCGATATATTTTTTTTTAAGTGAAAAATTAATTAGTTAAGTGCGCGTAAATTTTCAACCCTGTTTTTGCATGTGGATGAATTTATAGCCTTCAAGTTTAAAAAATAATAAAAAATAAAATACAAAAGTGGACCAAAATTCACCAAAATTGTAAATTAAAATATTTATAATTGTGATTGTGGAGTGACCTATAACTATTTAATATGTAAATATTTAATAAATAAATAGACAATTGATTTTTTCTATAATCATTTTCATTTTTTTCTAAAACTTCTTTATTTACTTTCTTTCTTTAACATTTACTTGCTCAAGAGTTTTTCTAATGTAAGTGTATTTTTTTTTTGTTTCTATCTAAAAATTATATACAGGGTGATTTTTTAAAAAAAGTGTAAACAATTTACCCATAAGTTTTGGGGGCCATTTTTTACTGGAGAGTCAACTCTATTTAACAACATTTGCGAAAATGCCCCCTAACGGAGTGACACGCCGAGTTGATAAATTAATCGCATATTTTAATAGTTATTACGCCTTATCTGATTGAGCATATGAGCAAGTGGGGGGCAACCATAGAAGTAAAATATAGAAAATAAGTTATAACTAGTTTCACAATGAAGGCATGGTAAAAAACCACTACCTCAAACTTCAAGCATGTGTATTGATTTAAGAAGAAAAAAATATTATAAACCTTTTTTGTGCATTGGATTGGTTTGAATTGAGCAAAAATGTATCATAAACTATTGAAAAGTTGTTTTTTTTGCAAGTTTTCTTCTTGTTGCTAAAATTGTAATGGGCATGATTTTCACGACTATAGGGACTGATTTTTTTTCTCCATTCCAGTAGATCAAACATTTAAGATGTAACTCATAATATTCGATTTTTTTTCTCAACTATCCGTTACAAAGCATTTGCGCACCGTTTGTTATAGAGTTGCCCCAACCCCCCCTCCCCCGTAAATTGGTCCACAAACACATTTTTTTTAAACGGATTTATACTTTTTTGAATCACCCTGTATATGTATATAGACAAGGGTTACACTGAGAAAAGTTTTCTCTGGCAATAAGAGGAAATTAGGCTAAAGATTTTAAGGGTTCATTATTAATTGCAAGGTTACTGTTAACAGCATTATCTACCACCTAACCTTCAGGGTACAAGTTTTAATGTGGTCATCTGTATACTCAAATAAATGAAGAAAAGTTCATACATTGGGTTTCATTCGAACAACGGATCAACCTGATTACCTTACGACCACTATACTACAAATTTTAATGTACGGTGTACAGATTTATATTAAAGATTGTAATATCTTGAACATGTTAGTTTATAGAAGAAACGTCGAAAAAAACCGAGTACAAACTGAAACATAGCTATAACATTAAGTATGAAGATGAATGTGTTGCCTGTGTCTGACTGACTCTCAGCCATGCCTCTGTCACAGCAAGTGCGTCAAGACCCGCTTGCCATTAAGTGGACTTAATTGTTTCTTAGTAATACATCTTTCTAAAGTCAATAATTTTATCTAATCGGTCCTTGGGATAAGAGTTTCTCCCTATTTTTAACCTGTGTTTAACTGATGATTCAGAACATGGAAAATCATCTGGTCTGGTCGTTAAGTACGAGACCATTCTTAGGTCCAATCCTTCTCTCTCATTAGAATTGGATTTTGTCTAAGAATAGATAGATGTAGCTAGTTGTAACATCTCTTAACGCCTCATCAAGTATGCGGTGTCCATTGTCCATGTGTTTCTGCTCATAAGATGTGTCCCTCCCCCCTCCCCAGGCACAAGTACTATGAGAGTAGCATGGAATCAAATTGAAGAAAAGAATAGTAGAATGAGAAGATGAAAACATTGTAATTCTAGGTATTATTGTTACTCGAGAATGAACCAAAACTCAATTATTTTTTTGTTCCAAACTCCGCCAGTCCTGTAGGATTGTAAACCTCATAAACTAAAATTTATTTTACCATTTTCATTTCTGTGGTCGTCACAGTTATGTTTTGGTGGTTCAAAATCCCTACTATTTTAATATTTTGATTGATATGAGCTATCTTGAGATTGTATAATCAAGTTATTGTCCTACTAGGTTACTAGGCGCTTTGAAGGGGTCAACCACACCAAATCACATTCATGGTAACCAATATTGGATTAGGTAAACAGTCGGCTTGCATTGCAGTCTGTTATGTGATGATCATCAGGTGTTAGGTCACCTGAGTAACGTCTCATTGCATCGAGTGCATTGTTGTTTGCACACATGAGACTGTGATTTGCATATTGATTTCAAACTGCATTCTGATAGACTTTCTGTTCTCATCCTCAATAATATAGGGAAGCTTGGAAAGGTTATTCAACCAAGGAGATGGATGTGTAGTTGAAATAACTAGAAGTAGCAGTAGAATTTTGACATGAGCTGGTAAACGTGTGAACTGCTGTTGATTGAATTTCTCTTTGTATTTGTTTTGATAATTAGGAGGTTCCTTTCTATAATATACCTAGTCTGTGATCATATTAGTTGGTACACTATGTATTATAAGAGGATAACTGCCAAATATGTAATATTGGCAACTCTAAGAATCACTTCGTTATATTATTTTCTTGAGGCAAGGATTCATAGATGTTAAATGTTGATTATTGGTTTTCAGATTACTCTAAAAACAAAGTAATGTTACGCTCATCCCAAACGTCTGTTTACGTTGCTGAATAATGAGTCACTCTTGCTGGTAGAAACCTAACCCACCTCCTGCTTTTCCTCTCTCTAACATACTCATCCGGATCCGCAGCCACCAGGCTTGTGGTCAGGGGAGGGTATGAGCACTCGTCCGCCCTTATGGAACTTTTAATCTCCTTGCATAACATTCATTATGTACGAAGACGAAGTTTTTCTCCTAACATCCTCCCACCTCCCCACGCCTCGGTAATATTCTCATTTCTGTCTTCCTCCCCCTGAATACACCACACGTATTCAAATTTCTTTCGCCCACGCCAGTGCTTTTCCTTTCACTCTTCTCTGTGTTGATATTTGAAAAAAAAATTGTGAAAAACTTTAGATGAAGGTATGCTATCCTTTAAAATTTGTATTGATCATCCCGGTGTCTGATTGTTCCAACACTCCGCAGCAAGACACTCCCTCGTGGTAGCGTGTAGCCAGGCCCTGGGAGTGTTCCAGAGATAAGAACTCAGACTTGGAGTAGTGAAACATCCGGCGGAGCTGCAACCCGCAACACATCACATTCCCCGATACGACATAGATGAATTCGGTCAATGATAATGGAAGTACAGAACAGTGTGATTGTCAAAACTCCATACTGTAAAGTGTTATTGCTCCGGTGCTGGTGATAAGATAGCTATATATCTCGGAGTTCTTATAGTATCTATGGTTCCAATTAGTGCTTGCTGTTTGGTCTATTATGTACTTTTATATTCTACTGACAGATGATAGACCTCACACGTGAGAACTTCTTAATGATGTAGGGTTGTAGGTTCTGATCGTAATTCTTTCAAAGACGTAACCACTATCAAACACCTCGGCCGAGGTGTGAAGAACGCCTATACAAAGAAAGAGACAGCCCGGCAGAGTGTAAGGTTACGGAAAACATAGTTCCCATGCATTTCATGTACTTTCAGCCAGCGAAAAGTGCAACATGAATTTCAAAAATTGCGATTTTTATTGCAGAAATGGACTCTACGTTGAAAAATAAATTGATTTGACTTTTTGTTTGACTTCCTAGGCCAAAGGGAACCCTATTTACGAGACCCCCCAACAATCGTGAAAGACATGAAAAGATTCATAATTTTTTTTTTTTTTCGTTTTTTTTTTTCATACGGATCCTTTGAGACCCGACTTCGTGTCTTTAACTTGGCACTGAAGATTAAGTGAGGTGTCTAAAGTGATCAAGATATAATGGAGATGAGCCCGGACCAAAAAAAAATTCTAAATTATAAGCGGGCGGCCCATTTGGGCGGCCTCGTGTTTTGGGAGCCCAAATCGGGAATTGAAGGATAATACTAATCTTAAGTGGTATCAAACGAAAGATCTTGATGAACAGATACCAAATTTATTGATTTTATTCCTTCATCCGGTCCACTGGGTGGCACCTGGTGGCCTTTTCATTTTCTTTGACGGGTAGGTACCTTCGAATCCTTAGCTTAGTGGTCAGATCTTGGCCAGTATGTATTTTTCGAGATGACCTCGCTCTCTCACTGCGAAATTTTAATGTTTAAGTTTCCAAGTATTAATTTAGTTAGTTCATTTCCGTCTGTTTCTTTAGAAGACAACTTTGTCAATCGGGAGCAAGCTCGACCTGCCACCCAGTCAACATAGGTTCGAATCCTGGCGGGGACGAAATTTTTTAGCTCTATATTTTCAATTTGGGCTTAACGTTGTTTTGTTTTTCCGATCCTTATATTTGATCTTCATGACGACCTCATTACCCTCGCGAGGAAAATTTTAGTAGTTGCAGAATTGGCCAATGACCTGTGGCGGCATTACGAGATTGATTTTGGACAATCATGGTTGGATGGAGATAAAATATGAAGAATTAGCTCTCATAATGTCGATGCTACTCACTAAAAGTTGTGACAAAGTAGTGACTTTGGCCAAGTGGGTAGCAGACTAGGCTTGCACGCACGATGACTTGGGTTAGATCCCCTTCAGGGAAGTTTTTTTTCTCTGTCCATTATGTCCAGGGTACACTCATACCTCGTGAGGTATTGATAAGGGACGTCACCACCGACCACCGAGTTCTCTCCCGCTCATGGTTTTATCAACACCGAATTGTCTCCCGTCGTGTCGCTTGCATTTTTACCTGATTTTATACCTACATAGTTTAAGCCTAGCATTAAAATTATAATCGAAAACCTAGGAATCATTGATATAGACCTGAGGCATGGCCTTCTATGTATTTTTCCTAACCCTATGATAAACACATGGCATGGCCTTCTATATATTTACCTAACCCTACTATAAACCCGAGGCATTGTCTTCTATGTATTATCCCTAACCTCACTATATTCCTGAGGCATGGCCTTCTATGTATTTTACCTAACTCAACTATACACTGAAGGCATTGTCTTTCATTAGTTAGAGATTTCAAAGATTTCCTTATAAAAGGCCGATTCTTATATAATAATGATAATTTTATAGTTTTCATTTTCCTAAATACCTAATGTAAAAAAGCATGGTCTTATTTCCGGGAGAGATACTCGTGGTGACCCCTGCAACAAGCCGGAGAGAATTCGGGTATGAAAAGGTCAACGGGAGAGAACTCATTACCTCACCTTGATAAGGTGATTACAAAATGATTTCTTTGGCATTTGTAAATCCAGGTGTTTTAGTGTCCCTCATAGGAGGCTCCGAGGTCTATTTAGCATCTCTATATATAAAACAGAAAAAAGGACTACCTACCTACCTACCTACCTACCTACCTACCTACCTACCTACCTATGTTTGTTTGTCCGGAGTTGTTTAGCCAAAACGGTAAGAGATAGCGAAAAATGTCTCAGAATTGACCCCCCCAAAACCATTATCGTTTTGTCCAGAAAAATTATAAAAAGTTCAAAAAGGCATTGCTGTCCAGCAGTACGGCCATGCCTTAGTAAATTTGAAATTTAGTCCCGTTGCAAAGCACGGGCAAACGGCTAGTTAAAAGATAAACCTAATCATGTGGAGTATAGAATCAAAATGTCTTGCATTGAAAATTTATATATTATTTATTCACTTTGGGGACTCAGGGGGCCAAATCTGTGATCCAAATACATATTGACCTTAGAAAAATTACATACGTACTGCTAAAACTATATCTTAATAAAAAGACAACTGGGTACATTCACATTTTCCCAGCTTATTTACTTTTGTTATTCATAATGTTTTAGTAGTGTATGAACCTATATTTTTGTACAAAAAGAACTGATATCCCCCCAAAAACACCACTTCGTGGTTAAAAAAAAGAAGAACGCCTCACTCAAAAGAATGATTATAATTAGCTAAAAATAAATGATATCAAATTGAGAACACCTTACCCCCTCTCTTTCTATATCTCTGCACTCTTCTCTGAATTTATTCCTCTTATGTTTATCTTTCTTTATCCTTTCTAGGGGTCATCCCAAACTAGATTTCTCTTTAAATTTACTTGTTGCACGGCAATAAAAAATGGCGGTCGCGGTGTAATTTTCTCGATTCAAATCAAATAGGTTCAGAAAAATCATACTCCGACCGCCATTTTTTATTGCCGTGCAACAAGTAAATTTAAAGAGAAATCAAGCTTGGGATGACCCCTAGAAAGGATAAAGAAAGATAAACATAAGAGGAATAAATTCAGAGAAGAGTGCAGAGATATAGAAAGAGAGGGGGTAAGGTGTTCTCAATTTGATATCATTTATTTTTAGCTAATTATAATCATTCTTTTGAGTGAGGCGTTCTTCTTTTTTTTAACCACGAAGTGGTGTTTTTGGGGGGATCTATTTGACGAATAAAGTTTACATCAACTTGAAACAGTAATGAATGATGTGAAGATTTTTTTGGAAGTCTATCTTCTATGTTTTCAACTTTATAGCTGTGTGTGTTGCTGGTGTTTTCAACTTTATAGTTTTATACACCTTTTTTTGGAAGTGATTTCTATTTCAATAATGTCATATCTGTATTTGATTTCCTCCAATAGAATGGTTATAATGTTGCATGTTTAGATAATGATGTGAGTTATTCAATACCATCATACACTTTGACCTAAATGTTTTGAGAACGAAGTTTCGACTGACTAACATAATTATTATTTGCAAATATTATGGAACATCTTCCTGTTTCTGCAAATCTGCATAGGTGCAAGGTCTGATGCATTCGCAATTGTCTCAGGTTACTACTAGCTGCATTTATTATACAATGCTGACTATTACCATGCCAGTGTAGGGGATCTTATTTCTTCACAAGCATATCCAATACACTGACAGTACTTACCAGAGGTAACACATATCTTCATTACTCTGACATAAATATTAATTATTGAATCATACTTGTTCTTTCCTACTTATTGTCGGAAAAATACTTTTTTGTTTACCTAACAATCCCGACCATGCAGGTAAGAGACCTTAAAACCTTTAACAAATTCCTAAGCCAACAGGAATCCTAAACTTCTAATTGCCCAAGTAGATATAATGATTGATCTGGCCAGCCCGATTGGAGACGCATTATATTCACAGAAATGCTTTGTCTTCAAGGCACACTGTTGGGAAAGGCTGAGACCCCCGCCTGTGCTGTCTGTATGTATGGGCTGGGTGGAGGGTAGCACGATGGCACGCGTGCAGTGAGTGGGTAAGCAAGGGATATGAGCTTCTCCTCTCCTCGTCCTATGTCTGATCAGGTTTAGTGCTAATGAAGTACAAGACTGTAGCTCGTAGATTTCAAGTACCTACCTAGCTTATAATAATGCTCGTTTTTCCGCTCATTCTACTTGAGAGATAGCGAGTTGCAAGTCTGACGAGTTTTCGCTCTAAAAGCAGTTCCATAAAAACATATGTGAGAAGATAATAATATATGAATGTTGAACATTAGGTCATAACGTGACGGGAAATGTTCTCGCGTAGCATTGCAGCTTGCTGTCATTGTGGCTTTGTACGGGGGAAAATGGAACTCTCCCTAGCAGTGCTGACGAAAGCTGCTCAATTGTGACAGGAGTGTAGGTATAGGTACTATATCAGAGTGAGAGTAGCGTCCACTGGGATCTCGCTATCTATGGTGTCTGCGGGATTCCATCTTCCATCTCGGATAGTTAACACGATTCTTCTCAAAGTTAACAGCTTTAGCGGATATTAGCCATAACAGATGGTCTTGGAATAGTCCAAGGAGCCATGTTCATTGTGATACACACCGCTCCATGTGACTCATAAGATAAGTTGAGTATTCTCTGAAATATATCGTAGATTCAACTCGACGAGTAGAACATAGTGGCACCCAGCTGTAGCTGCATTGGCTGTCCGGCTCTTACGTTCGTGGAATATAATATGTATGTTGTAATGAACAATGCGAAGAAATGAGAGCTTGCACTTCAGTGGAAATACTGGATACTTCAGTGTATAATCGTATGCAATATAAATCCTAGCGCCGAGCTGATGCATTGTCAGATAATGAACAACATTGCCCTGGGATGACCAAATAAAAAGTTATG
The DNA here is from genome assembly GCA_024516035.1 of Bactericera cockerelli. Classification (NCBI taxonomy): domain Eukaryota; kingdom Metazoa; phylum Arthropoda; class Insecta; order Hemiptera; family Triozidae; genus Bactericera; species Bactericera cockerelli. Next base: position 31,409,179 of record CM044956.1, read on the forward strand.
ATTTAATAATAAATTCTATGTTCTAAAACAGGGTGGAGACTAATAATTTACCTATTTTGAAACGGCCTGTGTGAAGACGAGATCAGGAAAAGTAGAAAGTGTGACATTTTATCTTGCACTCGTTAAAATATTGCCATCGAATCATCAGCAAAAAGTTTTATTTTGTAAATGTCTTCTGAACTTTTGATTTTTTTTTCATGTTCCTTGAACAGACAGCATCGTCCCAAATTCAGCGCTCTATAATATTTATTGGGGAGTTATATCTGAACTTAATAATGGTCGTCCGTGGACACTTGTACATCAATATCCAGAAAGTAGAGCGAAACTTAGAAAACCGCATAGTGTAAGATAGGAGAAAGAAGATAAAGCGCCGCCCAAACATGCTATCAAGCATTTTTGTGCCGAATACTTGCGGGGATTTTTTTACCGCGGAAATGTTTTTTTTTGGGTTACTTGTCTTGCTATGGTAAAGCCTGGTGTATGGAGATGACTGCTAAGCTTTATTTAGCTACATTAACTTTTAACTGTCATTAAGTTCATAATATAGTCATGTGTAGATTTCCGTACACCCAGTAGATAGTGAAAACAAAGCATTCCATTGTGAAGAACCTCCTTGAGATTATCTATGAGAAAAATTCTCGGAAAGATCTGAAACTCAACAATTTCAACGCATTAATGTTCATGAAGTTGGAATAAATCAACTCGTTGGCAATTGATTTATTTGATCATTCTAGTTAATGACCAAGAATTATGACGGGGTTAACGTTAACCTACCTGCTCTCAATGAACATCCACAATGCCACATGGTTGAAGTATTGAGCAAAATCGATAAATAATTTAATCATACTCTATCGACGCCATTATCCATTATCTAGTCGGCAATTAAAGAACAATAAATCGCGAAGGCAAGAGTATGACAATATGTGCGAAAAGTGTCTATTTCTATTCTAATGACGACGACGACAGTGTGTTTGTTGTTGATTGTGAAGCTTGCCTCTGCAATGAAGTTACGGGGTGTCCGTCATGCCCTTTATCATAGCCGGAGTTCCGCCCGCTGTAGACAAGATAACTTTCATGATTCTATATATTTAAATAGTACCCATATTTGTTCGAAAAATCAGTTGCTAAACTTCCTTGAAAACCAGACAATCAAGATAAACATTTTCGTACACTTTAGTCATCTATTACAATTGAAATGTTTGCAGTTCTACTTCTTACATCAAAATCACTTTAATTATCCAATGAAATGACTTGAAAGAACTTCTATTGTTCGTTAGACAATGCAGATCCACAGTAAATGTTTATATTTAGTAAGAAAATATTATAATATAACCGTCTCTATTTCTAAATATTTAATAATACCCAAAACAGTTTGAATTAAATTCATCTGTGTGATCGACTACCATGTGGTTTACCACTTCCACTTCCTCGGAGGGCAGCTTCCTCAAGTCCAGCCTCAAAACCAAAATCAAACGGGGCAAGTTCGCGCTCACCCGCCAGAATAGTGCATCTAGTCTCTTCTCTTCCTCGGACGAGAAATCCTCCAAGAAAAATTGGTCGCAGAAGGCGGACAAAACGTCGGACGTTTCCGCCGAATGGGAGTTCGTCAATTTCAACCCGAACAGTTTCTCCAACCGACGCAACAGCATCGCGGTGTGCACAGGCGCCACTCAGCGCAGTGCCTCGTCCGGCAACCTGTTGGGGGACCACCATGGCACCCTGGTGGAGGAGGAGGTGTGCGACTTTCCTGAGGCGCCCCCCGTGGTCATCAAGAGGAGGTGCTCCACGCCCAATGCCACGCCCCCCACCTCCCGCCCCCCATCATGGCTGGCGGCACTTCCACACCATTTCCTCTTCGAGGAGAATGAAGGTAAGAACCCAGCAGCGGATTATGTTGTTGAACAAAATGTTGACATTTGTGTGCCATCTGATTTTTCGGGACATCAACTTACAATCATTGTTATTCACTCATAAGTGAATGTCTTACGCAATTACATGAAATGTAAATAGAATGGTACATTTGATTATCAATTACAGGGTGTTCAATTGTTCATGCTCTTACTGTTCAATTATTTTCTTTTTATGCTTATGAGTTTATACAAGAGAGGAAAGTAAATTTTTAGACACACAACATGTGAAACGAGTCAACATTTAATTACTCAGGTCACTTTTTAACGAGTGCCTCCTACACTATTAACAGTGTTTCCAGACCAAGACCGATGCATACCTAGGGCCCATGACTGTACCCTGTGCAGTGCGCGAGCTGTTCACAATGAACAAAACAAAGTGAGACGTACACACAGTGTTTGAGGCCCCGAGTCCTCCTGATGAAAATAACTCCTGCTCCCCCCCTGTCCTGAGAGGTCACCGCGGGAGGTGATGCCTTGTAGTGGTTTATCTGATGGTGTGAGATTCAGGCTCGGTATCACGCGGAAGTTCATGGATTGTGTTTTGGGGCTTCCCTTATGCCGGGTCCACACTAAGCGAACATTGTTAGCTAACAATGTTCGCAGTGTGGACCCGGCGTTAGAAAATGTTTTTATGACTTGTTTGAAATAACATTGTTCGCGAACATTGTTCTAACAATGTTCGCTAAGTGTGGACCCGGCATTACAGATACAAGAAAAAGAACACATTACCCACCATTTTTCTAGCTTGGTGCTCGAAACAAGCACAAAGTTTGTGTTTACAATCTTCTTGTTAACTGTCTCGAGTAAAATTGGTATTGCATTGAGGACCCTTGTCAAGTTAGACAAAGGTCTTTAATTTAATAGGCACTGCTCAATGTTTGGCCACCATGGTTTATGATGACGTCACTCCATATTCAGGAACCAGTAAAATACGTTGTTTTTTCAGGTTTCTAATTTATTTAGAAATATTAAATCAATCAGTTTGTTTCTGTACGAGTATTCGACATCAACGTTGCAGATTCCAAGAAACATAATTTCTCTAATTCCCTTGTCAGCTCGAGGGAGAAAACCTCTTTTGTGCTGTTGAAATACTTTTCCTGAACTGTTAGTAAAGAACTTTAAGCAAGAGGTCGTGTCGCCCCTGTTCCATTCTCTGTGCTAACTTATTATGATATTATTCCAGTGAGGCCTGTGATGTTGTTCACATTGCATTGTTTACTTTTAGTTGTTAAGTTGAAGCGGTACATATTTTTTACTGAAATCCTTGCTTCTCTCTAGGTATTGAGCAAGACAATGTATTGTATACCCATTGCCATTCTACTTGGAGTCTTGTGCTAGCTCAGTACATGGACGTTCTCTACGGTTATCTTTTGATCTCTCTGAACTTTCATTCGATCCAAGTCAGTAATTAACCTGCAAACCTTTATTTCAGTGAGAAGTGAAACACTTTCCCAGTTCAATGTTGAAATATCGATTCTTAGCGAACGAAAAAATCCTTGTGAACATTCTATTGAATTGAACAAGTGCCGACTCTAGCGTTGATCATTTTGTTTATAAGTACTTATTAACCACCAGATACGTACCTACATCATACATGTTTCATACGTTTATTCTGAATTAAATGAAAATTCCCTGGAGCTATAGGTGAACATCAACTATTCCGGAAGCGTTTATTACCGCAGCTCACTACACCAAGAATAATTAGGTAAATATTGTGATATTTCCTTTCATATGTATCTTATGGACCAACCCTCCATTTATCAAGTTAAGATGTAAACTTATGAATGGAAAAATGTTATTTTGAATGAAGTTGTGAATGAAGAAATTATTGCTCGTGTGCATATCAGAGCTCGTCACAGCTCTCACAATGGACAAGTTGTGGCTGTGGCAGCATTTCTCAAAGTGTAATTCGCTAAATGAAAAGAAAAATATATTATGTGAATGTGCTGAACGAGGATTCGTTCTTTCCAATGTTCTTAGATGTATTGGTATGAGAACCGTTGTAAGAGCAGAAATGATTAACCCAAGGAACAATGAGTATTCAGTCACTGACTGAGAATAGTCGGTGGCAATCCACATGGAGAGCCCTGGGTTTATCAGTCACATTCAAGGCCATCTAGAGCGCCTGACGAATAGGGAGCTTGGTGATTAGCAGCCTGACAGAACCAATATTCCAAGCCTGACAGAACCAATATTCCAAGCGCTCCATTCTTCGCGACATGGCACGGATAATAGTCTCATGATGGGACTGTAGTTGTAGAAAATAATTGATTTATACAGAGTCCAGTATGTTAATGACATGTTACTTCTGTTTCCTTGGGGCGCAAATTTTTTAAATCTTGTGTACAGTGAATTCAAACAGTATTCTTTTAGAGCAGTAACTTTAAAAAGCAAATTTTAACATCTTATTATTTAGTCAAGTATGCATTACTAAGAGCCTCCTTCACTTTTCGAATTCTATTACATTAATTTCTTCTTTTTAATGCTGCCACTGGTCGTTACTCATACAAGTAACCACTCATTTTTCCTCTATTTTATTTTTCCTCTCTTCCATAATTTTTTTGGTATAAACACTGCGATTTAATAAGTAACACTTTTACTTTTTTCGAGATAGTCGATTTTAGAATTCTGGCACCCAATCAATGCGCAGTATGCGCACCCTGTATAAAACTTATCGGAACGCAATATGTGAATATCATAAAATATATAGAATCTTAAGGAGAATAAGAACTTTTGTTCGATAAAAAATAGGGTTTCTAATTTGAAAATCGAAAGTTGATACCGAAAAACCAACTTCCGGTACTCTCAGAAAAAAAATATATATCACAATAACCGCGACTAAGTATAAAGAAGCATTTGTTTTTTTCTTTTTTCATTATTTTGAACAATAACGATTATATTGGGTGAACATAACTCATAGGACACCCTGTATTGAGTAAAATCAGAAATAAGTATATTTGAGCGTTATAGAAACATCCCTCCAAATCGGTGTCCTAATTACAGAAGACAAAATTCCCACAGTTTGCACCATCCTTGAAATTTAGAAGAAGATACACAGATGGAACATTATGAGAAATAAATCGAAAAATTTACCATGAATTTGGGCCTTCAGATGTAGAGAATCCATGGGAGGAGCGTTTTGTTGATTGAGTCAGAGTCAAGCTTGCAAAGTGTAGTCCATACACTGCACATAAATCAATATTGTACTACTGTGTTGTATTTTAAAGTTGGAACGCCATCGCCTTGTACCAGCTATGTATACAGGGTCCGCCAAAAAAAGGAGCCACTAGAAATATCTAGAGAACCGATTAAAATTTTGAAAAATGCTTAAAAATGTTTATCGTTATAACAATGGGGAAACATTTTTTACTGGGTTTTATATAAAAAAATATAAATATAAAAAAAATCTGTATATAAAAAAAATCATGCTGAAAGCGCTTAATTAGGATAGGAATGACCCTTGGATTTTTTTATTTCTCAAAAACTACATCAGGTGCCGAGTAATTTGAGGTGTCCAACTTTGGTGGGACACCCTGTTTGTATTATTATTGTTTAATTCTTCATCACCAAAACCTACAACTTAATATTTTTTACTTTTATTCTGTTTCAGGTATGCTATTCAATCTAATACAACCAATCCCGTTCTAAACAATATAACTGTGAGTTATGTAAATTGTAGCATGTTTTTTTTAACCATGGATTTATGAATTACTCTTCTAAAGGGTTAAGCTGACCTATAACTACATGGTGGCAAAATGAATAAATAGACCATTTTCTTACATTTGTGCTTTACAGAGTACCTTTTAACATCTTAGTTCATAGAATGCCGAGAAATCGAGAGAGAGAAAAACTTTTAAAGTTACTACTGTCCATATAATGACGTCATTAGCAGTTAATAAACCGTCATAAAAGTACAGTGGTTCACCAGATAATTTCTGATTCAAAAAGCAAACTGTCCCATGTTTTATAAAGATTTAAATAAATAAAAGCTCCAAATGAAGCAGTAAATTATTTCCAAAATATGCACAACAACTTGGTGCAGGAAACGTTTCTCATTCCTTGCAAAATAGAATAGAAGTCGTTTGACACGTCCGCAATACGAACAACTGATGCTTTTTATGTTTTTGTAAATTTGTAGTAAAAAGTGTCAAGTTTGGAGTAAAAAGCAAAAAAAAATCCTACAAGTCTACGTGTTAGCAAAGTTCCATACCCTCCCTTTGCTAGTGCAGAGAAAACACTCACACGTACTGGGAAGGGTGTCAAATACCCGGTGAAGTGTAAGAGGATAAAGAGCCTGTTACAGTTCTACCTTTCAGATGGGAAACCTATATAGAGAGTAAACAGAAGAAATGAAATTCGAATTATAGAAACTTGAACAAAATTAAAACATAATAGACTCGTACTCCATACAGTTACAGTATGAGTTTAGCATGAATATTGTAGTATGTAACATATTTATGGTATTCCTTGTAGGTAGAGCATACTCCGTACAGTATAAGATGAAGGTAGCATGAATATTGTAAAAACTATAATTAGTACATTCCATGTACAATGTACAAAATTGTACATAGAGCATAGGTATACTCCTTATAGAATGAGATGAGTAAAACATGAATATTGTAGTTTACTCTACATTGCTTTTACTTAGAGCCTACTCCCCACATTATGAGTAGCATGAATATTGTAGTACATATTATTGTACATTATTAATTTGTAGGTAGTGTGCTCTGTACAGTATGAGTAGCATTAATATTGTAGTACATATTATTCTACATTATCTGTAGATAGAGCGTACTACAATATATTCATGTAGGTACTACAATATTCATGCTACTCATACGTACTCTGTACAGTATGAGTAGCATGAATATTGTAGTACATATTGTACATTATTTGTAGGTAGAGTGTACTCTGTACATTATGAGAAGCATGAATATTGTAGTACATATTATTCTACATTATTTGTAGATAGAGCGTACTACAATATATTCATGTAGGTACAACAATATTCATGCTACTCATACGTCATACGTATACTCTGTACAGGTGTACAGTATGAGTAGCATGAATATTTTAGTACATATTGTACATTATTTGTAGGTAGAGTGTACTCTGTACATTATGAGAAGCATGAATATTGTAGTACATATTATTCTACATTATTTGTAGATAGAGCGTACTACAATATATTCATGCTACTCATACGTACTCTGTACAGTATGAGTAGCATGAATATTGTAGTACATATTGTACATTATTTGTAGGTAGAGTGTACTCTGTACATTATGAGAAGCATGAATATTGTAGTACATATTATTCTACATTATTTGTAGATAGAGCGTACTACAATATATTCATGTAGGTACAACAATATTCATGCTACTCATACGTACTCTGTACAGTATGAGTAACATGAATATTGTAGTACATATTGTACATTATTTGTAGGTAGAGTGTACTCTGTACATTATGAGTAGCATGAATATTGTAGTACATATTCTACATTATTTGTAGGTAGAGCGTACTCTCTCTGTACAATATGAGTAGCATGAATATTATAGCATACATTCCTTGAGGTAACATTCTCATAATGTTTTGCACTCGACTCCATACTAAATGAGTAGACCATGAATACTGCTGCATATCATTGAAACAAAGAGTAGCGGATGCTGTGGAGAAAATGTACATGTGTTGTGTTGGTGTCTATTTTGAATTTTATGCAAAACAAAAAATAAATTCTTCCTCACCATATAAATTTTCTGTCTCGTTACACTGGTTGCGCTTATAGATTATAGACCTAGGTATGTTAATGCTTGTGATATATCTGCTTATATACCTAGGTAGGTATGTCTTGTTCATATATCTCGGATTGGCTAGAACGCCCAGTAGGCTGAGGTTGAATGTTGCTACTCCGGGGGCAAACATTCCAGCACCAGGACTGGTGTACGGTGTGGCTCCTCCATATCTTGTGAATGTATGATGTAACCTACTCATGGAGAAAGGGCTGATACATTGTATTGAATGTTTTATTTGATGTTAATCAATTGACATTGTTAAATTGATGATTAAGTAGACATAAAAAATTAGTACATTTTTAGGAATTTATTAATGGGTGTCGGCCTAACCTGAATTTCAGTTCAGGAAATCTTTCATAGTATAAAATGCTGACTTTTTTTAGGAATGCAACTAAATGGTTTTGAATAGATGATGTGGCAATTTTTTTACATGAGATGGAATTTTACTGTAAAGTTTAATGGCTACCAATATGAGTGAGTACCTGATAGATTTTTTTTTGTTGAACATGTCACTACTATCGACATGTTCAAATTGACCTCAGTAGCGTGATCACTAAGGCGGCCGACTTGTAACCTGGAGGTCGGTGGTTCAAGTCCCGGTGTCAGCGTAGATTTATAGTAAAGCGAGTTTGCGTAGTTGTGACATCACGAAAGAGATTAACACAAATATGATAACTTACTTTTTCATCTGTATTTTTACTTTCAGCCATTCTAATATTTTCCCAAAAGATTTTTCATTTTTGTGCCAGTTTTGCTGCAGTTCTCTTTATTTATGTATGAAAAGAATATAGTGAAAAATCTAATAACATTTTTCGGCCTAATTTTGAGCAATGACCCAATTTATATTCATAATGACCCCAACTAATATTTATAATGACCCCAATTAATATCTATAATGACCCCAATTAATTCCTTAATTAACCGAACCTAAAGCATAATTGTGTAATTTGTACTTGAGTAAAAGACAAACAAAGAAGAGGCTGTTAGTTTCTGTTGTGTTGTTGAGAGTGGTAAAACACCTGACGGTTTCCTTGAGAACTGATTCTCATTAAGTATTCATTCGTCGTATTGTAGAAAAGTTGCTACCCCGATATGTTAAAGCTCCGTACTAATGCGACATTGTGTATGTGTTAGGTGGAATAGTGCCTTTTACAGATGATAATACCAGGCAAGAAGTAAACTGACTAGGTTGACGTGTCAATATCGCATAGCCTCGTTGTATTTCACACCTGACAGCTCGTCTTGACACTACGCATTCCGCTTGTGACGGCTTTGCTTTTATCATCTCATCAAGGTGATCCTTTACTTCCTTTATAAGTTCATAACACTAATCAGGATCTAAAATGATAATGTTGCTATCATGCATGCATTTAATATTACTTTACAATTTCCACGGATGGAAAAATAAATGATCATGAATAAAACTAATATGTGTAACTATGATGACTACAATAAGTATACATATGTATTAACTAGCGGCCTGCCAAGCCATCACACACGCACCACCCATACTGCCCATAATTCACACACACAGACACGTGTAGGTACACACGAACGGACCGTTTGATTATTTTTTTTTTTGAAACCAGGAGAGTCTAATTCGCCCAGAAATGTTTTCAGCTCAATTTCGAAAGAAAACAACCGAAAACAATACTTTCTATACCTTATAGGTAATAGAAATTAAAAATAAGAAAGGGAATTCTCAAATTCTGAGCGAAATTATGTTAAAAAGAGATTCGCACAATCCAGGGAATGAAATCTGTGCCAATCCCGCGATTTTCGAGGCATTCATTCGCAAGGAGATTTCGATTCTTCCTATTGAAAATCTGAATGTAGGGTCTCAAAGATCTCCTGTGGTTTCAATTTTTTCACACAACTCCTCAAGCTAAGAGTTTGTGTTAGAATCACACTAACTAAAAATTAATCTAATGTCATTTTAAACTCCCGCATACTACCTAACAAAACATTTAAATTGTTGCATAACAGTCAACACTATCTGAGCTTGGTTTTAAGAATGTTCAACATAAGATTAAATTCTCACCGCATACCCATAATCAAGGCTATTATGTTCTCCAACCAATTGCAAAAGAGAGAAAATCGTTTAGATTTTAGAACAACATCAAAAAACTTGCTTGAGTTTGGCAACAATACCGCTCCATGTTGCCCATTTGCAGGCATTATAATATTATGTATAATATAATTATGTAGTTTATTATTGTGCGTAGTTGTTGCCTGGCATTGAAGGGAGGCCTTGATGAGATCCAGGCTAGACGATGCCCTAACTACATTGGACTTGTGGTTCTGATGCTCGGATACCGATTTATAATGGGGAAGAAACCGAAAGACACAGTATTGTGTTTCCTTGATTTTGCACACTTCACATCAAGAGTTTTTCTTCACGGCGCTTTTTTTAAGCGATAAAGCGACATGTTAATATTATTAGAAACATATTCACCACTTAAGTTATAGTTTTATTTATAAGTATGTATACGTACAAGAAATGAGCGCTCGATTAGCTCAGTGGTTAAGCACTAGCTTGCCATGCGAAAGGTCCCGGGTTCGATACCCCATGCCGTCAAAAATTTGTATTCTTAATTTGGTTACAATTGTTTGTAGGGGATACCCTCCGGTGCGCTCGTGTTGACCCAGCATCTAATTGGGAAGTATTGTGTCACTTCTCGCCCATCAGAGGTGAGGCATACTACGGGATGGGTAGGCTACAACTACAACACAGACCACAAGCGTCTACAGTAGCTCCTGTTTCATGACTACGAAATAAAAGCGGCTGTGAAACACTCATCTTAAAAAAAAGGGCAAAGGCGTACCTACATGGGCGCAATAGAGAGGTTCTAGTAATCAACACCAATTCAAATGTAAAAGAAAAGACAAGTACAATTTTTTCTATCCACCTAAGTACCTGTTATTGCATTGAAAAATATTTTAATTGAATTTACTTTTTAACGCAAATGTCATTTACGTCCTGCAAAGTAATGTCCAGGCAGGATTCTGAGTTCATCTTATCTAGTGCAAGACGCAAGACAAGTAATAAGACAATTTTTGGCGCAATAACAGAGCTCAGCAAAGCAAACTTATACAATGATATGAGAAGTAATTTTCATCTAATATTCTTCCTTCCTTTTGATCTACGAAATTGGTCTAGATATTTTTGATCCAATATTCCAATACATCAAGGCAATCTTGGAATTTCTCTGAAATGTGTTTCAGTGGAAGGGTTAGTACATGACTTCTGAGGTCAGTAAGATCGTGACCAAAAAAATTCGCACGTACTGACTCAACTGACTGATTGATAAACTCAAATTATTTACCTTGAATTTTGAGAATAGGGAAGAACTCAGCAGAATAAGAAGGGCATACACTAATGGAAAGTATCAAATAAATATTATCTTCCTTATGTAGAAAAGGAAGTGAAACATAACCCTGATACTGATATCAACCTGAGTTTGCAGCTTTTTCTCATTATTTTAATGTCAAATAAGTTTATAACGACGGAAAGCAAATTCAAAATTCTTTGAAAACCCTCCACTTTTTTTATAGGAATTATTCGATTTTATTTTCTGTCACTTTAGAAACCTGGCAAACTTTGAATGTTGAAAGTTCATCGTTCGATTACAGAGAGACTCCCCCTCCCCCCCCCTCCACACATTAGAAAAATACCAATGGAAATTAAGAAGCCCTGTAGCGCTCCGACCCGCCAAGTCAAGGAATTTAACCACATTACGAAGTGTGAATAGTTTCTCATCACGAGGAAGTATTGTGTCCATAATCGGTAGTGTATTTTCAGTTCGTGTCAGACTTTGAGTAAAATGTGTCCTCAATTCTACGCTGTGAAAATTGAAGACCTTGGACTGCAACACTTCTTGTTGATCTATAAAAAGAAAGTCACGAAGGGGTGAGGCGGGGTCATTTGAACTTTTGATCCCTAGCATGGAAACTTTAGTTTCAACTTTCATTGGATAAGAAATGACTTGACCCAAACTATGTACCATACCTATTTTGCTTTACAATTTCTATTTTGTATTTGTAAATGCGTAAACCATATTTTCTAAATCAGTATAAAAAGAAAGCTATAATATTTATAAGTTTAATGATTTAGATTAGAGTGATTTAGTGCTGAAATAAGATGTTTATGAAACTCTTATACAATAACATTGAGGAAATGAACGTTTTTTTTTTTTTTTGTAAAACTACACGTATAGTCATTTCCCAGTGTGCACACGGCATATCATTTCTGAAACAGACCCATTCATTTTATATTGAGGTATTTGGCGGAAACATAAATGTGTACTATTGAGTCCAAAAGGAAGTACGCTGAACATAATACATATTAGCCTCCAGAGAAGGCATTGGCCTCTGGTAGCGACTAGCGCCTGCCAGACTCTGTCTGATCATTGATAAGAGATTGTTTGTACGTGCCCAGATTGTCGGGTTTTTTCTTCTTCGTAATTCATTAACAAGAAGGAATGGCTATCCTAATTTCACCATCAGTAAAAAATATTAGTCCTCCCCTTAAATCTACAAAATGATTTAATTTGATGTTATTTTAACCATATAACATTTTAATTATTGAGACGTTACCTCTTGATACTTCTCAGAAGAGTTTTTTTTTATTGATCTTCTTGGACCCTTTTGGGGCCTTATTAAAAAAAAACAGCACATATTTCAGAGCCTTTTATTTAATTAAATACTTATTCTTAAGATTAGCTGTGTGCCTAATAGAACGCTATAAATTCGTACAAAATTTCTCAGAACTATACAGGGTGCCCTATTATAAATGAGACATTCAAATATCTCGAGATGTACTGACGGTAGAAAAAATCTATTTAAGATTATTTTCATAACTCTAAAGTGGACACATTTAATGTTGACCTCTAGAAGTTTCTCGAATGACCCCTTCAAAGTTATTTTAAGGTCCTTTGGTTTTACATTTTACTTAAAAAGAAATTGATCTTCCATTTCACTTAAACACCAATATTACTATCGTGTTCAGCACTTAAACTTAGACTGATTTGATAAAAAATCTCACACTCCCTAAAAGGTTTGAAAAAAATTATAAGTAAGAATTTGTTTGAACCTAAAACTTTATGTAGATTTCAAAAATGTCATAAGAAATATGGTGCCATTTAATTAAAATTCTAAAGGTGACCTTGAAATAACCTTGAAGGGGTCATCCGGGAAACTTTTAGAGGTCACCATCAAATGTCCCCTTAAGAACTATGAAACTGATCTTGAACAGTTTTTTTTTCCTATCGTCAGTAGTTCTCGAGATATTTGAATGTCTCGTTTATAATGAGACACCTTGTATATGTCAGAAACAATTGAAAATTCCTTCTTTTTCGACTAAGTCATTTATTTGGGAAGGCTAAATTAAATATATCCTGATTTGTCGTATCCTTACAATTTGCAAAGGTCCGTGAAGATAGCACCCGACATTGAAGCTAGAATTTTGTATCACCTACCATAATAATGTACTAATTATGTACTGTTAGGAACAACAAACCCCGAATTTTGTACTCCAACCGTAACCCCAGGAGAGCGGTTGAAACATGTCGGGTGCTAACTTCACGCTAGCACCCGACATTGAAGCTAGAATTTTGTACCACCTACCATAATAATGTACTAATTATGTACTGTTAGGAACAACAAACCCCGAATTTTGTACTCCAACCGTAACCCCAGGAGAGGGGTTGGAACATGTCGGGTGCTAACTTCACGATTTTAACCGATGGAGCTAGAATATTGTACCGCATACCAAAATAATCTCTGAATTATGTACTCCCAGGAACAACAAACCCCGAATTTTGTACTCCAACCGTAACGCCAGGAGAGAGGTTTTAACATCGAAAAACCCACCCCCCGCCTCGCCTATTGAAACGCAAATCAGATGCAGAACTGTATGGAACCCCGTGCCTCTCTCATTGCAACGAAGCGATGGGAGCAGAGGTGCGGGGGGACTCCACGTTGTTCTCATGAATTAAACCATAGGTTCTCAAACGGTGGTACTCGGGGCAGTTTCAGATGGTACGGGAAGCCATTTTCAGTTGTACACAAAATTTTGACCGTACACAAAGACCGTGAAAGATAATATATGTTTAACACTAGTAGTTAAGTTGATTTTTTGATGAAAATCAATATCAAGTCTCCACAAAAAAATAATAAAAGACCTACTACCCTTTGTTACCACATAATTATATGTGCGAATCTGGCTTTTCATGTTGTATTTGTAAAACACAAATATAGGAGTAAGTTAGAAGTGTCCTCTGACATTCGCGTTAAAATGAGTAACATTCAACCTGATTAGACCGACCTCAGTAGTTTAATCGATAGGGCGGCGGACTTGTTACCTGGAGGTAGGTGGTTCAAGTCCCGGTTTCAGCGTAGATTTAGTAAAGCGAGTTTGAGTAGTTATGACATCACGAAAGTGATTAACACAAGTATGATAGCTAATAATAATAATATAATAATAATATGATAGCTAATAAAGTAACATTCAGCCTGATATTGATGCAATTGTTTCTGAGAAGAGTAGGTATATAATAAAATGTAATCTCACAGAATTTAGATAGGTAGACCTTTCCATTTTTTTTTCGTCGCAGATAATTCAGATGCAGGCGTTGCTGACGAAGATAAACAATCGTTTATTGATGTGACGTTTATATTACGCTCACATTTCTTTGGTAGGTATGTACCTACCTTATTTTTTACCTTCAGCTTCTTTGTGGAACTGTGTTAAGTACGATATTATGTAATAAGTTATCATATTTGTGCTATTCACTTTCGTGATGTCACAACTACTCAAACTCGCTTTACTCAATCTATGCTGAAACCGGGACTTGAACCACCGACCTCCGGGTTACAAGTCCGCCGCCTTATCGGTAATAACATAATGTCATACTCTGTATACCTATTACTGTTTACTTTTATAATAAATCATAAATCGCTTCTGAAATTTTCAATTTTATATTTACCTTTTTCCTAACAAACGGAACACTGTGAACTCAGATTTTCCAAACGTCGTGGGTTCGAATCCAAGTGAGGACATGACAAATACCTTCTGTTTGGAATTCTTATCACATGATCTTGGCTTGCTGCTGGGAAAATGAGACTTTAATAGTTCTAATTCGGCAGTATAAACAAGCCGATATTATTATTATTATTTATATAATTACATGCTATGATTAAGTAGTAGTCAAGGTGGCAGAGTGAGTTAGCGCGCTAGGCCAATACGCACGGTGACCTGGGTTCGATCCCCAGCGAGGTAGGATTTTTTCTGCTCTGTACTTAGATGTTCGGGGTCCACTCACATATATTACCTCGTGAGGAAAAATGTGTAGCTCTTTTGATGTGAAACAGCGACTGGTGGCGTAATTATAGGCAAAAAAATCGTACAAGATATTGTATATTAAAGTGGTAAAGTCCTCTGTAGCAAATAATAATAATTGCAACTTTACGGTTGCTAGATAAGGTTTATCTAGCTTTATTTGGGGGAGCGGTTCCTGTTTTTGACTTATCCGCCTCCCTGTTTTTGACTTTTTTTTGTTATCATCCTGTGTGTTTTCTGTGATCATGTTGTTACTTTCCTGCTAATTTAACCACAGGAACATACATTTAATTTGTATTCGTGTCTTTGTTTGTTGGGCAGTTTGAGTTAAGTCATTGTCTAGTCAGTGTTGTATATTGTATCCCCCAAAAATTCACTTCGTGTGCAAAAAACACCAAGAAAATTAGAATCCTTCAAAATCAATTACCTTAAAACAATTGTCTAAAAAGGAACTGATATCAAATGAATGCCAAGTTCTTATAAACTGGAAATCATTTGCCAGGAAAGGAGTCTCAAGCACAGAAATCAAACTGAGGATTGGACATGACATTTCCCATTATTCTGCAATTTATTAACGCTTTTTAACATTAAAAAAAACTGCAGAATCTGAGTAAATCTGCCTATTTCTCTCTCTCTTCTCTCTTTCTATCTCTCTTTCTCTCTATCTCTCTCTTTCTATCTGTTTCTATTTCTATTTCTCTCTCTCTTCTCTCTTTCTATCTCTCTATCCCTCTCTTCTCTCTTTCTATCTCTATTTCTCTTTCTCTCTTAGGTTCCCTGTGTTTCTTGGAAAAGATCCTGGAAAAATACTTAGAGTCAAAGATGAAAAAATATTGTACAGAAAACAATATAATTCCAAAATTCCAATTTGGATTCCAACCAAAAAAGAGTACGCTGACACTACTTGAAAACTTTTCAGGAATATTAAATAGCGCCCTTGACCAGAAAAAGTACGTCATAATCCTGTGGCTTGATCTCACGCGCGCTTTCGAAACAATCCCTCACGAGAACCTACTGAAAAAACTCCAAGACATAGGTATGAATAATTCCTTATTTAAAAATTTCTATGAAGGAAGAAAACAAGTTACGAAAGTAGGGGAAGTAATAAGTGAGGAGCTTTTGATTGAGGACGGCGTGGTGACCGGTGGCATAACCAGTCCTGGAAAATACAACTGCTACACGCATGACATCAAGTACCTACCGCTCAAGAGTCATCTACGCCAGTTCGCAGATGATTCCTGTATAATCTCAGTTGATGAAAGCCTAGAGAAAGCAGTGGAAAACGCACAGCAGGACTTCATGTCAATACAAAAGTGTTTCTTATAATAATGGTATTTATATCAATCAAAGTAAGACGGAAGCCATGGCCCTTGGAACATGCACAGGAATTAGGGACATAACAAACCACAGGATAAAGTGTCACACACGATCTTGCCTCTATTTGGAACTTTATACCCTTGATTGTACCTGTGAGTACCTAACATATGCCACTGACTGTAGGTACCTCGGAGTTCTTATTGATAATAAATTCAAAATGAAGTCGCACGTGAACCTCCTGTGTAAAAAATTAAGAATCATCAATTACCAATTCAGAAAAAGTAACTTGGCTGTCCTGTCACTCAACACAAGAAAGCAATGCTGTATCATGCTCTGGTGGAGTCTATCCTTCGCTATGGTGTGACATTGTACTCATACTGCCCACAGTATGTCCTGGAGCCACTAAGCAAGATACAGAAAAAAATTCTCAAGTACCTGTTCAAAGATCACAGCGGGAAGTTCCTACAACCCCAGTCATTAGCCAAGTTCATAAATATAATAAACAATTTTAAAAATCCAGAATTTAGAAAAATTAAGACCACAGTTTACCCAATTAGAAATAAGGAATTTATAAGTTCGATTGTACGTACACAGTACGGAGAGAGGCTATTTAGTTATTGTATACCTAAACTGTTAAACAGATATTGTAGCGACTTTTTATATGAAGAAAATATGTCCATTGTTAAAGAAAAACTCAAAATAATATTAATTCAAGAACAAAACATATAAATAGGTTATTTTGTGTTACTACTTTGCTTTGCCCATTGTTTCGCCACTGGTCGCTGCTCATTTTGGGCGCTAAAACAATCGGGGTATAAAGCTAAAAACTTGAGCTCCGCTGGGATTCGAACCCAGATCGCAGACTATGCGAGCCACGGAGGCTATCATAAAATAGTAGAATAAATTAAAAAATAGAAATTGAAATTGAAAATACAAAATACTTGGCTTATTATATACTATACTATACATACATACCTTATTTTATACCGATATCTTCATTGCAATTAATAATAATGTCATTTTTTAAACTTTAGATCTATGTAAGTAATAGAAGAGAGCTTACCATCTCAGAAGTTATTTTATTAGCTATTATTATTATTATTATTATACAATGCTTTATTAGGTATAAATGGACATTATGTACATACAAATAATTAATTTAACAATGAAAAAAAAATGGAAACAATATATACAATGAAAATGAAAAAGAATAGAAAATATATAAAAACATAAGTCCTAACTAAAGGGCGGGGTTATTGCCTATGGCAATCTCATAGCTTAGGTGGTAGTCTTAAGATAAATTTATTGTAAAAAATATATGAAAATTATCAATCAATCAATCAATCTCCTCTCTCTTCTATCTTTCACTCTCTCTCTCTCTCTCTCCACACCTCTCTCTGTCACCTCTTTCTTCTCTCTCTTCTCTCTCTCTCTCTCTACTCTCTTTCTCTTCTCTTTCCTCTTCTTCTCTTCTCTTCTTCTCTCTCTCTCTCTCTCTTCTCTTCTTCTCTCTCTTCTCTCTTCTTCTCTTTCTTCTTCTCTCTCTTCTCTCTTCTCTCTTCTCTCTTCTCTCTTCTCTCTTTCTCTCTTTCTTCTCTTTTCTTCTCTCTTCTCTCTTCTCTCTTCTCTCTTTCTCCTCTCTCTTCTCTCTTCTCTTCTCTTCTTCCTCTTCTCTCTCTCTCTCTTCTCTCTCTCTCTTTCTCTCTCTCTCTTCTCTCTCTCTCTCTCTCTTTCTTTTCTCTTCTCTCTCTTCTTCTTTCTTCTCTCTCTTTCTCTTCTCTTTCTCTTCTCTTCTCTTTCTCTTTCTCTCTCTCTCTCTCTTCTCTCTTCTCTCTCTTCTCTCTCTCTCCTCTCTCTTTCTCTTCTCTCTCTCTCTCTTTCTCTCTCCTCTTACTCTTTCTCTTTCTCTCTCTCTCTCTCTCTCTTCTCCTCTCTCTCTCTCTCTCTCTCTCTCTCTCTCTCTCTCTCTCTCTCTCTCTCTCTCTCTCTCTCTCTCTCTCTCTCTCTCTCTCTCTCTCTCTCTGTGTCTCTCTATCACTCTCTATCGGGTGCCAACTTCACGCCGGACCAACATGTACAAAGTTCCAAGTATTTTTTGAACTTGCCCTACAACTGCATTGCATGGTCATATCACGACGGGGGTGTTACCCTCCATTCGTAGGAAACTCACAAACCTGCTACCCACATTAACCTCACCCAGCCTGGGTTTGTGGTCAGATATTAAACTTTCTTAACCTCGGTGATCCTGAGAGAACTGGTGCATTCAACGCGCCAGCGACGCCACGCTGGCAATTCGGAGTTTAATGTTCCTGAAATATATTATACGTCACAACTTGGTGGGTAGCGCTGAATTATAGGACTATACCACCTTAATATACAATATCTTGTACAATTTTTGCCTATAATTCCGCCACTGGTCGCTGTTTCACATCAAAAGAGCTACACATTTTTCCTCACGAGGTATATATGAGTGGACCCCGAACATCTAAGTACAGAGCAGAAAAAATCCTACCTCGCTGGGGATCGAACCCAGGTTACCGTGCGTGCAATGCCTAGCGCGCCAACTCACTCTGCCACCTTGACTACTACTAAATCATAGCATGTAATTATATAAATAATAATAATAATAATATCGGCTTGTTTATACTGCCGAATTAGGACTATTAAAGTCTCATTTTCCCAGCAGCAAGTCACGATCATGTAATAAGAATTCCAAACAGTAGGTATCTTGTCATGTCCTCACTTGGATTCGAACCCACGACGTTTGGAAAATCTGTGTTCACAGTGTTCCGTTTGTTAGGAAAAAGGAAAATATAAAATTGAAAATTTCAGAAGCGATTTATGATTTATTATAAAAGTAAACAGTAATAGGTACACAGAGTATGACATTATGTTATTACCGATAAGGCGGCGGACTTGTAACCTGGAGGTCGGTGGTTCAAGTCCCGGTTTCAGCATAGATTGAGTAAAGCGAGTTTGAGTAGTTGTGACATCACGAAAGTGAATAGCACAAATATGATAACTTATTACTTCTTACATAATAATATATCATACTTAACACAATTCCACAAAGAAGCTGAAGGTAAAAAATAAGGTAGGTACATACCTACCAAAGAAATGTGAGCGTAATATAAACGTCACATCAATAAACGATTGTTTAGCTTCGTCAGCAACGCCTGCATCTGAGTTATCTGCGACGAAAAAAAATGGAAAGGTCCACCCTATCTACATTCTGTGAGATTACCTACTCTTCTCCGAAACAATTGCATCAATATCAGGCTAAATGTTACTTATTTTAACGCGAATGTCAGAGGACACATTTAACTTACTCCTATACTTGTTTTTCAAACACATCATTTGAGAAAAGCCAAATTCGCACATGTACCTAAATGGTAATAAAGGGTAGTAGGTACAATTTTGTGCACCTGAAATTGTCCCGAGTACCACTGTTTGAGAACCTATGGTTTAATACGTGCACCGACAACGTGAAGTCCCCCCACACCTCTGCTCCCATCGCTGCGTTGCAATGGAAGAGGTGTGGAGCGGGGTTCCATATAGTTCTGTATGTGATTTGCGTTTCAATAGGCGAGGCGGGGGGTGGGTTTTTTCGATGTTAAAACCTCTCTCCTGGCGTTACGGTTGGAGTACAAAATTCGGGGTTTGTTGTTCCTGGGAGTACATAATTCAGAGATTATTTTGGTATGCGGTACAATATTCTAGCTCCATCGGTTAAAATCGTGAAGTTAGCACCCGACATGTTCCAACCCCTCTCCTGGGGTTACGGTTGGAGTACAAAATTCGGGGTTTGTTGTTCCTAACAGTACATAATTAGTACATTATTATGGTAGGTGGTACAAAATTCTAGCTTCAATGTTGGGTGCTAGCGTGAAGTTAGCACCCGACATGTTTCAACCGCTCTCCTGGGGTTACGGTTGGAGTACAAAATTCGGGGTTTGTTGTTCCTAACAGTACATAATTAGTACATTATTATGGTAGGTGGTACAAAATTCTAGCTTCAATGTCGGGTGCTATCTTCACGCACCTAATTTGCAACTATGTTTTTGAAATTATGGGCAATTATATTATTTAATTTTAGTCGAAGCCGTGTGATTTCAAATGTGCATTAAACACACGTTCCAAAAGGATTCACACGGAGTGTTGTCACTCTGCTGGTAGTTATTAAAACTATTACCCATGTGAAACTGCTGCACTACCACTGTGGATATATTCTTTCATACAGAGATTGTTTATGTTGCAAGCTTTACATTTGTTCACTCTTTATCTTGATGTGGTTTATTGTAAATAGTTTTGCTGGTGAATAGTTTTAGTGGGATACGGCGTGTTAGCGAAATGAGGTTAGGACGTACATAGATTGTGAATTCTCATTTACTGAATGTTTAGAATCAGGGTCCTTAGTCCATGTGTCATGGCGTATAGTGATTTCATAATTCGCAGTTGTGTGCAATCATTATCGTTTTGTGAGAAGATTTGTTTATTTAATATTTCGTATTGTTGTGGATATGGTCTTATTCTGTTTGCATGCATTGTTGACATCTTTCTTGCTGGTAGTACACGCTAAACAATGTATCAGGAAGGTAAATTGTTTGAGTTGATGTTTTTTTTTAATGAACTTCCGATTTTTTTAAAACTTAATTTTTTTAACTTGATTGTAGAATGATTCAAGCTAGACAGCTGGAACTAGAATTGCAGCAAATTGAGTAACAAAATATCCGAAGACATTTAAAAGAATTTGAAGTATTCCCCACATCCCCACGTCGCATCCTCCTAGAACCAGATTAGTGGAACACACTCGACACATTAAAGTTCTTTACTCAGAATCCTGATAACTTCTTCTTCAGATGACTCTCATTTTGGTCTGTTAACTGATTGAGAATTCATTACTGATGCAGATGTTGTATGGACTTACTGAAAGGGTGACAACTCTGAGAAAGTTCAACTAGTTGAAGTAAATTATTGAGTGATCTTTAGTTATGCGATTGTCACATTCGAAGTTGAGGGAAGGCATCTTATCTTATTGAAATTTAGTGAACTGAAGTAACCAGTTTCTCTTTTGAGACCATGACCATATGAACTATCGATCAGCTCTCTGGTTCCTACAAATTTTGTGCTTAATGAATAGGTCACGAGTCTGTTGCTAGTCCATCTCAACCATGCACGTGGACATTGCATACTCATAGGAATTTACCCATGAAATACACTAGACCTGTTTGATTGCCGGAGTATCTAAAGGGACTTTTCATTATTAGCTCGATACCCTACGTGGCCCAGGGATTGGTTGCCAGTTAATATGTAGATATCAATAAATTGGGATAAATTGGGATTCAGAGCGTACTTGTCGTCACATTGATTACATAAAACCTGAAATCTTTCTACAAATAAATGAAAATTTGCTTTCACAAACTTGAACTTTTTTTGTTCTAATGGTGTTGTCTTGCAGTGTGTCATCATTCCCATGTAATATCTAAATATCTATACTTGTAAATGTGCAAGTCACTCACTTGTGGCTAGTAAGAAAGGATTTTACAATATCTGTTTATATAACTATTTCTCCGTACAAGTAAATTTCCGGTGGATGAAATGTTGTATGTTAGGTTTGTTGAAAATTCTAGATGTGTTAAAAGAAAGGATTTTCCATTATTTGAGGAATTAATTTACTCACAATTCAATTTCTAATAGCCAGTTAAGATCATGATTAAAATACATTAAGGACATTTCACCATTAAGGACAATACAATTAAGGGTTAGTCTCTTGTCCCACATTTGAGTTTACTCAGTGGTTGCTAAAGTTCTCGCCCGGGCGATGGACATGATGGGCATTGGTCAGTCTGTTATCACTTTTTGGTTAGTGGTTGTGCTAGATACCCAGAATGGAGTCATTATCATTCCTCTCGAGTATCAGCTCTCTCGTAACAAACGAGTCATTGGTTAATTAAAGTTTATCTACTATTAGTGTACATGGTAGTGCTACTGACAGCGAGTATATGTAATAGTATAGTTATCAGAGTGAGGGCCGTGGCCACACTGTTAGTTCCTAGTGCTAGGTTATCGAGACTCAGGAGCGCACACAGTCGCAAGTACAGAGCCTAAAAAATCCTGTCCCCTAGGGATCGAACTCAGGTCACCATGTGTGCAATGGTAAGCCCGCTAACTCACATGGCCACGGTTGACTAACTTCACAATACTTCTAATGTCATCTTCTTTTCAGATATGTTAGGTACATAATTATTACCATTAGAGTGGTTCCCCCTTTATATAATGAATCCGTTCTCTAGACATTTTCAGGGGCTCCTTTTTTAAAGACCATGTATAAATATCAGGCTGCTATAATTTTTGTGTGGAAAAGCTCAACTATTCACAAAATATCATCAGGAAGCCCATCAAGTTTCATTGCAAGTTTCAATAATGTGTTTGAAAGGGGGACCTTTGATAAACAATGAGTTATTTCTTTGAGAAATATTATTTATTTGTTTAAAATATTTGCATCGTTCGCATTTTGAGTATTCATTGTTTTGCCATCGAAACCATTCTCTTGTCCAACGCGTCCTCCTTTTCCTCTTTGATGTTATTTAAAACTTACTTGTATATTCCTGACATCTTCCTTTCACTTCTCTCTCGAATGTAAACATATTTTTATGTTAACGTATACGCACATGCATATTCATGCATTTTTTTTTTTTAGTTGAAAGTAAACTTGAATAATTATTTTGACCTAGTCCTATAGTTATTGATTCTGATGCGATAGTTGTGATTTTAGCACATCCACTACTCACCACTTTAGCAAAACCTCCTTACAGGGAATATAACTAATTATATAGCTCTCAAGAATTACCTTTTGTTCGTAGGTATCACGGTGCAGTCGTAAATCGTTATTACTACAGGACATTACCTTGACCATCAACAATTCTTGTGTGCTTCTTATCAACTTCAATCAGTACAAAGTTTAGTTTCTCAAAAATCTCAAAAAGGCTGCCTCTTGAAAAGCAGAAAGGCATAGAATTTGCGTTCTGTGGCATTTCTCAAAATGGAAATGATAATTTTGTTCTTGAATTGAAAATCGTTTTCCTATTTCAATTTGATTTTTTTCTTTCTTTTTAATTTATTTCGTGCCTCTCCTCTGGAGTTTTAATTTATAATTTTCTGCTGGAGTTCGTTGTGGCTTCCCAACATTTCCTTTAGTTCCTGATGCTAAACAAACAGAAGTCTCTCTCTCTCCTCCCCCCTGCCCACCTTTACAACGCTCCTTTGTATTTTGTGGTTTCCTACTTACATTTGGAAGGAAACTTTCACTTTTGTGTGCGATTCTTGTTTTCATTTTATAATTAGACAAGTTTGTAATAGTAGATTCATACAAATGGAGACTCTGCTGCTTGCTAAGTATGCTCGAGTGTGTATGGCCGCAGATGACACAAGTCCTGATCCTGACTTGATGTCTCCAACTTTTAACCGGTTCAGTCTTACATGAGGGCTGATTGATAGTTGATATCTTATCTTCTAATACGTCTAATATAAACAATATAAGCTTAATGTTGTATCTATTGAAACGTGAAAAGACTGATTAATTTATTGATTTTTTCCTGCTGGTGACTTCATTCTTTGGCCTAAAATTCTACACAAAGGCTTCACTTACGCCAGTTGGACGCAAGCCACGGAGAAATTTTTGCAGCGAGAAAGTGCCGAGACTGCCGAGTTTCAACTAATAGCTGTTAATTAATATAATTATGTACGAGGATGAGTGTAATAGTAGCACTACCTATGTATATAATAACTCATCACCTACCTATGTATATAATAACTCCTCACATCACGGTGCACGCGTCCTGATAATCACGCAGTAGTGTTCCACAGCGTGATTCTATACTTACCAGACACCAGCACGGTAAGTTGCCGATAGCACAAAACTGTCTGTATAAATTACCCAAGGTAAGTTAGAGTGTTAGACGAAGGTTTGACGAAATAAGATATTACAACACAGCTGACAGCAGTGATTAGTGAATATTCGCTGTCGATTCTCATTAGTTTTTCCTATTGGTAAATAACAGCTGTAACAAGTAACATTTGAAAGAATTTATTGTAATGAGGATAGATTAATTTCCATTGGAAATCGAAGCAAATGTTCTTTGCTACTTTCTCTCTCTTGGATTTCACCCTTTGTTCCTTGTTATAAAATGGTCGCGTCTGTATTCAGACTATTTATTAGAAGGCTCGGTAGTAGTAATAATAATACATTTGAACCTGGATGTAGAAACCTCGATTTAAGAGAACAATTTTCATGCCCAATTTACATACAGCAGGGTGTACCATTTTAAATGAACTAGCGCGATTAGTCGGCCCCTGTTGGACATACGAAAGTCACCATAACATGTTGCCTTTTGAGCTATGAAAATTTCTCTGAATAGATTTTTTGTATTTCCAAGTTCGGGCTAGGTTTCGAACCCGCGACCTCTAGATTACCAGACGCCCTTGACCCCTGAACTATTGGAGCATGGGAAGATTTTAATCAGGAGAAATTTTCCGAATCATAATAATTAATTTCGTTGAAGAGATCGTCTTATATTCACTACAAGGGTTCGGTTTTTCTGAGATCAGTGAATATATTCTTGTAGAAACCCTCAAATATGACTGAAAGCCTTAAGGCACTAAACATATCCAGGATGAATTGAAATAATGTATGCCAAGTTCAACTCACCCATTTATCATATTTTTCCATTTCAACCCGTCATGCGATATGACAGGTGACCTACTCTATACCTGATGCAGCTAATGTTTTCACATCCAATCCAAGTGCAAGGTGTTGGAACATCTCACCCGATAATATGCAAAGAGAGAGCAGGTAGGGAAATTTATGGATGAGCGTCATTAATCATGATTTCCTTCGCCTACACTCCACTGTCTCCCTGCAGCTCCTTATTCTGGTACATTTCCTGTGCACGCCCAACTGCTTGGGGGTGATTGAGTAGTGCTGTCACCCGGTGTAAAAAATAGGCACTCGGCATGTGTAAACCTTAAACCTTGCATGAAGAACTCTTTAAATAGATGGAAAATTCTAACTCTAAATGATCACTTTTAAAATGGATAGGAACAAATGAACTTTATCTGTTGTTCATATCGTATGCTATATTAATCAATTATCTGCATCTATATAAAGAAAGCAATCCCATTTGAAAACAAGATTAGCCTTAGTAATATAAAACGTGTAATTGTTCTACGTTAGAGATTGCCTTAACACGTATGAGACGGGTCCTATTTTCTATAGTTTGTACGCTGGGACGTCTTCAAATTAGGGTATGTGTACCAAATTGGGACGGGCGAGTACAAAAATATATTGATAATAGCATTATCTGTGCCCACCGATGGGTCACGTTACAAGGGAAATTGAAAAAAAAATCCACCTCTCTAACGATATTAACTCATATGTACAATTGTAAATTTTACGTATAAATTCGTAATATAGCGAATAGCGTAGCTAAGTAACATATACAGGGTGAGCATAAAGTCTCACCCCACCCCCCGTATCTCGAGAATGGCTGAAAACACAAGAAAACGCAAAAACCCGTATTCCTTAATTTTTGGGGGGATTAATTTTTAGCCAAAAAAAATTTGTCTACAGGGCCCCAGTCAGGCTGGGCATGGACCAACTTTAAAATCTTAAATAGAATAGTATGTCTTGTGGCATATTGTTTTAAAGGTCTCGTAGAGATAATTTCATTACAACAAATTCCAGTGAGCTACGACTTATCGTTTTTGAGATACAGGGTCGGACGTCCTGCGTAATATCCATATATTTTGACCTATAACTTGTTGACCGTAAATTCTAGAAAAAATAAATTTGTTGATAATAACTCCTTATGGCAAGAACTTTCGAACAAGTTAAAGCTTGATTTGTTTTTTCGTTAAAATTTTGCGGACTGTTCGTCCGGCTGGCTGACGAAACCGACCAGAAACTAATATCAACAGAGTATGTCGAGTTATACCTATTTCGACAGCGCTTGTCATAAGGAGTTATTATCAACAAATTTCATTTTTCTATAATTTACGGTTAACGAGTTATAGGTCGAAATATATGGATATTACGCAGGACGTTCGACCCTGTATCTCTAGAACGGTATGTCCTAACTCACTGAAATTTTTTGTAATGAACTTCTGTCTATGAGACCTTTAAAACAATATGCCACAAGACATAACATTCTATTTAAGATTTCAAAGTTGGTCCATGCCCAGCCTGACTGGGGCCCTGTAGGCAAAAAAAATTTGGCTGAAAATTAATCCCCCTAAAAATTAAGGCATACGGGTTTTTGCGTTTTCTTGTATTTTCAGCCATTCTTGAGATACGGGGGGTGGGGTGAGACTTTATGCTCACCCTGTATATGCAATATGAGGTGACACAAACCATCTAGATCAAGCTGATCAAGCCATAATGAATAGGATAAGTATGCACTCTTACATATACACTTACTTATACAGCCTTTGTTTCTTGAGGTTTATTCTTTTATCTTGTTTTTGCAGGAACCAATTCACTTGAATATCTTCCTATTCCTAGCAAAGCGAATTCAACTATAGGAGATGTTTTGGGATCCTCCATTTCCGTATATATGATTAGGGATCAGGGCAATTATTTTTAAAATATCCTTCAAGATTTGGAACTTTACATTAGAAAGAGAAAAAGATTTTTTCGAAAGGTATTCTCAAACTCCCAGAAGGGTCAACGTATCGCCTCATCTCTGGACCCATTTTCAAACATTTGTTGAGGAGATGTTCTTGATATTGATGTGCCTCTTGCTTCTTCTCCCTATCTATTCAGATATGAGAATTAATTACATGCTATTGTATCCTGCAGACAACGTTATCCTCATATGTTGTATGTTCTGAAGATTGATGAACGTATTTCTATGAAGTGTTCTCCCTGTGACTCCTGGGCCTGCAACTTGGAACTTTTCGCTTTCTCTCTCTCTCTCTCTCTCTCTCTCTCTCTCTCTCTCTCTCTCTCTCTCTCTCTCTCTCTCTCTCTCTCTCCTCTCTCTCTCTCTCTCCTCTCTCCTCTCTCCCACACCCCACACCCCCCTCTGTCTTGTTGTTTTTGTTTCGTGGAGGAAAAATGAGTAGTTACTTGTAGGAGTAACGACCAGTGGCGGCATTACCAGAGTAGAAAGAAATTAATGTAATCATCATCGTCGTCATAGGTGCGTCATCGTGAACGATGGTAGCCAGACAGTGGAGGAATGACTCAGCACTTCTACCACTGTCTTTACAAGGAAGCTAATAATTGACAAGGGCCCCCAGAACCAAGTCAATGCTGGTCTACTCCCTGTTTATAGTCCCCCAGGCAGACTATTTAATGTAATAGAATTCGAAAAGTAAACTACCTACCCACAAAAAATTGTGAAGAAGCCTTGTGCTTCACCACAAATAAAATTATAAATCTTTTATATTACCATTATTGTGTTGTTTTCACAAAATAAATTATATCATGTTATAATTATGTCAATTTATTAACAAAGTATTCAATATATGTATTATTAATAATAATGAACTAAATGAAGAATTTATTATGTTTGTGGTTCCAGGAGAGCGTCCTGTGTCGAGTAGCAAGGAGCTGAGGAGCCGGCCTGATCCCGTGAGGGAGAGTGAGGAGCGCTCCTCATCCTCGGCTACTCACAACTGTCAGGACGCGGAGTCCGAGCCCCACCCCCATCCCCACCATGAGTTCCCCCAAGTGTAAGTCTAGCTAGCCCACCCCCATCCCCACCATGAGTTCCCCCAAGTGTAAGTCTAGCTAGCCCCACCCTCATCCCCACCATGAGTTCCCCCAAGTGTAAGTCTAGCTAGCCCCACCCCCATCCCCACCATGAGTTCCCCCAAGTGTAAGTCTAGCTAGCCCCACCCCCATCCCCACCATGAGTTCCCCCAAGTGTAAGTCTAGCTAGAGCACCCCATCCCACCATGAGTTCCCCCAAGTGTAAGTCTAGCTAGGGCCACCCCTATCCCCACCATGAGTTCCCCCAAGTGTAAGTCTAGCTAGCCCCACCCCCATCCCCACCATGAGTTCCCCCAAGTGTAAGTCTAGTCTAGGGCCCCCCACCCCTCATCCCCACCATGAGTTCCCCCAAGTGTAAGTCTAGCTAGCCCACCCTCATCCCCACCATGATTCCCCCAAGTGTAAGTCTAGCAAGGCCACCCCATCCCCACATGAGTTCCCCCAAGTGTAAGTCTAGCTAGCCGGCCACCCTCATCCCCACCATGAGTTCCCCCAAGTGTAAGTCTTAGCTAGGGATTGCGTAGAGTAGAATATTCCTTGGTTGTACTGCCGAGGGAAGACTGAAAAGTCCCTTTACTCCAGCGTCAATCAGGTCTTTGTATTTCATAGGTAAGTATGTAAGTCTAATAGTCTGATTAAGTGATTAATGCTAAACATGATGAGCCATTAGCCATTATTTGATTGTGTAAAAAAGTGTTTGTTAAGCACATGAGTAAATCTGTCCATTAGCGGCATTAGCAACTACCTATGCAATCGGGCTCTTGTATCATTTAACCTTTTCTGATGTTCTCCAAAACAAATATTCGGGGCCCCTTGAGGGACGGATGTGTAAAAGTGAAATTTTGTACACACATGTATATTTTGATTGGCAAAAACTATTTATATTTAATGAAGGTTTAAAAGAACCTAAAATTTTCATTGAGTTAAATATTGTGTTTTGAGGAACTAGAATAATTTGTTAACCTTGGTATTGGTATTGCGATACAGTAGAGGCTGTCGGCTACGAAAGCCTTTCACTGCGACTAGAATAATTTTTTGACAATATTTAACCTGTGTTTCAAACCACAACGGTAGGATGTTTTCATTAATTTGTGTTAACACTTAGACGACTCGGATGGTTATTTGCTGAATTCTCCCGTGGACCGGCGATGATTTAACGTAGTGCATTTGTTACCACCGGTGGTACACCGGTCCATTCCGCACAGACACGCGTGTACCAGGGTACACCGGTACGTCTAAGTGTTAATCACAGAGATCTATCACATTAACGACTCAATCCTGAATTTATTGATATTTCCTATGCTTTGGATACGAACAACGACCTCCAGTTAAAATAATAGTCTAAGCATTTTCTACCTAACCCTCGAGTCCGCAGCCTTATGGCTTCTGGTGAGAAATTATAGACCTAATTACCCGACACTATTATAATTTCGCAAATAAATTGTAACACTCCCGGGAAAAGTATCAAGTGGTAAATAGAGGGCTTGTGACGCAGTGTCGAGTGCTGCTAGGGGCTTTCCATAAATAAATGAAATGAGAAAGGGCTTTGCAGCATGAACGTACCGTCTCCAATGACAACTCTCCTGTTTATATTAGACCCCCTCCCCACCCCTCTCCTTCCCTTCCCTATTCGTAATAGAAGAAAAAACTAGAAGGTCCCTTAAATTGCGACGTTGACAAATCTTTTCTACATAATTGAAGTTAAGTATTCAAAACATTTTTATCAGTCAATCGAAACATCTAGCTTTATCTGTCGGACTTCTTTTTTCATTAAAAATAATGACCTGACCTAATTTAAACATAAGTACTATACACACAAGTTCTAGTATACTATACTTAATTTCAAGTTTTCAAGAATTTCAATTGGTCAAGGCGTGGCGACGCAACGGTCCGGGGTTCGAAACCCAGCCACTACATAACAAATCACGTCCCATTTGTATTTTGTAATTACTGCTGAAACATTGGGACATGTTAGTTCTAGTCAGACAGTATACATAAGTGATGTGAAGAAAAAGAGAAAGAAAAAAATCCGCATTAGAAGTCAAAAGAGAGAGCATTAACCTTTATAATTCCCCACTATTCTCCATTGCCGGAATCTCATTACTTCAACACTGCAGGATTCGTCAGTCAATCAGCTGTCTAAAGCACTTTTGTTTTCTTTTACCCACCCCCTCCCTCCTTCTCAAAGTTTAACATGGCTAATTTCCTCATGTTCCCTCTCTCCTCTTCCCGCTCGAACCTTTCACTAGGATTTGCATTATGGTAATCAAAGGATTAACATTTTGTATTGAAGCTATTAAATACCTTTCCGGTCATGTCAATGTTGGAACCACCCTAGGTTCCCCCGCTCTCCCTTCAGTGTCCCTGCCTGGTTTGTGTAATATTTCTTGTCTGGCCTTTTAGCAGCATTAGTGCACGAGCTTTCTAACCAGAGAATGTATAAAGAAGGGTGTGTCGATGAAATTTGGTACGTAGTTTCAGGGTAGTAATTTAAATCTCGCGTCTGCGCAATTTCCTTTTAGCAGCATCAGTGAAAAAAAATACTGTTATACCGCGTATTTTTTTACACTAATATCCACACACACTTGGATACTAGATACTCTAGTTATGTATATGTTCACCAAATATAACCCGCACGGAATTCTAGATTAGTTCGGGGAATTGGATGCACTCCTTCTCCGGAATGTTTTAAATTTTAATTATCTACTATTGAGAGAGGTACCCTATTCTAGGACGAGCAAAATAGAGTACCTTTACGTACTAACTTGGAAATCGTCTCCACCAAGTAACTGATTATGTCATCTTGAATCCTAGGGTAAGTGCTATACACCCACCTCAGTGGTGTGGTGCGGTGGTAAGCACCTCTGTCTGCGGAACCAATGCCGGCAGACCGCACACTCTCCGGCTGCGTCCCAAGTGCGTCCCGGTCCAACTTTTGACCCTTCACGATAGCCCAAAAGCGTCCCGGACGGAAAATTCCCGCTACTGGAAGTGCTTTCTATCCCAAGCAATTTCTATACGGCTCAAGGATGTATAAAATCTTCTAACACTTATTACCGCTTCAGGATCAACAGTGCTGGCACTTCCTGTTAATATACTCAGATCTGTTTTGAGCTTTTCTTGCGAGCGCTCACCCAAAATTTTAAATTTAATAATAACCCCCTCCTCAGAATATAAGGCTGGAATTAACCGCCCATGGTTATAAGTTAAATTTGTGACCCCCATGAGAGTAATTTTAATTTGTTCATTCTAATAATTCTGATTTCAGGTCACCTAGCATATCATCCTCATCTAATAAAACCAAGCCTTGCTCTATCAATATTACCAGGTCCGAAAGTTATAAGGACAGATATAGTAAAGTAAGTATATCCACCAGTTAGAGAATATAGTTATGTGTGTATAGTTGGTATTGGTCATACTTGCTTCTAGTACCCTACTACCCTCTCTGCGTGTTAGTCTCACTTGCCTCATCTCATAGATGTTAAAAGCAGATTGGAAATCTCGCAATAGAGAAAATTATATCTTGAAATAATAAAATCCAAGACCAAGTAATCGCTAAAGCATTAGTTGAAAGCAGCTAATATTGTGCTGCGCTCTAGTGGACAGGTGATGAAGGATTTCAAATATTTGCACTTGAAGTTGAATATACCGAAATAATAGAAAGGGTAGCAGGGTTGAGTCATTATAAATGAACTTGAATGCTTCGACTTGAATCTATGCTTCGAAAGAAAAAATACATAATTACATACTATTATGTATTGGTTTTATCGATATTTATTCTCAGGTAAATAAAAACATTGAAGGTGCTATGCAGAGTCCTCACTGTAGGTATGCCTGGGTCATTAGTCCCCTCAGCTGATTTTTTCATGCAGAGACGTTTGTTAGAAGCGCCTGTGCGCATACGCATTCAGATGTTTCTTTAATAAATAATAGTCAAGGTCGAAGTTTTCCCAATAGCAAGCTCGGGACCACCCTACAGTGAACCCTATAGGGATGAAAAAAAAGTCTCTGCATACCAGCCTAAAAGTTTCAAGAAATAATATGGCTAGTTACTCGCTCACCTCAATTTTTTTAAAAGAGAGATTGAACATAGGAATGTTTTGTTAAGAATAGCCTGAAATTAATTTGGAGCGAATTTCCTTTTTTTAGAACTCGCTTCAACACATATAGGGTTTTAACCTCAGCAGGAACTCATGCTACTCCATTGACCTACCAGCTGAGTGGCGAAAAGACGTACGGAATTGTTTTGTTAAGAATAGCCTGTAAAATTATTTGGAGCGGGAATTTCCTTGGTTTTGAAAAAGTTCAATGTCACATTCTGTCACAGGGTCATTCTGTCAATTTGAATTTATGTTGTATGCGTGTGATGGCAGCGATTGCCTTGGGACTACACTTCCACCTGTGCTTATAGTAATCCAAATGTCAGTTAATGAGAAATTGTGAGACTATTATCAAGATGCTCGCTTCGTTTAATGATTATAACTCTATCTTATCTCGTTAGAGACTAATATTGAACTATTAGTATGTGTGTTTAAGCACTCTGTTTACAGGCTAATTAAGAAATAAGTTTAGAGTGCGTGAGAGGCGAAGCAGCAATTCCTTCGGATACTTTCAAGGAGGGTGAGATAGTAAAAGTCCTAAGTCTAGGATGGGAGGAAACGGAGTTAGGGTGGGGAGGGGGCAGTGTTTCAGAGGAAATGAAAATAGGTCTCATTTTCTGATTCTTGCTCTTAATATCTCAAGAGCGCTACGTTTTTGTAAGAGCTTTACAAAGAGTACAATTAAAGCAAATAAAATTGGAAGAATTTTGATTCTATGCTACTTTATTTACGCTCCAAGAAAAACCACTATTTTTTTAAAAATATGTCGCTTTTAATTTCCACCCAAGGGGGCTCCAACAATGACTTTCAGAAACTTTTTGTTTAAAATGATGATGGTGTTTTACCTGTCTAATAAGGGGGGGTCTTTTCTCATGAATTTTTCAATATATTTACTATATCATCCTAGACGTAAGGACTTTTAGTATGTTTACTATCTCACCCTCCTGAACTAATATCTGAAGGGTTTGGCTGCGTCGCCTCTCACGCACTCTACAAGGTCTTTCAAGTCGTTTATTATTCAGACTAATAGTAAATAAATTTTAGATGATTTTGTTCGATTCTCATATACCTATTGTAGTCCAGTCAGAGAACTATGGTCCGAACAATACATATATCAAAATTTCAGCCCTCTAGCTTAAAGTTATGAACTGTGACAACAGGCCTATGGCGCATGCCCAAGGAATTAGGCTCGTTATTTTTGGTCTTCTGGGTCCATCAATTATAACTTAAGTGGCGTGTGTTACTGTCGTGAACTTGGTAGGTATAAACACTGCGTCCTTGCAGTCTTTGTTTCTTTTTTCTTAGAATGATAATCTATTTGAATCACCTTTAATAGGGAACGCCATTAAATAAATTATTTACTTAGTTTGATGTCCTGTTTTGTTTCTGTCTTGCAGAGATCTCATCATAGAGAGCGGCGAAAAACCAGTGATCCCAGTTTATCTTCCAAGTCTAATTCTAATAATAATAATAACAAGTAAGTACCTCATTCTATTTTAGTTAGGAATATCTAGTGAACGTAACAAAATTGGAATATAAAGCTGGGTGTTTGCATCACTTGAGGGTGCAAGCACTCAAATTTTGAAATTGCAAGAACAATATCTAGATGATACACTGTCAGCCAACCACTTTGGGTGTTTCAGTCAATAAACTTAAAAAGTACCTAGTCGTTTTGAGGTTTAAAGGTAATTGATTTATGCATTGTTGAAAAAAATCGCTCGAGTTATCGTTATAGTAGACATCAAGTGTGATTCATAATGAATAGTATAATTAGAATTGCCAACAATAGCAAAGTTGGTCAAAATGGAATCTGTTTGATATGTCTTCCATACATATTCATCGTGGAGTATTGCATACTCGAGAATATTTCAAGGCGTTTTCAGGGTAATGGCGATATGCCCAGTATCCACTGGTGTATTGTATGTATGCCGTGTATCGGGCAAAGGTCCCCTTCCCGAGCGCCCAATAACCCTCGTTTCTCTTTATTGATTCCTGGCAGCAGTGCAATCCTTGGCTGAGAAATAAATCCTCCTGGAAGTTGTAAAGTTCAAATGATTTCCTGCAGGAAATATAGAGCGCTTTCCTTGTAGTTCATTATTATCCATCCCCCTCCACCTGAAAAGTTTATTACTTTGTATTTAGAACCCCGCCTCCTCTTCTCTCTCCCTTTAAGCTTTCCTCCTTTTTGCTCTAGAAAATTATGTTTACCTTGATACATCCTGATGAAGTTCTTTACAGGGTTATTCAAGGGACTTAGTACATCCCTATTAGGTAGATACGTAAGAAGGAAGTTTCAACACCTGAAGTCTTCTGTGTCATTAAAAAATGATGATGCCGAGGTGAACTGAAATGAATAAGTGAGTCAATAGACAAGACTTCACTGGTATCGAAGCAATTTTAAAAACAGAATATTGAATCTTCTATACGTAATATGTAGATTAAAATTATCTACTTAGACTACATGATCGAATTATCCACGAGCTAACCTTCTCAAGTTTGAGTAATTTAATATTGGAAATAATTAATGTAAAAATAATCCAATTTGAAAAGTGGGTTCTATATTATTTTTTATATTATATCATAAAATTGACTAAAATTATTACTTAATTAAAAATAAAGTTCACCAGTGATTCCTAACCCAGTGTGCAGCCCGTCCTACCCATATAAATTCTAACGGGAAATTATGCCCACTAATTTTAATGATATTTTAATATAGCCTGGAGCTAAGACGATTTTTAATTGAGAAAATGTAAGGTTTATTACAATATCAAATTTCATACAGGTTGTCAGTAGTATTTGTAAGAGAAAATTTAATTTCAAATTAAAATTATCTTAAAATTAATTATAGCTCCTTGTCGGTTCCTACTTTCTTATCTACTGAAATCAGTGATGTACATGCTTCTATGGATATCATAAATATTATGTTTCCTGACTTATATTGTCATGATCAAATGCATAGTTTAGAATGTGATCAATGCATATCTAGAAAACTATATTCTAGTAAATCATTTTTCTACCGCCATTTTTCGATTCTAAACTATTTTTATTGAAATACATTACGGATTGCTTTTCTTTGGGAACACAACTCATACATATCAGATAGAATGTTGTGTTTTTCTCTTTGTTGATGGAGCTGGGCTATTGGCTGAAAATGTTTACATTTTTTTAAAACGAACTCGTCTGTATTCAATGAGATGGGGCACTGCTCGCCTTATTGTAGTGGAGGCTGCCAATTACTTCTAATCATAATATCTGAAGACATCGAATGTATAAACATAATATCTGAAGACATCTCTACCTTGTCAATCAATCTCTTAAGTATCTTTGGTTTATGAAGGAAAGAATTATAAATTTCCCGAGATTTTTGCTTTGAGTCTGAGTGCATCGCATAGGAAATGGTACTCAGATTTAATTTACATTATTTAATGATCCTTGCTTTTCTAATGAATAATATTGAATACATGTGAAGCAACTCTTGTCATGTTAAAATCTAAATGAGAAAGCTTCGAGAGGGCTTCTGGCGTATCAGAATTATGTTGTTGTTTGAGATCTACCCGTCACACTTACGAATATATTTTATGTTATAATTTTTGTGGTACATCTTCAAAAGATTGAATTCGTACGGTGAACATATTTTTCTCATGAAACCTCGACAAGATATGGTAGCTTTGGATCACACAGAACCGTATTGAAATATGTTTATTTGATTCCTGTAAACAAATCCATGATACTATTATACTCAGAATTAGAATCCTAAAATTTATGTTTTTGGCACATGCTGAGGGGGCAGAATAATAAAACTCAAACCAATGGCATGGTGGGGTATGTGGAGAATTCAGATAATAAAACAAACGTTTATGACTTCCACCAAATTCTGGGGAGTTTCTAAGTCTTAATTGGGTCATTTATTATTTACCTTCGCTATCTGTAAGTAATGCATATTTAATAGAATATCTATGTAGATTATAGTTTAATTTTTTTTGATTATGAGTTACAGGATGTTCTCAGTGTCTCCAGTGTCCAATACGATAGTCTAGGTCCAAGCAATAGATAAATTGCTCGTAGAACGAAATGAATTTCCCGGTAGCTCAGTTCAAGGCGTCGCGCGTCGGTCTGGTAATTCAGAGGTCACGGGCTCGAAACCCAGCTGGGACAAACAAGATATCCTCCCATTTGGGATTTTGACCACACGTCTAGCGCGTAGAATATTGAACAAAAAATAGGGGTTCCAATTTTAAAATCAAAAGTTGATACCAAAAATACCAAATTCTACACCCTGTATAAAAAAATCTCAGTGGTTTATACAATAACGAAATATTTTCGGGTGATCATAACTCCAAGACCACCCTGTATTAATTTAGTGTTAGAAAGTAGCCTCTCCTTTTTCCTCACGAAGTATGAATTGAACCCCGTAACATGCAAGTACAGAGCGAAATTCACCCTGCGGTGATCGATCCGGTCACCGGTGTGGCAGTCTAGTGCCTCTCCAGCCACGGTGACTTTTTACTATGAAGAAGTAAAGTCAAAG
Source organism: Bactericera cockerelli (assembly GCA_024516035.1). NCBI lineage: Eukaryota > Metazoa > Arthropoda > Insecta > Hemiptera > Triozidae > Bactericera > Bactericera cockerelli. The sequence goes on from CM044956.1 coordinate 31,445,941, forward strand.
GAAGCATGTCTTCTCATTAATGTTCATTTTTCATGATTATTATTTCTATATTTGATCCAATCACCGTATATAAAAAATGAGTTAGTGGGGTTCAGGCCCTCAAACTTATAATTGCCGAATTTTAAGACTTAATCCGTTTAAATAAGAATCTGCACATAACAGTTTGAGGCTGTGGGTACACAGGGCCCGGCCATAATCCCACTTCATTTAGCTTCCCATTCAGTGTCAACAAAAAAAACGCTCTCCATAGTCAATGGCGCGCAACAGCGTTTTGTCTTTCAGTGTTCAGCTCTAGTTGCCCGGTTGTTTTTCAGCCAAACAATTGGTTCATTTTTGTTTCAAGTATCTCCTTGTCGCAGAGAATTGGGAATATCTTCATAAGACTTTGTACTGCATGTAGGTGTTATGTTGAGTACCGAAAAAAATCTTCATTCATAAACTTAATCCATTAATAATAAAAAGACTGCATAGTTTACTCACATGATCCAAAATAAAAGTAATCAAACATTGTAAAACATCTTAATATTGTACTTTAGCTTCATTAACCACATGCACCGTTGTAAGAGGTGTATACGCACTTATAACTCCTGATGTTCATACACAATAACTAATTCCGTTTTCGTCACTTTGAAAGATAAAATGTCCTCTTTATGAAATATGACCTAATGATGTTCCATGGGCAGGTAGACTTCTGCAGATAATCTCTTTAGATTTACTTCAATTCTTTACGTCTCACCTAAATCAGTATTAAACTTCAATAAAAAATGTACTATGGTAAAATCACGTGTAAAATTAGTTCCTACTATTTACGGTTTTGACCTAAAAATAAAAAAAAAACTTTAGTGATGAAGGAATAGAAAGTGTGTAGCTAAACAACATTGTGAAGTTCTAAAAAAAAGAATAACTTATTAATAAGACACTGGTGTCTCTAAATGCCCAGTCTGTGTCAGAGTTAAGTTCTGATACTACCGAGTGAGATCTCTCCACAGCTGTATGCGGACATAGATGTACTCAGAAAGGTAATCTTGACATTACTGTTTTCTAATACATACGAGTACTTGGATTGCTAATCTGAACTGTTGGAACTGGCTTTTCGTTCACTAGGATTCCACAAAAATTTAGTTGACTTGGATTCAAATGTCTACACATATCCAACCAATACTCAGGAACTAAATATGGTAAAAAATATGGAAATAGCAGCCAGTGTCTCTTTCTTCGTCGTACATAGCTCATAGTTAAAAATGTAAGTCACCGTGACCAAGTTGTGTAGCGCACCAGGCTCTAGATTCGAATCCCAGCTGAGTTGAAAAAAATCTACTCTGTACTTTGGATGTCCGAGGTCCACTCATTCCTTGTGAGGAAAAATGAGTTGTTACTTGTATGAGTGTAAAAATAAAATGTCAAATATGTAAAGGAGTAAAGGCGGGTCTTAATAATACTGGACGAGACCGTCTGCTTCACTACAAGAAATTATACTTTAACTCTTTACCTCGAACTTCAATTAGTGAAACAGGTGTAGGTATTTGTTTATAAGATGCGAAGGTGAACACATTCAGGCAGATTTACCTGTCATAAGAGCGTGTTCATTTATCATGATGTGTTTTAATATTACAACAGGAGCTGACAATCTCCCAAGTTTGAGAGTGGAAAGCGGCGACGTTGTCAGTTGACACACGCAGTCACATCCACACCCCTCCCTCCCACTTGCGCTCACATCCTCACACCCCTTCCCCTCTGGATTTTGCCTCCTAGAAAAGTCACTCAGTAGTCAGGGCCGATTTACTGTGTTTTCAAGAACACGTCTTCCGCGTTTATATGTCGCCTGAAGTTTCGCTTCTTTCCCCCTTAAGAAGCACCCGGGCAGTTTAACCAAATGGGTTGAGATACTTAGTTGTCGTCCAGGTGTCTCGAGTTCAAATCTCACCAGGATCAATTTTTTTTCCCCCCAATCAAGCTGAATTTTTCAGGGTACGAGTATGTATGTTCCAATTGTTCCATACATGCTTGGATATTGGATTTGGTTCAAAATTTCAAATCGCAATAAAGGTGCATTTTTTGTTCACTGCAATTTTTGTCCAAGCGAGCTGAAATTTTCAGGGTATGTTCCTTACACTCTTAGCTATCTGTACCTATTTTAAAAATGTATACTGAAAAAACCCTTAGTGTGTTTTTAGCGCACTCTTAAATATTTAATTTTATTAAATAATAATTAGTAGATGTTCATAAATATTTTAGGTTTCATTTATATGATGAGCTTAGTTTGCGAATTACCTACTTCACTGTTGAAATAATAATAATAATATGGTTCTACAATGTTCAATGAAGACTGAAACTAAGTAAGGTAAAGCCACACGTTCCACAAAGAATAGCGCAGGCACATATCATAAATTTAGTGTCCATGCTAATAGGTTAAACAAAAAATTTGGCAACAATTTCAAGATGAGATTTCTTCTTATTTTAGCTTTTCATTTGACGTAGGTCTGAGTGATGTTGTCATTTGTTTTGTCATCTTTGATTCATGGAAATTTTAAATAAAACTCACAAACTTCATTCATTACCTATGTTTTAAAATAAATGAGGTGGAAAAAACAAAGATAATGGACCATTTTAATAAAATTGTCATAAGCTAGGTTCCATTTAATTTTTGAGAATATGGTAAAGTCGAAAAAATAAGTCATACCCCACGTCACAATTTACAAGTGGAAAATTCTAATATGCACTGGTGCTCCAGTGGTAGAGGCGCTAGTCTTATAATCCAGGTAACGTAGGAATCCAATGGTTCGGAGTCCATGCAATGAATGCATGAACGTTTCTTGTATATTGGTGAATTTGACGACGTAATTATAGCACCAAAAGTGCTAAATAAAGAGACTATTTTTATAGTCTAATAATGTGTATTTGTAAATTCTCGTAATAATAATGTGTATTTGTAAATTCTCGTAAATTTGTGACATAAATATCACAAATAAACTGAATAAGACAGAGTAGAAAGTATTCCTTAGAAACATATTTGTCATCTACTAATAAAATAGCATTTTTTTCTACTTTGCTGAAGGCATAGTTGATATTCCCCTTTGCCCCACCTTCTCTCCCATCACTTTTTTATCCTGTACCTTCTTCCTTCCCTTGAAATATATTTTGACATTTTGTGACCTACATACAAAGCTCCTCTCTTTGTCTCTTCCTCACAGTATCACATTACACATCTCCCTCCCTTCCCCATCTCAGGTTAAGAATGCATTATATTTTATTCAGCCCTGTCAGCTTTAGAGCTTTTTAACAATATTAACGAACTCTTTATCTTTTGTTACCCTCTAGGCACCTTTGATTTTTTCTATCACCAAGAGATATAGGTACTTACTAACTACACAGTGTGCTGAAGATTATTAATTTATTTTAATTATTTTAGCTTTCATAAAAGCTTCTTTCACAAACTTTTCCATTGTTTGTTTAATCCTACTTTTTAATATTTGTATTATTTGTTCTCTATGAATACTACATATTTATGTACATATGTGGTAGCCCATTGTTTTGATGATATTTTTGTTCGAATAAAACATTATGAATACATAATAATATGTACGTATAATATGAGAAGTGAGTAATTTGGGCGTTTTCAACGGATACAAACCAAAGTCCTAGATCATGGTTATTGAAATTTCTAATTTAGACCGACCTATAGGTGTATGTGACAAACCTTTGTATGTGGCAAATTTTTGTTGGTGCCTAATTTCCTTAAGTATGTCTGTAAACAATTGAGTGTAGAGGTAACACCTCCTCTTCTCCCTTGGATTATGATATTTATGATCGTTTAGGATAGGACATCCTATGATTAGTACTTACAAAAAAAAGCAAGTGTATCTATAATTGTAAAAAAAAGGTCTATTGAATTTCGTATCTGTATGGGGGAATGGCTTGAAAGTTTACGTACCCCATCATTTTTATTTTTAACTAGGCGGCTGGAACTTTGTCTTTGTCGTAACTCGTAAGATAAGATAAGATAAGATAAGAATAACTTTTATTTGGTATTTTCGCCACGAAGGCATTCCAATGGTCAGTACAATACAATAAAATACAATAATACAAATGAAATATATATATATAAATAAAAAAAAAATTACAGAACATCATTTTACTATTATTTTTTCCTTTTTTTATGTCTGGTCATTTGGCCAATGATGATAGTATTCATCTTTGGTATATGGCGATATTTCCAGCAATAGATCACTGATCTTGGTTTTAAAGTTGTCCCCGTCTAATAGTTTGTATATATCTGGCAGAGAATTAGAAAGACATTTGCCCTCATAGTAGAAAGATTTTTGTTTGACATAAGCTGGGGTAAAGAGGTCTTTCTTATGTCTTGTTGGATATTTGTGATCTCTTGCTGGGTACCACTCCTCCCTCTCTTTGTGATGCTCTTGATGGTGATGCTCTTCTTGGTGATGCTCTTCTTGCCTTGCTTTACAAATGTCACAAGTCTCAAACCTGAAACATTATATTTTTTTCTTTATCTGACGTAGACCTCAGTGGTGTTGTTAACTATCTGTTAGATTTATTTCCTTCATTTATAACCTGATAACATGTCTCTTTTTATTTTGTTCTCTTTTTTCCGTGAGTATTTCTAATAACAATTGTGTTTCTAACTGTTTCAGCGATGTGGACTTGGAGACGTCACAAAATCTGTCCAATCACTCTAGCAATTCTTCTAATTCTAGTTTATCGTCGAGGTAAGTTCTAAGAACTTGTTCAGTGGGAAGGGAATATTTCTAGAGAAAATATCAGAGCATCTTTCCTGGAGATTTAGTTTACATTCTCATGCTTATTACATATTTATAATTGAAGACCTATTATTAACTAGCAATTATTTAACTAGAGGTACGTGTTTTCCAAGACACTTTACTCTTTGCACTATTTTCTGTTCAACATACTCTTGCTTGTTGGGATGTTAGGTACAACTTCAAACGCGTGCTAGATCGTAAAAAATACTTGAAAATGGGATTTCATAGTTGAGAAAGTTTCACTCCCTTGAAAGAAAAACATGATCTTTATCTTTCAATTCACATTTTCTCTGTTTTTTTTTTTCATCGTTTCATCTGATACTTAATAGCCTGAATGTAGAAATAATGACAACCGAGTCGGAAATATCTTCCGCGAGATACAGAAAGTTAATAATGTTGAAGTCAGAGAACCCCTATACTATCTATAACCCCCGTGGTTAGAAACCTATGTGTTTGTGTTTGCCATTCCCCATTACCTTGTTTACTCGGGGGCCAAGCGACCCGCCCGGCTTGTTTACTTAACGCCAAATGGAAATATACTGGGGATAATAATAAAAGAGAAGCCATATGACGGAGGAGAAAGTAAGTGAGAGAAAAACAGTGTGGGTTCTCTTGTGAGTGTAATAGGACTACGGAAATTTTCTATCCAAGTTTCTCAATATCAGAATTAAGATTTAGGGCGGAATTAATAGACGTTTTTGTAATACCTCTGTGGCGCTAAGTCACAGATTCCGTTCTGTATAAGATAGGGAAAAATTCTAAAATAATAATACAAATAAATAAATTTAATCAATCCGATAGGAAAAATCAACGCTTAGCAAGGACTTTGTCTTTTAATTTCGCCCTTAGTCCTCATCTCAGACAATTTAGTATTATGTATTTTGTTTTGTTACAAATTTGGTAATTCTCAAACATGTATTAAAAGTTGGTACCCAAAACAAAATAATCAAATATGGTCAAGAGGATCTTTTTGCAACTACTCATGGGAGTTTAAATTCAGTTTAAAAAGCAAAAAGTTCATCAACTTTTAAAATGATTAACATAAGTAAATGGAAATATTAATTGAAAAAATAAATTCACAGCGGAATAATTTAGGCACCTAGAAGCCAAGAAGTCTGTTCGCGGTGACAATACGTTATAGTGAGTTTTTTTTAGGAGAAACATCACATCTAAGCAATTTTGTTCAATAATAGAGCACTGGTCATTATCGCTTTACAAAACTTCCTGAAATGAAAAAATAGTACAATACATATCAAACGAAAGCTCCCCACCATCCCTTGCTAATATTGTATAAACATGGGAGGCAGGAAGAGTGAGCTATAATTACTCGGATGAGAAATGAAGAAAACGTTGCTCCAGGGAAAGCAAGAACCTTGAACTTGCGATAAGCAATTCGATAAACAGGTAGTGGTGCTATTTTTAAAAGGAATCATGGAGTCAAAAGAACTGTCTTACTTTAACTTGGATAAAACCTTTCTTTTCATTTCAAGCAAAATATATTCGAGAAAAACAGCAGGAATACAATGAAAATGGAGTCAACATAAACAAAGCTCGTAGTGCATCGTATGTAATAGAGGGGTAGAAGCCCCGGAGTAAAATATTTAAATTCCAATACACGATCTGAATTTTAAATTGATATCCTCCCTAAAGCGATTTTGAAATTGAATGAAGGGATAGATGACTTCGTAAATTTATGTACGGAAATCACAACCCAGGAAGATTTTTTGTGAGGGGACTCGTTTTGTGCCTGTATTTTATTTTTTTTTTATTTTTTTTATTTTTTGACAGTGAAACCTAAATACCTAATGGTTTTTCTATTATATTCTATGTTCCTTCAGCATTACAAATTACACAAGTTTAGTGGTAAAACTATATTTTTGTCAATGCATCGACTATTAATACATTATTCCTTTGGGTCTTTTTTAAAAAGAAATTCCGTACAAGATCCTTACTCATACATATACACGAGTACATACATAGTTGATAAACAGTAAATTATTGATATTTTTTTTTTCTTCATATTTATAATAATAATATCGCCTTATTTATACTGCCCGATTAGGACTATTACGTCCTATTATTCCAGCAGTAAGCCCAAGACGTATTATTATCAAGTGGTAAAAATCCCAAATGGGAGGAACTTGTCATGTCCCGGCTGGGTTTCGAACCCGCGACCTCTGGATTCACAGAGTGCCGCCTTTACCACTGAGCTTTACCATTTATCTTCTTTTACTCTGTCTTATCCCGCTTAAGCAGGGTCGACGTTGTTCAACCTCATGGTTGAGGTTGATTGGTTTTGGCACTTTACCATTTGTAATAGTAGAAACATGTTTCCCCCCTGCAGGAGTTTCGACAGCCCGAGCAACTCGTGCGAAGCTGTGAGCGCCTCCCGCACGGACCCTGCCCCGCCCCCTCCTCCTCCTCCTCCCGCGTCCCCTGGGACTCGGACACCGAGGCGGAGCCTGACCCGCCTGACTGGACCCGCACCGTGCCTGAGGACATCCTGGGGGCGTTGACCCCGCGCGAGAAGAAACGCCAGGAAGTCATCAACGGTAAGAAATTGGCTCATAGAACCCTACCACGCAGAATAATAATAATAATAATAACTAGTCCGAATATTTTTAAGTTCTCAGTAGATTTTTTTTTTTTTTCCCCAGTAAATTTTAATACTTATTGTCCAAGTTTATGTGAGAAAGTATGAATTTACTCTTCACATAAACTAAGAAAAACTGTAAATGAAAATACAAGTATCTCCTTCGTATCGCCTTATTTATACTGCCCGATTAGTACTATTAAGACTCATTATTCCAGCAGTAAGCCCAAGACGTATTATTATGTGGTAAAATTCCCAAATGGAAGGATGACTTGTCATGTCCCGGCTGGGTTTTGAACCCACGACATCTGGAAACTCTGGATTCACAGAGTGCCGCCTTTACCACTGAGCTACAGGGACAGACTATACCGGGACAGAATAATCTAATTGTGTTATTGTAGATTTTTATTTCAACATAAACTAAAGTACATATATACTTTATCTGAAAAAGAGAATTAGTTCGCTAACTGCATTCCCCCTCTGAATGGCCAGCTCAAACGTTGTGTGGGGTACCATGTTATTAAATCCAAGCAGCCTCAACGGAGTCCCGAAAATCGTTTATATCTAATCTAGGTGTTGGGACTAGGGTCTAGTTCCAGGGTCCCCGTTGGGGCCGCCTACTAGACTGCGTCAAAACAATCTCAACTATGAGCACGAGGTTGACCAATTTATTAAATTTGGGAAAAGTCAAAGTAAATGAAAAGGAAGTAAAGCCGGGATGTATTTATTTATACTTTTTTTACAATTAATTTTTTATACATAACAATCAACAATGAATTATAAACAAGGGAAAAAAAAAAATACAAAATATAATATAGAAAAACATTATTTAAATTTACAATTGTCTTATAATCCGGGGCGAAGTTAATACATTAGGCATTCTATGCCACTGAACCTGGGATTCCACTCACTGCAACGTTTCATGTTCTACTCTTTAGGATCAAATGAGACGGGTTCGACCCACTAACTTAGCAACGCTTTTCATTTAAATTTTAAACTTCCTATTTAAATTTAAAGAGAAAAAGTTGCGCAGCGTTACGCAGCACTATGTTGCACTCAGTGGGATTCATTATCATTCAGCAATCATAATAGAATCAACTAGATAGTACCCAGATTAATATTAGACCTTGTTTATTTCTTCTATGTTATGTTTTATTATATTCACCTTATCTATCAGTATGTATTGTATACCTATATATTATACTAGCAGTTAACCCGTGCTTCGCCACGATCTAAAAGTGCACTTTTAGGGTTCTATCTATGGAACGGTTTGGACTTTTGGAAAATCCTTTCTTATTGCACGTATTCAGTATGCAAGGAATGTTGTGTCAAAATTTCAGCTCGCTAGGTATTACGGTTTGGGCTGTAGAGCGATGATCAATCAGTCAGTCAGTCAGTCAGTGACTTTGACATTTTTATATTAAGATGATTGTACATAAACACACAATAAATATACTCGCATCTGTAATTGTTTGTTTAGCCCTAAAAAGCTGGCAAGTGTTGATGTTGTATTAAGAAAAAAACACCCGCTCTAGACTTGGGTGGAAGAGATTGCCATAGGCAATAACTCCGTCCTTTAGTTAGGACATATGTTTTCAAATATTTTCTATTCTTCATCATTTTTATTGTATATATTGTTTTTTTTTTCATTTTTTCACTGTTAAAATTATTATTAAAAATATGTACATAATGTCCTTTTGTATCTAATAAAGAATTGTATAATAATAATAATAATAATCTCCTCCCCTCCCCAGAGCTGTTCCACACGGAGAGGTCGCACGTGCGCGGCCTCAAGGTCCTGGACCAGGTGTTCTACCGCCCCCTGTGCGAGTCCCTCATCCTGCCGCCCGACCTGTCCGCGCTGCTGTTCGCCAACCTGGAGGAGATGCTGGACATCCACTCCCGGCTCAACAACAGCATGAAGGCCAAGCGGAAGGAGAGCCCCGTGGTCGGGGGAGTGGGCGAGCTGCTGCTGGACATGGTGAGTGGAATAGGAATCCAAGGCGTCAGGAACTGCGCTGAGAAAAATGGTATTCAGGCGGGGGATTAAACATTTTACAGTCTTGATACTGTATCCTGGTTCCTCATCAAAGACCTGGTCTCAAGAGTCATGATTTGTTAGTGTGTATGTATGTATATTTAATCTCGAGAACACCAAGGTCGATTGATCTGAAATTTGTTATGGTTATTATTTATGACATATATACAAGCTATACTTTAACACTTGGACGACCGGGTGTACCACGGGTGGTACACGCGTGTCTGTACGGAATGGACCGAGTGTACCACCGGTGGTACACGCATGCACTACGCCTGTGAATAGCCTAAACATCGCCGGTCCCACGGGAGAACTGACTAAAAACATGCCGGTCGTCTATGTGTTAATAAACAACTAACTAGAAAAGAGTAAAGTCCCTAATATTAGTTTTATTCTCAGAAAAAGACCTTATGGCTTCCTGATTAGCCCTTATGGCATCCATTTTTACGAAGTAGGCAGCTCATTATACATTGCGAAGTCACGAAGCTATTTGAAAAAAAATAAGATGATGCTAGGTCAGCAAAAGTATTCACTAATCGGCCCCGTCATGAAAATAAGAGATGGAGTTGAATGTCAAATAGTTTTCGATTGTTTGTATTTCCAAATAGTTCATTATTTATCACACTATTAAATCATCAAGTATTTCTCGCATTTAGAAAGAAGAAAAATATATGTGCCACTCAGGGGAGTAGCTAAGAAATCTTCATGGACTTGTTTTGGGTCTCACATTTCAATCTTCATCTGATCTTTCAGATGCTTTGGTTTGCATTGGTGAATTTCTGAATCCCCCCTGTCCAATCCAATTTGGTTTTACTGAGATGTAGAATCAATTGATGTAGAATTCTATTATTGAGTCAGGAGCACACTATTTTCTCTGTTACTATTTTTAATTTTATCTATTAAAATATAAATAAAATGAGAGCATTTACATAGTTCTGGAATAATTTACTGATTTTGAAATTTGACCAAGAAAAGCGTCTTTTCATTCGGAGTCACCTCGTCTGTGCCCCTGATAGCACACATGTCTCATCCGTTGGCACTGGATCCTATATTGTATTGGAAGGTCGGGGATAGCTTTATGAGTCATCACTTCTGAGAGGCTTTGCGGCATGCGGCAATGTTGCGGACACCTGGTATAAGATGAAAGGTTTAACCATAGGTCTGGTATGCATTGACCTGTTTGGTCAGGGTCATAACTTATGAGATCATAAGAAAAACAAATCTTTGGTCCTTACTAGTGTTTTTTTTTAAAATGAAGATTCAAATAAATTACTGCCTTTAACAGAAAATTCTTGTCAAGCGGACGTGAATTTCTAAGTTGCTGAGATTGTATTTCTAATAATATAAAACGATAAATTAATTCATCAGTATGAAATTATCATTTTTTATGTTCAATTATTTATGATGTAATAATAAATGTTCTATTAGAAGTGTTCGTAAACGCCTCTGTTCTAAATAATTAGTGAAACATTTGGCTAAGAAGTCTGTGAAGCTAGACGCCCTTCATTAAGTTCCTTCGAAAAAAAATATTCCGAAATAATAAAATGCGTTATTATGTTTATTAGACTTATTACTTCTTATTAGTAACTGAATGTGTCTAAATGTTTTTCGTTTGCAATAACGAATTATTCAAATGCAAATGTTTTATAAACATGAGTTTGCAATCTAAGGAATGTGGTATTTAAATCTTCATTATTATTCCACATAATTTTCTTACTCCCTCTCTTACTCGTGCCGTTCCTTGAGAAGAGTTTATTAAATATAATAAGTCATTTTAAAATTACAACATCTGAAGTTGTAGTTTTTATTCCAGGCATAAAAATTCAACATAATTTAAATTTTCATAAAATTTATCTTCTCTAAATCTGAGAGTAATGTATTTTGATTGCATATTGACGATGCAGAGGAAATATTGTGCGCTCGATATCGTCGATTTTCTTACTTATTCTTCGTGTCAGAACAATTATTTTCGCATGTGCTAAACTTCAGTGTCTGCATTAGTGCGCGAGAGGTCAAGTGAACTCCATACACTAAATTCTGCCTCCAATTCTCCGAGTGCTCAAGCTCAACGATTCAACATGAAACCTGTCACTGGGTGGATTCTTTTCACGCCTATTCAGATTTGCTTTTGCTCTGAGAGACAATGTTTATTCCTGAAATAATATCATGTCTAAAATCTCTTTGACTCGAAATCATATCTCTCCCGCCCATGTTGCTAGTAGTTAGTTATTTCTTTATATAGGGAAATACATACATAATTACCATGCAGAAGGTTCCGGGTTCGATCCCCCGTGCCGACAAAAATTTGTATTCTTAATTTGGTTACAATACGTTCCGGTGCGCTCGTGTTGACCCAGCACCTAATTGGGAAGTATTGTGTCACTTCTCGCCCATCAGAGAAGAGGCATACTACGGGATGGGCAGGCTACAACACAGACCACAAGCGTCTACAGTAGCTCCTGTTTCATGGCTACGAAATAAAAACGGCTGTGAAACACTCATCTTTAAAAAATAAAATACCATTGGTGCCCTCATCGATGGATACTCGATCACTTTATCAGAATGTATAGCACCACATGTATCCTAATACTGGATTAATCAAAACCTTTAGTCTTTTTTCGCCAATGCATCTTTATTATACAGGGACCTTGCTCAATAAGTTCATACAATCAATAAAAGGTTACTTTATTTTAATATCACCGACCAAATATCGCTTTCATTGTAACCAATGAAAACAAGCGACATAATATGAGTTTCGTCAGACCATCAGCGCACCGTTTAACGTCTCATTAAGAACAATATTGAGGTCTACATCATCAGCTGCCAAGTTATACCTCGCTGACTTTGACACGAATACTCTTCATAGCTGCAGACTGTGGGGTGGGGGGGGGGTCTAGAGTTAGTGAGGAGTAGTTCACCACTTCGGCTAATGTGACAAGACAGAGAAGGAAAATTGAATTGGATGAAATGTCTTTCAGATTACATTAATTACATTATGCATTGATTATGGTATGTGATATGGCTTATTTAATTAGATATTTGAACTATTATATTTTGGTCCCATCAATAATAACTTTTCCCAGTTAAGTGAGAACCAAAATAATCACTAAACTGTGTTGTCAGCTATATTTTATACTTTATTTTATTTTATCTCTTTGTGGTTTCTTTGTGTTATCACAACTTTAGTGATAACACAAAGGTAGCTAAAGTGAGTAGTTACTCGTATAAGTGAGTAGTTACTCATACAAGTAACTACTCATTTTATCCTCATGAGGTATAAGTGGACCCTATTAATTACACTAATAAATGAGACTTTGTTTAGATCGTGAGAGTTAACGGACTCTTTAGTCTTATTCTTGCAGGATAAACAGAGTATTGTATTGTTTTCTCTGTGAAACTACTACCAACTATAATTCTACTCGAGGTTGGCCTTGATAAATGTTTAACAAATAATATGAAAATATACCTTTGGCCCAATAGAACTATACCCTCTTTGCGCCCAACACCGATTTTTGTTTTGTAGTACAAAGTGACCGGTGGCCTCGCCCGAGGACAAACATTTAATGCTACTTGGTAGTATAAATTATTAGCTTGGGCACTTCGGACTATAAAATAAATGTCCTCTTACGAGTACATTGGGCGCGAAGAGGTTACTGTCCCTTTCGAATTCCACCCTCAACAATGATCCTCTGTCTCTACTCCAGCTGGACGGGCCGGCAGGAGAGGAGTTCCAGCAGGCGGCGGCCACGTTCTGCGCGCGGCAACAGATCGCCCTGGAGGCTCTGCGGGAGAGGAGGAGGAAAGACTCGAGGCTGAACGCGTTCCTTACCGAGGCCGAACTCAACCCGCTGTGCAGGCGGCTGCAGCTCAAGGACATCATACCTACCGGCATGCTCAGGTACAGTAGACTATCTCAACCCGCTGTGCAGGCGGCTGCAGCTCAAGGACATCATACCTACCGGCATGCTCAGGTACAGTAGACTATCTCAACCCGCTGTGCAGGCGGCTGCAGCTCAAGGACATCATACCTACCGGCATGCTCAGGTACAGTAGACTATCTCAACCCGCTGTGCAGGCGGCTGCAGCTCAAGGACATCATACCTACCGGCATGCTCAGGTACAGTAGACTATCTCAACCCGCTGTGCAGGCGGCTGCAGCTCAAGGACATCATCCCTACCGGCATGCTCAGTTACAGTAGACTATCTCAACCCGCTGTGCAGGCGGCTGCAGCTCAAGGACATCATCCCTACCGGCATGCTCAGGTACAGTAGACTATCTCAACCCGCTGTGCAGGCGGCTGCAGCTCAAGGACATCATACCTACCGGCATGCTCAGGTACAGTAGACTATCTCAACCCGCTGTGCAGGCGGCTGCAGCTCAAGGACATCATCCCTACCGGCATGCTCAGGTACAGTAGACTATCTCAACCCGCTGTGCAGGCGGCTGCAGCTCAAGGACATCATACCTACCGGCATGCTCAGGTACAGTAGACTATCTCAACCCGCTGTGCAGGCGGCTGCAGCTCAAGGACATCATCCCTACCGGCATGCTCAGGTACAGTAGACTATCTCAACCCGCTGTGCAGGCGGCTGCAGCTCAAGGACATCATACCTACCGGCATGCTCAGGTACAGTAGACTATCTCAACCCGCTGTGCAGGCGGCTGCAGCTCAAGGACATCATACCTACCGGCATGCTCAGGTACAGTAGACTATCTCAACCCGCTGTGTAGGCGGCTGCAGCTCAAGGACATCATACCTACCGGCATGCTCAGGTACAGTAGACTATCTCAACCCGCTGTGCAGGCGGCTGCAGCTCAAGGACATCATACCTACCGGCATGCTCAGGTACAGTAGACTATCTCAACCCGCTGTGCAGGCGGCTGCAGCTCAAGGACATCATCCCTACCGGCATGCTCAGGTACAGTTATCATATTTCTGCTAATCACTTTTGTGATATCACAACTACTCAAACTCGCTTCACTAAATCTACGCTGAAACCGAGACAGTAATCAGTTATCATATTTGTGTTAATCACTTTCGTGATATCACAACTACTCAAACTCGCTTTACTAAATCTACGCTGAAACCGGACTTGAACCACCGACCTCCAGGTTACAAGTTCGCTGCCTTATCGATCAAGCTACTGAGGTCGGTTGGAATGGGAAACAATATTAGACCACAAGTGTGGCCAGATATGCTCAGGTACAGTAGACTATCTGCTCGAGGGATGGGAAGCAATATTAAGCCAGACACATTAAGCAGGCAACATCGAAATTGAAAGTTCCCTGAATTTTTAAATACCTAAATTTAAGAAATATTTTTATTATTATCAATTTGAAGTGCATAATTAAACACACTACACAATTACACAACACTGGACATGGAAAGAGCCCTCAACACTGGTTTTGGGCGTCCAAAGGGTTCAATACCCGTATCAATCCTTCCACCACCATGATATTACACATAAAGACGGAAAGTAAAGTAAGTTAACATAAATAGAGGGGAGAAATGCTGTAGTTTAGAAATTTTGTAAATTTGTTCCTTAGTGGTCTAATAAAAGATCTTGATGAATTGCTGGCTTGATATTTGAATTAGATTACATTATTCGATTGTGTACACTTTATAGAACTACTAGTATTATTAAAATGGATTTACCTCAACCTTAGTTCATGTCAAGGTCAAACCTGCATATAAGAGAACAGTTCCCGGTCAAATTTACCTCAATAAGGGAAAATTACCTCTTTTCAAGAGAAACCTGGAATTCATTAATTAAGGGAAAAAATTTCCGGTTCATTGAGTTCTTTTATATCCAGGTTCGACTGTACTATACCATTTATTGGTATAGTACAGTCGGTAGCTCAGGCGGCACTCTGTGAATCCAGATGTCGTGGGTTCGAAACCCAGCCGGGACATGACAAGTTATCCTTCCATTTGGGATTTTTACCACTTAATAATATGTCTTGGGCTTACTGCTGGAATAATGGGACTTTAATAGTCTTAATCGGGCAGTATAAATAAGACGATATTATTCTTATTATTCATGTCAAGGTCAAACCTGCATATAAGAGAACAGTTCCAGGTCAAATTTACCTCAATAAGGGAAAATTACCTCTTTTCAAGAGAAACCTGAATTAATTAATTAAGGGAAAAAATTTCCGGTTCATTGAGTTCTTTTATATCCAGGTTCGACTGTACTATACCATTTATTGGTATAGTACAGTCCCTAAAAGTACAACAGTACTTACAGGGATTTTCATCACTAAAAGAGACGATTTAAGAAATGTAGAAATAAATCTTATAATAATAATACAGTCGGTAGCTCAGTGGTAAAGGCGGCACTCTGTGAATCCAGAGAATCCAGATGTCGTGGGTTCGAAACCCAGCCGGTACATGACAAGTTATCCTCCCATTTGGGATTTTTACCACTTAATAATATGTCTTGGGCTTACTGCTGGAATAATGGGACTTTAATAGTCTTAATCGGGCAGTATAAATAAGACGATATTCTCACTTTTCTGTTTATACTGATTAAAATAGAGAGGTTAGTTGATGACATGGAAGTTCAGAACTATTACCTGCTGATGAGAGCAAATAAGCTCGAAACAGCTGTCCAGGTATGTTCTGATACTCATGTACATCTAGTACAACTTCTCACTTTTCTGTTTATACTGATGATAGTGAAATAAAATGTTAATTGTTTTCATCCTCGGTTGCCCAGGTTAACCAAGTACCCTCTGCTGTTCGAGAACCTCGCCAAGTACTCGGTGGACAATGAGGCGGAGGAGGCGAAGGTGAGGCGAGCCCTGGTGCGGAGCAAGGAGATCCTGAACTTCGTGAACCAAGCGGTGAAGGAGGCGGGGGACTACCACCGGCTGGCAGAGATACAGAAGCGACTCGACCGAACACCCTTCGAAAAAGTCGACAACCCCTTAGTCAATGAATATAGGGTGAGCACTGAGCACAGCTGGGGCTGATGTAGGGCCGCATTATGAAACAGGATTGGATTAGTCTCAAGTGGACACTATCACTGGCTATCGTGCGTTGTGATTGGTTGAAATTCCCACTAATTTATCCAAAAAAAAATTATCATATTTCTGCTAATCACTTTTGTGATATCACAACTACTCAAACTCGCTTTACTAAATCTACGGTGAAACCGTGACAGTTATCATATTTCTGCTAATCACTTTTGTGATATCACAACTACTCAAACTCGCTTTACTAAATCTACGCTGAAACCGTAACTTGTACCACCGGCCTCCAGGTTACAATTCCACGGCCTTATCGATCAAGCTACTGAGGTCGGCGAAATTCCCACTACTGGGTGTGTTAAGGCAAAGTGGCCTTTTAGATTAATCTAATCCTGTTTCATAATTTGGCCCTCACATCCATGATTTCTCATTGACCAGTATGAAAATGACCAAAGACAATGATGTTATTGTCATGACCTGAAAATTGATATATTGTACACAAAAAATAACAATATTTACTGCATATTGTATATTGTGGAGAAAATATGACCATGCCAACTGAGGGGGTCGCTCTGCAACAAAATCTCTGGTCATGTGTTCAGAGAACCACTAGCTTGACCTATTGTTAAAGATTGAGGTAGTCACATTAGCCTAGCGGTAGTATGCTCGGCTTGCACTCCAGGTGACCCGGGTTTGAATCCCAGCGGGGTCGGAGTTTTTCGGCTCTATTTTTATATCAGAGCCTATCCTAGCTTCGTGAAGACAATTAGATTAGTTGTAGAGTGGGCAACAAGCAGAGGTAGGATTACGAAATTGATATTGGAATATGATGGTGGGTTGCAGGTTGGAGATATGATGCAAAAGAATTAGTTCTCGTAATATCTATACTCCTTACCAAAAATTGTGACACAATTCAAATAACTAGTTCTTTATCTTGTTAAAATTTGAAGTTATATGACGCGCATCATTAGTTAAACGAACATTAATTACTAGTCTCAGTCGGACGTCATTTCAGGCCGTGATTTTATCTACATTTGCTGTAAACTCACTAAGCAGCTACCTGAAGTAACCCCTCAATCCCTCCCCCCAAAAAAAACCCCCTCACTTAACTATTTTATTTTGGATTTCTGCTACAGAATCTAGACCTCACGAAGCACAAGCTGATATACGAGGGCTACCTGAACTGGCGCATAGCCACCCGGCAGAAGATGATAGACCTGTACGTGCTCCTGCTGGAAGATATCATCGTGCTGCTTTCCAAGCAGGACGACAGCAAGTACGTGCTCAAGTTCTACAACATGAACAGCGGCACCGGGGAGCGAACCCCGTCCCTCAGTCCCATCATCAAGCTCAGCCCCGTCATCGTGCGGCCCAACGCTGTGGGTGAGTGTCCTGCTATGTAGCTATGTAGTTCCAGTGAGTCCCAGGGTGGCTAGCAACTTGAGTGCCAGACTGTTTTTTGAGAACTTCACTTCAGTGCCATGAGTACCCATGTGGGATCTAAAAAAACACAAGGTGAGACCCCATTTGGTTTCTCAGAAGATGTTTTTTTCATAAAAAAAAAAAAACTGTTCCAGCAGGCCATGAGTACCCATATGGGGTCTCACACAATTCAGGTCTTATTTCTAAGATGTTCTAGAAACACAGTCTCAAAGTTTCAGATCGATCAGAGAGAAAAAAAATGTCATGGCACGGTGGGCACGGACTGTCATTTTTCAGCTTGGCACTGAAGTGAAGTTTCATGAGTACCCATTTGGTATCTCATGGCACTCAAGTTGCTAGTGAATGGTACTGCAGCACCCCCAGAGAAAAAGAGAGAGGAAAGAAGAAAAAATACTCTCCCCTACATTCAACAAATTTCACGTTACTAGTATACTTTTCCTTATTGGTAGGTCAAAGGGAAATAGACTTCACACTCACTGAGTCCTTTCATCCTTTGTCACTTGCGGAATTGCCAATATTGAAATATTCCCAGCTCGTCCCGACTCAATCTATCTTTATGGAGTTTTTTTCTGTTAAAAGCCTTTTTAAACCCTAGAAATCGTCCAGCAAACTTGGCTCATTCGATAGAATTGAAGTAATACACTGCCAATTAATTATGGACATTCTAAATTGTACAAAAACTGCTGTACAAGTCAAGTTGCTTGGGCATAAAGGAAGCCTCTAAATTGAGTCTAAATCAACTTAACTCGAACCTGGATATAAGAGAATAATTTAGGAAAATAACCTCTTTATAAGAGAAACTAGTGAAATCTGTTCACTAGTTTCTGCGATTTGCGTGTTTTGCGGAATGAAAATAACAGACAGACCGACATAGACACACAAAATAAAGTAGCTCAGGCAGTTACGTCATGTATAAATATATATATTAATATGAAATCGAAGCAATAAAGATATTTATTCAATTAAAACGAACACAATAGCTAGGGGAAGATCTATCAATAGACTCGAAAACTTGATTGTCTAGAATTGCCTAGCCTAGAACAATATTATTTCTCTGAGCGTCCAGGAAGGTTAAATCCCCTGTAAATTAATGATATGTACCCATGAACAGGAAAATACAGCAAGTTTAGTATACAATCGATAATATATGAGGTCTTGTGTATTAACCTGGATTAATCAGGGTCTCATTTCTTCTCTCCTATGTTTTGTCAAGTGTGTAAAGAAAGCTGCAATTCATTGTTTCTCGTGTATTTCAGATAGGACAGCTCTGTACCTGGTGAATACATCACAACTCGGCGCTCAGATCTATGACCTGGTGGCCTCCTCATCTGCTGAACGAAAAATGTAAGTATTAGTCATGAGTTAGTCAAAATTTAAAATGAAATAATTAATGTTCATGATATTCAACCTGATGGTCAAAAACAAATTTGCACTTGACGTCAAAAAATTCGGGACAAGAAATTTTTTCTAACTTTTTGATTTTTCTATTTTGTTCTGCTCATCTTTTTCTTTATTGTAAGATATCCCAAGAAAGCTAATTTGATGAAACATATGAACCTGATTTTAGCTTGCACACATGGTGGTTCACCTGGGTTCGATTACCAGCAGGGTAGGATTTTTTTTTGCTCTGTACTTGGATGTCAAGGGTCCACTCATACTTCGTGGAAAAATGAGTAGTTAGTTGCATGAGTAACGACCAGTGGCGGCATTCCCAGAGTATAAAGAATAATTTGAAACAATTTGGAAATGTGAAATATGCTGCGCTACCCACAAAAATTGTGAATGCCTTGGGCTTCACTACAAAGAAATCATTTTTCAACTCTAGGTAAGAATTTTTCTTATCCCGAATTTTTCGATGTCAAGTGTAGATTTTAAAGTCAAGAGTGTACCTACCTAATGGAAATGAAGTCATTTGTGAGAGATTTCAAGGTTTGAGTAGAAGTATATGCAGGCTGGTCACGTTCCAGACATAAGATAACATATGAGAGCTAACAGGTAGGGGTCTGAACGTCTATATAGCCAACTACTTGTGTTATACTAGACGAAATGAAAAAGTTGTCTGTACACGCGATGGTTAGAGAGACTGCACATTAGCAGAAGTAGTTATAAACCGAAGTTGTTTTTTTTTAGGGTTGATGATACTCGTGTACTCGAACAATACTCGAGTAGTAGAAAAATTATTCGATTAATTTTTTATCGGGTACTCAAGTAATTTCATTACTCGAATAATTTTCACTACTCGAGTAATTATATATTTAATACTGGAGTACTCGATTTAAATCATCAGCCTTAATTTTTTTCACCTAATTTCCTATGACTTTTACTCTCTTTCTGGAAACCTCTTGAAAAAGAAAATATAGAACAAAAAAGGAAAAATAAGATCTTCAGTTGCCGTTACAGAAATTTCTGTATAGTTGAAAATGTGGGGTGAAAACCCTATTCTACCATTTAAAGTTTGAGGAAAATTGGTCGAAAACATTTGGAGATACTTGTGATTTAGTAAAAAAGCTCAGAACATATCGAAAATGGAAAGTCTCTTATTTTCATCGTCAAGTGTATATGATGTGAAGTATTCACGAGGAAGTATTGTGTCCATAATTGGCAGTGTATTTTTAGAATTTTTAGAAGATTCCCCACTACCTTGTTTCGTGAGACGGTGAGATTCTCTAGCTTCTTTCTCTGTTTGGTTGGGCCCTTTTAATGCTTTGAGAAATCAGGTAATGTTGAGGGTTTATTTTTTAAATGTTAGTCGCCTCATATGACAGGAGCTACCACACGGGTTAATTGATGTATTTCTTGCAACTTGTATAATTCAAAGAAGAAAATATCATCTAGTTATCAATTATTGTTGAGCGCAACCTTCCTTTTTTGTAAAAGATTAGTGTGATGAAAATCTCGTTCGGTTTCACTTATGGCTATCAGTAAATCATTGAACTTGGGCATGATATGAGCACTTTTTATCATGGCGATAGTCTATTTTAAATCTGGTTTTTTGTGCAAATGCATTATTGAAAACAAGATATCCCTGATTTGTGATTTAAAATTAATAGAAAGAAACTATTCCACAAGCAATGCCGGCCTCCGTGACTACTGTCCGTAGTCCAAAGATCAGGGTTCGATTCCCAGTCGGGACAGACTTTTCGGACAGAATATTCTGTGCCCTCCGAACGGGTGAGGCTGGCATTTCCGGTATTACCCAGGCTGGGTGAGGTTAATGTGGGTAACTGGTACGATTCCATCTCAAGTCAGGACGTTAAAACCAAATAGAATCAACTGGTCACAATATAGAGGTCGGTGTGATAATTGGGGTTTCTCTTGTTGAGCTCCAACCAGTTAATGATAACTCCAACTCTCTCCTTCTCCCTCCCTCCCCCCTCTGTCCCCAGATTTATGGTGAATATTAATGAAGTAAATGACTCGGTTATATTGACAAATTTCAGCATTTGCCCACTCTTTATTTGGCTTATTTGACTAGACATATTTTTGTATGTGAAAATAATAATATTCATTCATAATGTTTTCAAAAAGGAATATTACTATTGAAACTTATTCATTAGGTTTTTTGAAATCGAATACAAAAATCCACGCCTAATAAACACATTGTATGTAATTGAATCACATCCCATTATAGTGTGAGTGAGAGGGCATTAATATTAATCACCTTATTGATCAATAATTTATATCTGTGTTCTTACCTCATTTGTATGATGAATGCTATCTCGCATCTTGGTCACTAAGCTATTGTCGATTGATACTTTACTAGACTAACGTCCATTATTTTTATGTACAATTGTTTTACTGATACAGAGTAGCAAATATAATGGTTTTACATTTTTTATTCATAACAATCTTATCTTACACTTGCTCACATACAGACGCACACATACTCATACATAGTCCTACTTTGTTCAGTTTTTGATCTCATTCATGCTTTCAAAAGCGTAATGCGTAACATGGGCGTAGCCAGGGGGGGGCAGGGGGGGGCAGCTGCCCCCCCCTAGAGAAACCTCAATAGTATGCAACATGGAAGGGGCAACTTAAATTTACATATGATATTTTTTGAAAAATATTTTTTCGAGAAAAAAAAAACATTGAAAAACCTTAAAACACAAAATCAAAGGATTTTTAAGAGGGTAAAAATATCAAGTAGACCCTAAAAAAAAATATCAAAGCTCTCCCTGGCTATATAATTATTGAGGCGCTCCAATGGAAAATCGGGGCGAGCAAATGGCCTTTTGGTGCTGATCAGGTTCAAAGTGGGTTCCACCGACAGGTATGAATAGCCGCTATTTAGGGTTAGTGTTAGGGCCTTTCGTCACCTACTAGGGCCGAATTAGGGCCATATTAAGGCCTTTTTGGAAAACCATATATGCCGCTCTAACTCCTTCTGTGTTGCAGATGAAGCAAACATGTAGTATATAAAATGTGTAGAAGAATGTGTAGGCGCACTTTTTGGTTGTACCAAAATTTGGTGGCGCGCGCCGTTCATGAGTTATGCGCAGAACAGAGATTTTTTTCGTGCCAGTTTTGCCCTGCCACTTTGGTAGGCTCTGCACGCCATTTGGTCATCTAAATATCTTTTTTCATACAAGATGAACATTTTTTGTCAGGAAATCAACGCTTCATCTGGTGGCGCCAGCGGCGCAGAGGCGCTTGAATTTTTTGCGTTTTTTCGCCATAACTCTGGCTGTGTTAATGACGAAAGGCTGAAATTTGTTGCGTTAGGTTTGTACAGACGAGGGCTACAAGAATATGTCATAAAAACAGCTTAAAGTTTAAACTGATATGTCAAAAGTTTGACATATGTCAAAAAATGGCTGCTTTTTTTTCAATCGGTGATTATGCACCGATAAAGTGTCGCAAGCACATGATGTTACATATCTTTCGATTTGCCTTGACGACACAAATCCAAAAAGGTATAACATTACCGCCTTAAGCCTTAAAATTGATTAATTTCAAGGCGACGATTA
This sequence comes from Bactericera cockerelli, assembly GCA_024516035.1. Lineage (NCBI taxonomy): Eukaryota > Metazoa > Arthropoda > Insecta > Hemiptera > Triozidae > Bactericera > Bactericera cockerelli. The sequence goes on from CM044956.1 coordinate 31,468,736, forward strand.
AAACGGTTTTTTCAAACGCCGTTTTAAGGCAGACGGAGACGTTTTTTCGGCTTTTTGAAAAAAGGGGGTAGAAGGTTAAGCAAGAAAGGTGATTCTCCATGTGATTTCCTACATTTTTGCCAAAAAAAAATTGAAAATTTTATTCGGTAACCATGTTTTTAATTCATTTGATTTTTTTTTAATTATTTGAAAAATTAAAAAAAATTAGTGATTTTTCCGGGCCGTTTTCCGGGGCTATTATAAACGTTAACAGGGCATATTGCATATCGATCGAACCGGAATATTGTCAACTACAAGAATTTTCTAAAAGAAAACTTCATATATAACCCAGTCCATGTGGGCGGGGCCGGTTCATTGATTAAAATTTTCGGAAAATTTTAATTTGCCCAAAGTGACTGTAAAATTTATATATCATTCGATGCGCATTGACCTGGAGAATTCAAAAATGCCATAAACGATGTAGGTCAAGGCGACTAATCTCGAGTTAAGGCCAAAAAACTTTTAAGGCAAATTTAGGTCAAATTTGTTGCGTTAGACCTGTTTTTGCCGGCGTATTTGGGGGCGTTAACTTTATAGTAACAAGAATTTTTTTTTGGTCAAACCACACAAATGTCTTCTATTTTTTTCCATTAAAGTTTCAGATTTTTTAAAGGGCAAATAGGTCAAAATAATGAAAGATTGAAAAAAATGAAAAATAGGTCAATTTTTTATTATTTTTTAAATTTTGACCTACTTTTTGACCTTTTGACCTAATGTGTTGCATATTAAAAGCTTTGTCTCTGAAAGTTGCAATTAGAAGTAACTTTTTTTTTTCTTAAATCGGTCAAGGTAGGGTCAATATAGGTCAATAAAGATTTTTCGTTACGGCAATTTTCAAAGTTTCGACCGTACAAAAAGGCTCCTCGCTCAAAAATTACTACCCAAATCGTTACGATCGGCACAGTTTTAGATTCGCAATAAAATAAAATAAATAATAAAATTGCGGTTCTAAATATGTATAATAAAGTACCTATATGTCCTCGCGACGAATCGAGATTTATACTCAAAAAACCACCCAAAGGACCCCACACCCCCCCCCCCCCCCCCCCCCCACTTTCGACACGGATATCTTAGTTGCCCCCCCCTAGAGCGTATGCTGGCTACGCCCATGATGCGTAATGAAGTCTGATGTACCCCAGTGATTTTCAGTTTTTAATGATTAATTAAAGAAAAACCTAATAAATCTTCATCGATGAGACAATGAGATATGTGACTATGCTTATTTAGAAATCTGTTGATAGCTTTCAATGAGATATATTGTGCTTGCTTAAAAGCCTGTTGATAGTTTCGACGTGAAATTAAATGTACCTTTCAATGATGAGACAATGAGATATGCTTACTTAAAAATCTGTTAATAGTTTCGAGATGACAATGAAATATGCTTACTTGAAAATCAGTAGATAGTTTTGAGATGAAATTGAATTTCCCTCCATCTGCGATTGTTTCTTTACTCGTTATTTAAAATCCATTGTAAATATTTACTTTCTACTCCACTTCTCTACGCAAAGGAAAAATACTTCCGTTTCAAATATTAGAAATCATTGGAAGTAATATTAAGGAAATAAATACCACAGTAAAGATTTGATATTTTAATTTAACTTGATGGAAAGTAAGTAAATTTCCAAGACAGTCTTACTTTAACAGTTCATTTTATAAATCAATTACCTTTAATAGTTCATTTTAGGTATCAATTAGTTGTAGATTATGTAAGTACAGTTTTAATTTTATTTGTTTTTCTAATATGAATGTACGTTTTTCTTCATATTTCAGGTAAGTACTCACATCACTTCATTGTTTCTTTGTTGATCTACTACAGATTCTTGGTAAGTCAATATACTTGTTATTTGTAACTCACTTCAATAACTGGTCCGAATAATAAAAATATAAACGAAAAAAATAGAGGTGCGGAAATATCTACGAGAAGATTGAAACTAGATTTGTAGAGTCATATTGTGTGCTGTTGATTTATTACTCTTTAATTGTTCATTATTTCCTGATGTGTTGACATTTTCAAAATAGAGTCACCCGTTTTGGGGGGAGGGGGGTGCTGTAGTTTTGGTGGTGGAAGTATTATTTGTTATAAGTTATGAATGTAATGTGTTTGTTTTGTTTCTCAATGTACACATCAGGTGATGAACCAATCCATCCTGGCTGACATCGTCTTTATTTGGACCACGTGTGAACAGTTTTTTTAGTTGAAGATATTCTCCTACGGATGCATCAAATTCGATTTCCTTTTTAGTATGAAAACACAAGCACCACTTATACTCGAAATAAAGTATTTATTTTTGTAAAAGGTAATACAGGCAAGTTCATTCCCATACTTTAAAAACCTTATCCCTCCCTTTTTTCTCTCTTCTCTCTTTCTCTCTCTCTCTTTCTCTCTCTCTCTCCCTTTCTCTCTCTCTCTCTTGCCCGAGTGTTCCATTAAATTTAAACTATTGTTGACACTATCAGAAAACCTAGGCGCTGTATTTCCACGTTGAGCTTGTCTCCTCTCCCCCCCCTTCTTCCTGCAACCCGTCCATCGTTTGGCTCTTTATTGATCTCGAGTCTTTTTCTTTTTCTCTTCTGTTCAATGTACCCTTAATTTTTTCTCGTTTCGTGTAATCATTATTGCGTTCTTTTCTCTTCCAACTGCTTCTAATCAAAGCTACTGGAGATTAAAAAAACTTCGGTTCCGCTGTAGACGCGGCTTCAAGCTCTTGCTCATGAGAAAACAAGATTCTGAGGAGACCGAGAGTTGTGCAGAGAACTAGAAGCTGTTTCCGTGTGCGTGATGAATATGGTTTACTTTCTGCTTTTGTATTTGAAATGACCTTTCGTTTCGACGCGTTATTGTAAAACAGAAAGTTGGAAATGTCGAACAAAGTAAGGGTGAAGAGGTATCCAAGTGTGGCGCATTCCAAGTATCAGAGTCCCAGAAGAGGAAAAGTGAGATAAATTCGTAGAAAGTGAAATAATTTGCGCTGGGGTACTTATTCAAATGAAAAGGTCAACATTTTGTCTTTGATCTTTTTAAAGTACTATCTCTTCTCGAATTCTCATCTTTCATTTTACTTCTTCCCAAACTTACTGGGGGGAGGAGGCTAGTCCTTCACTTCTTAAAGGACTTTACATTCTAAATAATGTAATTTCCTCCGTTACTTCTCACTCCACTTGCCCAAACCATATAAATCTACTCTCCCTGTTCCTTGTCCGTCTCTCGTGTTGTCTATTGACTCTAGTCCAGATGTCCCGCTCTCAAACTTAGTCGGGACATGACAAGTTATCCTCCCATTTGGTATTTTGACCACATATTATAAATGCGTCTTGGGCTGGCTGCTGGAACAGTGGGACTCACTCATTATTCCTAATCGGGCAGTATAAATAAGCCAATATTATCATTATTGAACCTCTTGTTAAAGAAGTATGTATGCTTATCAGCTCGTTTTGTTTAGTTTTGAGAGAAACAGGGCAAGGGTCAATACTATTTTTGACAGCGCCCTTCAAAATTTTATGATAATCTTGATTTAAAAGAATGAACACGTTTTATGTTTATTTTTCTATTGCTTTTTTGCATGTAAGTATTGTTCAAATGTTCATATCTTTTTTCTGATAGGTATTATGGAAAAGATTCACTTTATGAGTTTTCATGTGTATAAAGATAAACTTATACCTATGTATATGTAGCTAAATTTAGTTTACATTCATTCAACAAATATAAACACGAGTACAAAAGACTCTCATAAACGCTACCAAATATTATTTTATTTGTTTTCAAGAAAGAATTTTATTCATGTTTAGGATGGAATCGATAATGTACAGAAGTATTTATTTGTATAGATACATTATTCAGTTCTGATGAGCTTTTGTTAGTCGAAGTAAAAGGTCTACTTACTCACATCCTCTACTATGAAACGGGACTGTCCCGCCCTTTCCTTTTCAACAATGTGGAACCTTGAACTTTTAGACCCCTCTTACCTCTTACTCCCCCAGTATCTAATGATAGCTCCCGGATACTTAACAAAGGTGTTATGCAAAATCACCACATCCGGGGTTAAGTGGCAGAGAATGCCTAAGGCATTAACTTCGCCCCGGATTACATCTTCTTCTTCTTCTTCTATATCTTATTTTTTAAATATCTTATTTTGTAAATATTTTTTTTTTTTTATCTTTGTTAATAATTTATTGTTGTATGTATTGTATAAAAAATAAAGTGTAAATAAATAAATAAAAAAATACCAGTGGGACCCTATGATTAATTGATTATACATACATAATTACATACGTCTATTGCTATTTATCGTAACAAATCGCACAATGTTTCACAATAGCAAAATTACACGAGAAGACCACAGAAAGTTAACTTGTATCTTACAGTTATTTTTGGGTCGTTATTGTGCAATATTTCTTGCTATGTATGGGTTCAGCTATCATTGAGCTGGAATCAGTTAAAACTCGGCTTTCTGTAATATCGTTATACAACTGTAGCATAATTTGTACATAAATATGATAAATATCTCTCAGTAACCAAACACCAGTGACTGTATAAATTATTTTCTCAATGAAAAACAGCAAGTTGGCAAATAGTTCTGGTGGTGAGTGTATTTTGATGATATGTTTGAAATGCAGTATTCCGCCTTTAATGGCAGTATTCGCTGCAATGAAAGCTTCCTGATACTATAAGTATTTAGACCTTGAACACATATCGTAAGATTGAATAACTTTATTATTTATTAAGGTTAAGGGTTGAGTTTGCATGTCTACAATAGTTGACAGTATTGATGATATGGAATCTAGAATAAGTGACAATATTGTAACATCCTAATTCCAAAATAATTGAAAAGCTTTGAAATTCGTACAAGCCTGGCACACAATATTACTCATTGTATCTCGAGTTCGGTGGAAAATTCATTCGCATTAAAGCTATTTCCGCCTTATCCATTAAAAATTTGCACCCGCTATCATTTATTTACATTAGGTATTGTTTACCTTATCAATTATGATTATATTGAAGAGAAGGCCCTAGTGCGTAGTGCCTAATACACTTCCCGGCAAAATTATCCAGTATCCACCCACTTCCGATTTTTCCATTTAACCCCTATTTATTTCCTTGCTGACTATGACATAACTATTTTGTAGTCAAAATTTTAAAGCTATTTTGTCTAAAATAGAAAATAAACCGCACAGGGATTTTTACTGACTAGGAGTAGCATATGAAAATCAGCCATTGATAACCACATCAGAGGAAAAAAGTAAAAGTTTTTATACACCGGGTTTTACAAAATGTAAAACGACTAGTTATTATTCTGGTGAAATTCTTCCACTAATTAGTTCATTTTTGCCTGAAATATAGAACCTGGGCTGGGAGTCGATTGACCTCAGTATAGCTCCATCAATAAGAGAGTGGGCTCGTACACAGTAGGTCGGTGGTTCGAATCCCAACCTGCAGAAAGTTGTAAATTAGAATAGATAAAATCACTCCTACTAGTTCTCATTAACGAGCGTCTCACTAGGAATGTGAATGGTTGAGGTTAGTGCTGTGTATCCGTTGATAAGGAACTTTTCCCTTATCAGTGTCAGTTGAATGTAAAACCTTGTCGTGCGCGGAGCTGACGCGTTGTATTTAACTTTTGAAAAATATTAATGCGTAAATATTATTAGAATATAAATGACTTTTTTACGATGTGTTATGAATTGATTGATATCCGGTATTAAAAAATATTGACTAATTTTGTCCTTTAATGATTGTTAACCGAATAATTACTACTTAAATCTATCCAATAAAACTAAGAAATTTAATTCGATTGTTAAGCACTCCATTTGTAAATTGTGATTGTTGTAAAAACAGGGTTATCATTTTCTTTGTTATAATTGAATTAATTTTATATGTGTAATTTTTGATTGTTTATATCTTTATTAGTATTATATTTTTATTTATTTTTTAATTTTCTGTCCTCAGTTAAAAGTGGTAACCTACATTGATGATAAATTATCTTGTAATTTTCATTTAAAAACAAAGAAAAACATTTTTACTGTAAAAGAGTAAGGCCATTGATCCTATTTTGAGTTTTTGTGTAGATCAGGAATGTGTTTGTGTCTCGAGAATGACGAGAAAATAATAATTATGATAACGATAGAGCTTACTGAAAATTCAATTACTTCTCAATTATGTTTAATATTGAAATATTCTCTTCATCCTTGGGAGAAAATGAAGCTGACGAAAGCGTGGCATGGGGGATAAATGGAGAGATAAAGCGTCTTAATGGAGACTTGTATAGTTTGAGACATCATTAAGTTTTTAATTTATCGTCTTAACCTAACATGGAAATGTCATGGCGAAGTCTCAGAATTAGGAATATTTTATAAATTTAGACCAACAAATTAGATATGAAAATATTAAACTTTAATATAGAACATATTGATTTTTATATTTGTTTTCAAAGTTTTACTACCGAAAACTTCTAATATTAGAAATCGAAAGTATTGTGTTCGTGTTTTTAAAAAAAGAAAGAAAATATGATTTTGCTCCGATTTTAATTCTTTTCTGGACGTTTCATACCCTCCTGAGCAACTTTGGTTTTGTGTCTGTCTGTCGGTCTGAATACATTCCTTGTAACGCGCAAATCTGAGAATCTACTGAACAGATTTCGACGAAACAAGAGTCCGGTAAAGTGGTAGAGGTTGAAATTCTCGACCCAATTTAAGGTTTAATTAATTGGAATAACATATATGGCATTCAATTTAAAAAAAAATATGGCCTTAAAGCCGGAAGGGCCGAAAAATAAATATGGGCTACAGGGCACTTCCTATTCTTAGAGCTTTATAGAACTGAAAAATTTCATCTCGTTCAAAAGTTACCAGGTACCTTTACAGAAACATTATGAATATTAGGAAATCAGCAGAAGCAAATGCCGCCCAAGACAGACTAGGATGAGAGGGATCAGAGGACCCTTTCTCCGAATGGGTAGTGAATAGGATGATGATATTTCAGAAAAGGTGACCATCCCCTCGTAAACTTTTATGAAATATAACCTGTATTCATGTTTTCTTGTTCAAAAAAAAAACGAACTCGAAAATTTTGGGCGACTCCATTATTTTTCTTGCTATAAATAAGATAAGGAAAGTAAAAATTGGATGCTATTTATACTCGTATTATTATGTTGCAAACCTAATCTAGCAAGAGCAATTTAAATTTTTAATAATCTTTGAAAAACCATCAATTTTAAAGTTACTGCGCTCTCCGAAGGTAAGAGGAGAAACAGTTCACGAGTTAGCAAAGGTTGCGACAGCTTTCGGAATGAGGCAAATGAGGGGGTGACAGCTCATCTCAAAACAAAATTACAAGTATCGCGATGAAGGGCAAAAAATGAAGTATCTAAAATTACGTGGAAGTTGGTATCATCAAGTTTTTATTAAACTTTTATTACTTTGAACAGTGGCTCCCAAACTTAACTAGTACTTCGACCCACTATAGTACTGGTAATATGTTAATATTCTATTAGTCTAGATCACGATTTTTGGGTAAAAAATCATGGATCTTGAATTTGAGACCAGAAAGAGAATTGTATTTTGAACTACCCTGCAAATATTCCCGTCTGGGTCCCAATAAACAGAAACCTTTATTTTTTTCCCAAAATTGTAACTTTTGGAGTCTTGTTAGCATGTATAATGCTGGATATATAGTTTACTATAAAGTTTGCTGCGATCAATTTTTTATGTTGCAGTATCTTTCTTGGAAACTGAAGAAGCAGTTTCTTTTCAGAATTTCAGAGAGAGTATTAATGAGGAGAATTCTGATATTGTACATTTGTCGTAGAAAATGCGGCCCAATTTCCTATTTCTATATGCCCAAATGTCCCCCCCCTTAGAATATCGTGACCCACGAGGGTTTCTTCTCACGACCCCCCAGTTTGGAACCACTGGCTTAGCAGAACTCTGATTTTGAACATAAGTTTCAATCATGAAAAGACGTGGAGTAAGGAAGCCTGATGAAAAAATTAACTGCTTGGCCCTCTTGTACTCAAATTGAAAGTCTGCTTACCTTATTGAGTCGAAAGCAAGATGGGTCTTCTTATTTAGATGAACAAATTTTCACTTCAGATCACCTTGGTGATGAGATATGTACTACATAGGCTATTAGGCACTAGGCACGCTTAAAGACATCTAACATGCATGTTTCAATGAAAATTTGAGCTTCATTAATCTTTTGATTGATAATATAATTATGATCACGGACATTTAAATATTTTAGAACTTCAGAGTCTTCAAATAAAATTGCAAGCAAGTGCTTTAAAAAATAATTATTTATTCTCATCTTTAGGGGGAGAGGTGGGCTGACAATGATAATATAACTGCAACATACCGGCGCTGTTGTAACAGACTAGCCTTTCCTCGGGTGGCTTCCCCTATCTTGATACAGGGCATGGTGTATTGTACCCCATGTGTCAATGAAGCATAGAGAGAAAGTTCCAACAAAAGTTTTTTTGCGCTTTTTAACAATTTTAAAATTTGATCCCAACTCCGCCATTTTTATAAGCAGGATGTTGAAGACCATCTTTTAGTTCCTATCAGTTTAGCTACTTTTTACTTTCCTTACCCTTTAATAAGGAAAGTAATGGAATCACTCAAAAATTTCGATAGTCAATTTTCAGTGCCCAAGCACGTTTTAGGGTTCCCAGAGCCTATAAATCCAAAGTTTCAGCCATTGGTCCGTGTGTGTGTCTGTGAACAAGATATCTGAAGAACGGTACAAACTATAAAGACTGCTAATTTGGTATGTAGACCTCATAAATAAGGAGAGGATGCGACACGAAAATTTTCGTGAAAATCGGTTTACTATTCATCCTAGATGGGGGTTGTGACATATCAAATCTAATGATTTTGAGGTGCTTATTATTAAGTTGATATTTATTTTTCGTTAACTGTTACCGTTCAGTCACCAGTCTATAAGGAAAGTCATGTGCTGCCTGACCAGTTTAATATTCCTGAACAGCGATGAATGTATTGAAGGAAGCTTTTTAACTCCTTCATTCCCTTGGATTTGTTAGAAGCAATGCAATGTAATCGCTTCTTTAATATCCTTTGTGATGTGTGCTGACGACATTGGATAAATAGAAATTGATAACATAATGATGTTTTTGGAAATGGAGCAAAAATTGTAATATGATGAAAATGAATTTGATCGAAGTGTGAAGATTGTATGAATAAGATTTCAAAGAGTAAAAGTAAGTGTCAGTCATTGTTTGACAACAGCTATATTATGTATAGTGAAGCAGCAGCAGTAGTCTAAATAATCTCTATAAATTCTGATAAGAGGCAGGAAAGCAGCTTTTACCTTTTTCTTTTGAATAATTTAATATCCAATTCTTCATGAAGCCCGATGGAATTCTTCAGTTCTAGTTTATTGTCCTCTATATTTCCCTAGAGACAAGGAGGGTGGAAGGTATGAGAGGTCCACTCTGTTTCCCTCTCCTCCGGAATAAATTGGGTATTACATGTGTTTTTGGGAATGAGCAATAGAATGTGATAGCACGGAGCATATACTGGGGTTCGGTTACAGGAATCTATGGAAAGGCGTGTGCTTCCAACTATGTGATATTTAAATATATTAAACTTACGACGGATGCATTGAGGAAAAAATTACATAGTTGCACTTTTTGACACTCGTTCTGAAGTCCGTTGGTTTTTATTTTACATGCTTTTTCACAATAAAAATAAAGAAACTATAGTTCTCAACATTAATCATTATTCAAACATACAATTTGACAACAAAAAATGACGCATTTTACCTGAATCTTGTCTCACTCCCTGATGACCACCACATGTCGCAAAATATATGTCGGAAATTTTGACAGGAGGACACTATAACAAGCTGAAATCACAATACGAAATCAACGTCTCATAAAAATCATTGTTGCGGTAGAAGATTTGCCAAAAATAATATTTACACCGAGACGTGAATATCATATCTTCAAAAATGAAATTCAAAGATATACTCGTATGTCTTCTTCTTTTCCTCTGTCTTATCCGTTATCCCGCTTAAGCAGGGTCGACGTTGTTCAACCTCATGGTTGAGGTTGGTTGGTTTTGGCACATTTTTTACGCCTGGATTGCCTCGTATGTATAGATTAATATTACAAAGTCGGATCTCTTCAAACTTAGTTTACGATTCCAAATGTCAATGCGACGAAAATAACTTCGTTAACTTTATTTCAAGATGAAGATGAACCCCAGTTATTCCTTGCAGATCAATAAGTAATTCAGTCATGAAGGTTGACTTTAAGCTTGATGAATAGTCCGCTAAATACACATCAGAATTGTACAGATACGTGAATGGTGTATATTTCATTGTAATTGTGTATGCATGTGTATAAACACAAGAATTATTTATTGCAGAACCCGCCGGTAATCTATTGAAGATCTGCAGATCAGGATGTCAAGGTTAATGAAAATAATTTGCTTTGAGATAAAGCCAATCATGACTTCAGTATTACACTACTATTACATGTACAGAACACAGATTGTACATCACATACCTACATTCTCTTGCAAATAAATGAAAAATTGAAAGCTTACATTTTCTATGTATCCGTTTTAATCGTCTGATGAAAAAACGTTCCATTCATTTAATGGCAAATGGAAATACTTTCAAAATATATCGAATCAATGTAGATGGTATGTCATAGTCGACTGACTGACTGAATCACTTCATTGACATGAAATATTTTAAAGATAAGTGAGGTAATTGTTGTATCCATATGGGGATAGTTGAGAATTTTTTACCAAGTCGAGTCCTCGAACTTAATTTTCCCAGTCTCTCACTCAAGGGTCATCTCTTTCAGACAATTTTAGCGTGTATCCTGTCTCATTCTCTCTAGTGCTGGCTGATTTTGGTTAGTTATTGCTCTAGTTTTGTGATTCGTCACAATCTAGTTCCTCTTCTCAACTTGACCATAGTCACAGTAGAGATGCGTGTGTTTGTAATTCTCATGATTTGACGTGGAAATGATAGCCATGACTCCTAAACACATGAACTCGTATCTGGGTATATCATCAAAACTCTATAATTCCCTTAGCACCATAATTATTTGTATCCTTCTTGATTCTGTCAGATCGATTTGCGTATAATAATACCCCAAACAAAAAGCTACCGTTAAAAAAAGGCCAGCTTTGTGATATCTTGTTTGCGGTCAAGTTATTCTTGGAACTAAACCATTTCTCTTTATTAAAACCCTTTTTCGAGTTCCTCATTTTTCATGTTTTTAACTGCCAACTATCCTCTAACTTGGCCAGTTTCGCTCCTTGTGTTAGTTAAATTGGTACTACTTCCGATAATTTCTAATTTTAGAAACGGAAGTATTGAATAACTTCAGTGTTGAGTCAGGACACGGAAGTAACATACCAGTGTGAGTCTATTACATACCCTTGTCCCCACATTGAATAGCTTCAGTGAGTCTATTACATACCTTGTCCCCACATTGAATAGCTCAGTGTGAGTCAGGACACGGAGTACATACCAGTGTGAGTCTATTACATACCCTTGTCCCCACATTGAATAGCTTCAGTGTGAGTCTATTACATACCTTGTCCCCACATTGAATAGCTTCAGTGTGAGTCTAATTACTATACCCTTGTCCCCACATTGAAAAGCTTCAGTGTTGAGTTCAGGACACGAGTAAATACCAGTGTGAATCTATTACTACTAACTCTTGTCCCCACATTGAATAGCTTCAGTGTGAGTCAGGACACGAAGTACATACCAGTGTGAGTCTATTACATACCCTTGTCCCCACATTGAATAGCTTCAGTGTTGAGTCAGGACACGGAGTAAATACCAGTGTGAGTCTATTACATACCCTTGTCCCCATACATTGTGCTGTCTTCAGACTCTTTGATCTGATAGTAATCGTATGCTGTTATAATCTCTATAATCTTGGACACTAATTAAAAGCTTCATAGTCTGAGTTACGGGCTCGAGTGCACTGGGCAATTATTATCTGGCTAAGCTTGTGCCATTATTACCCGCACTAATGATCGTTAGGTGATAAACACTGGAATTATTCAAATTGATAATGCTTAGGGTTTCACTTCTAATTGCTCGGCCCGGCCTGGTTTTACTCTAACGCTTCCATCTCACCTTCTCCGCACCAGGCGAAGGTCCGCCTCCCTACACACGTCCTACCATCATCATCCCCTCGCTATCCCTTGGGTGAGGATTAATAACTGAGGGAATATTGGTGGGCCTGCTGTCGGCACCGTCAGTATGAGAAGTGAGATTATGTCATTACTATTCTCCACAATCGCGAGTCTGTGAGGGGGGATTCCTAGTCAGGGGACTGGAAAATATGATTGTTAATTATCTGAAATAGAGATCGTGTCAGGTAACTCAACTTGATTTTAATTACTCTGCATTAAAATAATTGTTCCACTTAATAACGCGTGTTCGTTGATTTTTCTAATGATAAAAATTAACGTGGACTAGATAGCGAGGAAAAATAAAATTATTGAAGAGCGCGATACTAAAAAAACTTTTTTTCTATTCACAGTTCAATTTCGTGGTTTAAACAATATTTTCTACTTTGATTGTATTTTTTACAAGCTTATAATTTTAATCCTTTAGATTCTAATGCCATACCTGCTTTGCATGATGAGATATGCAAAATATGCTATTTACTTTCTATTCTAGAAATGGAGGAACGCGCTTTGTACTCTAAAGGTCAAAGGTTTCTTCGGTCGCATAATACACAACAATTTGACAACTAATGAATTTAACTGTACTTGCTCAAAACTTTATTTTCAAACCAAAAAATAAAATAAAAACATTAATTTTGACGAAAATAAGTACCTGTCACAAAAATGAAATACGGGAGATATCATACTTCCATAAAATTGGAAATTTTCCTGTCATGTTCGACAAAGTTCTCAACAATTGAAGGAACTTCTTCAAATTTCAACATTACGAATCAAACTAATGAGGTGATCTAACTGTTTTACATCTTTATTCCTCAGACCAGCTTATATCTGGTTTATGTGGTCCTGCTAGTTTTCTGAAGATTAGTGTAACAGTTTTTCTCCCCTATGACCCCTGGCTGTTAGAGTGGATGAAGAAGATATGTATCATGTTAAGCATTGCCCATAACATTATAGTGTACACGGCTTCAGAAAATGTCCATGCAGGTATTCCCTTGAATTTGCATTAATCAACAAGCTACAAACCTTTTTCCAAGTTTCTCATCGGAAATAAATCTTCTAGGCAGGAACAAGATCTGAGTTATGCTCTTATTTCCACTTCACTTGAAGTTTCGCGAGTTTTTCTTTATAGCATCGCTAACTTTGCAATTTATGTGATTGCTCTTTGGTACCAGTTCCGTGGAGTATTTATTTTTGATCCTTTTTATTATTCGCCTCTAGTTTAATTTTTGAATCTGACAAATTCTCTTGATAAATATCTAATCTCATCTTATCTGAATGGCAATAACTATGGAGCTTCCGCTCTCATTTCATGTACACTGTGTTGATATTTCATTGGTCGTATCGTTCTTACAAGACATGATCATAAGTGTCAGAGTCAATGATTTATGAGATTATTATAATCTCAGCTACTGAACAACTAGTATTTCTAGTTATATCTCGTGAACATGTTACAAATATGTACATCGTGTGTATTAGATAGTAGGTACTGTACAAAACTAGTTTTTGCTCTCGAGTTGAGCTTCATATTTGTCAAGTTTTTATCTGGAATTATAAATACACTTATGGGTTAACTTGGTTCTTTATCATCAAATAGTTGAATGAATTTATTACTGTTAAATGTGCACATGATATTGTATCTGTTATAAACTATGCTCGAGCTGTTTAAAAATTATGAAATGGATTCTGGGAGAGTGTCAAGAAACTTAAGTTCGCATGTGGCAATTGTGGCATTGACTCATAGAATTATCGAGGAAATGCGTGAGTACTGCAATAAACCATTTTGATTTATTCAGTCAGTTGATGGTAATAATAATTAGATTAAATAAAAAATTTAAAATTGCCTACTATTGGATAAAGAAGAAACAGTGAAGAACAGGGAAAAAATTCAAATTCTTTGTAACTGCTGGTACAAATACTATATGTATTGCCATTTTTTCGACTATAACATCCTCCATTCATGCACGCGTGTGTTATTCACACACGAATGTCAAGGTCAATTGAATCGTAATACTCGTACATTATATATTTTGTAAACATTACATTTTAATAGTACCCCTCTCTCGTTTCCGTATCCTAAACATCTCACTGCTTCATTACAGCAGCCTTCTAGAATTGAACTTCATTCTAGATGAAGAAAAAAAACATTATTATATCCACTACGGGCTTCGCCCGCTTTGCGGGCCGAGGCATGGCGTGAAAGCAAAAAATCCTTTCGTCAATGGCAGGTGTTGTAGTGGGAGTTTCGAAAAATCCCGTCTTATGCACATCTAGACTATAAGACAAAGCTACCTACCAATTCAGCTTCTAGACTTACGGTTTGGCTGTAGAGCGATGATCAGTCAGTGTCAGTGAGTGTCTTTGACATTATATATAGAGATATATAAATCACTATGTTCTGTGAACCGTAACCTCACACAGATTCAACTATCGCATTATAAATGTTCAATCAAGCATGAGGACATCGAGACCTTTCATTCAATACCCCACTCGATAGGTTTTAATTTAAAAATATCAACCGGCCCTTTTTTGGTCCAGCTTTCGATTTTTTACCACAGTGCGGGTCCTTTAGATTTCCAAATTTCACTACTGAACTAAAATATATTTTCTCAACGATTCTACAAAATTTCAAGAGCCTTGCTTGTTTCAATAAAAATAGAAAAATCGTTTTCAAATTTCACCAATACGGCCCCCATTTGGCCCCGAGTGGTCTAATTCGGCCCAAAAACTATGGTAAAATTTTAGGACCTCAATAAAAATGTATGTATAATTAAATTTCAACAATTTTGAAGAATCCAGTCGAGAGTTATTGCGGAACAGACATACATACATACAGACAAACGAAAGCCAAATCGTCCAGTATGCAAGTTAAAACAGGTCCGATGAGGACTGATGATTAAATGAGCGCCATTATTCCAGCAGTAAGCCCAATACATATTATTATGTGGGGCAAATCCCAAATGGTGTTAGCACAACTTATCATGGGAGGATGTCGAACCCACGACCTCTGGATTACCAGGACCGGAAAATAGATTATTTCTGAAATATCATCGTGGACAATCATGAGTCTGGTTTGCTGGACTGCGCCATGCCTTTCGATCTTCTGCTCTCCTCTTTAAAAAAAAAAAGATATACTTTTACCTTATTTTTTATAGTCTCATACGGACACACAATACAATTAAACATTTAAAATAAGACAATCTCAACTAAAAAATCTTCATTTCCCAGTTGAGATTGTCACTTTAACATCTCTTGTTAACGTGCTATTATTCAATTCTGGCCTTCCACTGAAATCCAAATTCACATAGCTCTAGTATAGACTAAAATTTGCTGATTGTCTGAATATGCATTGATCCTTTTTATACGTCATAAGACTCACCACATAAGTCATGCTTGGGTCTTGTCATTGCATTGATTACTCTTTTCTATATTAGGAAAAAATATTTTTGTTGTTGTGTTTATACTGTTTATGATAAAACAATCTCACGACAAACACATCGTAAATCTCCTCTTATCACTAACTTTCTTAACTAATGATTTGTACGAACTGGAACTAACATTGGCAATAGTAATGTGACGTTTTTTCACATTTACTTGACACTTTTATCAAACTAATTAAATTTGTTGTGACCTTGAAAGTGCAATATTAACATCATAAGTATTTATTATACATTTTCAAAAATGTAAAACTGCATATAAATCTTGAAACTTTTAATTGCAGAAGATTTATTTGTGCACATCGTCGTAGTTTATCTAATACTTTTCCGCATTAATATAACAATAGTGCGACTCTAGTGACACTCAGTAGCGCGTGTGCTGAGTCAGAAACAAAATCAGTTGTGGTTTATTCTACACAACTCAACATTTGTCTACCCTTCTATTTTAAAGTTTTGCAAGCAATTAAGTAATATAAGAATAGAAAGAATAGAAATTACCTTGTTTATACTGCCGAGGTGAGACTAAAAAGTCCCTATAAGAGAAGATAATGAAACCTTTATAAGAGCACACCATGCTAAGTGATCGCCGCAAGTCCTCACCATATTCGACTGCCACAAGTCTCCCAAGTTGTCTCGCAGCGACAAGAGGAGGGGGAGCTTCGCGGCCACACTCGCGTCCCCCTCGCAGCAAGACGCGGCGGGCCGCCACGAGCATCAGCGGCGGCAAGACCAAGAGTTGCCGCAACCTGATCTCACTCAGCACGGACAGGCGGGCGAGCTTTGGCGCCCCTTCCAGCGGGTTGGGCAGCACTGGGGTGAAACATCAGGAGCGCAGGGGCAGCTACAACCCCCCGCACAGCGGCCCCCTGATAGACCCTGTCAAGACCGAGCGGCGAGGTAGTCTTGTGCAAAGGTAAATTTTCCTCTTGTTACATGTTTTCAGATAATAAGTGACATCCAACATGTTTAATAATTGTAATTGAAAGGAATTCATGATTAACTTGCATCCAGGGATCTTTTTGCTGAGATGAGAAGATTGCCTCCTGTACTGTATCTTTTTGTCAAAGCAATATTGAAAAAAATCTTTTATCATTCTCTCTAAAAAAAAATAACAAGAGAAAGCTCCCTTTTTCCTTTTTTATTAGTTTAATAAACTCAAACTTCAAATGAACAAAAACGTACCTATTCTGCAAACGTTTATTATAAATCTCGTTAATTTTGCGTGAAATCGTCATTAATTAGGTTATAATGGAATCATACATATAGGTATATCTAGAATATCTAGATATTATGATTGCATATTGTACTTGTGTATCTATACCAGTAGAGTAGACGGTGTCATTTCTGTTCATATGAAGAATGAAAGTAGACTAAATAAATTGAATCAACCGTAAAGGTAACAAGTCTCTCATAGCCCCGAACGCCCACACAGAGATGTGACGCTAAATCCCCATGGGATGAATAACAAACCAACATTAGGTACTTGATATAATATATATTATGTAGTCGAAAACCAACGTCACAGAGGGATTTCATATCGATCTCCTGTCACTAGCCTTTGACATTGAACTGTTTACTTTCAGTCTTCTCATTATATCCCCGTCACTTTCCTTATTCCCTATAATGCCAATATCAAAGGTCCTCGGGGATTGAAACCCACCTTGTCCTAAGCTTGCATGATGCGTACGTTGTTTACCTCATGCATTATTCACATGTTTTTATTTGGTGTCAATGTCAATACTGTCATGCTGAGCGCTATAAACGAGACGTGGATCAGCATTTTGACCAAGTTATACTATAGACAGATTAGTTCGCAGTATTCTTTCTGGTGACTTGAAAAAAATAGATATGTCAAAAAGATAGCTAAAAATTCAGAGCATATACAGAATTATATCTAAATATCAAAAGGGTCTCTCTCTTCATAGAACAGATAATACATACGAACTAGGTTTAGCGTAAGTATACATGCTCGTTTTGTTTTTCTTGGCGTTGCAAAACTAGCGTTTTGCTTGATTAATTTTACTGTTAGCTCAGCTCGGTTTCGGGGCTTTAGTCGTGTAAAAACAATTGGATTTGTATAAGTTTAAATGAATTGTAATTCCTAACCAAAAAATGTTCTGAATGGATCCAATAAATTGTCAATTCGTACATGATCCAATAAAAATATTAGGCAAGATAATTACGTCATCCTATCTGATTCAGAAGCTGCCCTGCAAGCAATAT
This sequence comes from Bactericera cockerelli, assembly GCA_024516035.1. NCBI lineage: Eukaryota > Metazoa > Arthropoda > Insecta > Hemiptera > Triozidae > Bactericera > Bactericera cockerelli. Next base: position 31,486,609 of record CM044956.1, read on the forward strand.
TGAACATTATATTATCCAGGGGTATTCAGACACTTATTCAAGAAAACTACCAATCACCAAAAGGAGTATCCTTCTTCTTCTTCTTCTTGTGCCCCAGTCAGTACGGTGTCCACGGAAACAAAATAATAGACAAAGCAAAAAAGCGTATTTCACCTCCCTTGACATGTTTTTCTACGAGAGCCTCTTCATTACTCTTCAATCTGCTGAGTTCATACAACACCATAGCAAACATTGGAAAGAAGCTTCTTGTAAAATCCACTCAAATAATGAAAATCAAACCAGCAAATGGCAGTCCCCCGAAGCAATTCTCGCAGGACAGGGAAGGACACAATTTTGAATTTTTCCTTACGATGTGGGGAGAATGGTGCGGACGTTGCAACTGGTGATGGTGGACAAATCAGAAGATCCGGGGAAGCGTCGAGAGTTATAAACAACCTCCAGGTTGACCTGAGGTAGTTCTAGTAAGCACAACTTCCGAGAAAAGTTCGAGTTCAGTTCCTCCATTAATTTGTTTTAATTATTTCTGTATGGTAAAATAAGGACATGAATGTCATTTTAGAGAACTTTGTTTTACCAGCATTCATGAACTTTTCCGGAGAAGTGATGTACATACCTTGTACAAATGTACATACATTGTGATGTACATTGTACATCACTTCTCCATTAATGTGGTACAGTGTTTTAGTCGATGTTTATCCTAAATATTATGACATATTATTTAAAATTTACTGAGCAATTAATTCATAGACATAAATATATGAAAACGAATGTTTCTTCACAATTTGATTAGGAAATTCGGTTTTTCACTATGGATCTATACAATCTTCAACATATACTGAAATTTTCAGCTATTAGAAAAATATTTTTTGCAAGAAAACAGAAAAATTTTCGTCAGAATTACTGTAAATTGTCGTTTGTTTGTGTGTTTGCTGTAATCAAGGTCTCATTGGACCTGGTGTGTGTTTGTCTGAGAGTCTAAGTGGTGTTTGTTTGGAGGTATGTTTATGTGGAGTAAACTGAGTGTCGGTTTTTCAAATAAAAGATGGTTCAGAAAAATGTGATTCTTTAATCTAGACATTAGACATGGAGAAATGAGGGTATGTATCTTCAGGTTTACATGCTCTCCACTTTGGACGATCATATCATATCAATTATTACAACAAATATTTGTGAAATTTCAGAAGTATAGTTCTAGTCGAGCTGTAGGAGTGTTTTCAAGACGAGAACAAATTGAGGAAAATGGCTATTTTTGAACACGTTTTGTTGAATGACACATTGCATACTCAATTTATTATACTGGGCGCGAATAAAAAAGAAACTCCGAATTTTTGGTTGATATCTTTCATGTCAATAAAAAATAGATTTTCCATACTGAAAAAAAGATTATAAAAAACTGACATTCTTACAAGTTAATAATAATAATGATTTTTTCTTAGTTCCTACCTGGATTTCAATTTTCCCACTTCAGCCATTTTTGAGCTGTGCATGTTCTCCAGTGGTTTCCAGTAGACATTTTGCACGACTGTTTTATGGGTGTGGAGGCGATCGTAAGATTCACAATCTGTGAAACCTGTCAAAGGAGTCCATCAGAATAGCGGTTGGGAACAACTGAGTTAGAATATTATTAGCATTTCTCCCATTCACTTCGATTACTATACTATTGCTCACACTGACGCCTCCCCATGATGAAATTCTTTCTGTAGTACCCCCAATTCTATAAACAATATTCAGAAAACGAGAAGAACATGCAAATTTTCTAAATATTAGAAAGTGAAGAATATATAATTTGAGAACAAATGATCGCCTACGCCCTACAATCAACATCATCTTTGTTAAATACGTGACACTAGATAAATGTGCAAAACTCGTTGAGTGCTTTTTTAGTTGCGATGAAACCATGATTTATTATTTCCTATACCCCACTCGCTTGATTTTCGCTGGGAAATGAATGAATGATTGATAGTCGTACGAATGGATTGCGATTGTTTTTCCCAATAGTTTCGACATGGGAATATGTGTGAATGAGGAGGCTAAATTAGTTAAAATTAATCTATATGCTGTCGTATTGACTGTATTTCTGTACAATATGTTTTTTGACATGATGCTGTTGTTTCTTGGCATATAGAAATTCCCATAAAATAATCATGCCAAGGAATAGAAAAAATATCCACAACTTTCAAGCCGATAGGACGAATGATTTAGGTCGATAGGCAAAGAGCAAACGGGAAACTACACCCTTTACAGGCCACTGTAGCTTCAACTACCATCCAAACAAGATGGGCATCGCTCAAGACCCAAAAGCCGTCTCTGTATACAGGGTAAAAAAAGTCCCGGAACAGATTTTTATCTTTTTACGGCTTATACAGTATGTCTTCTCTTTCATTCATTCCTAATTCCTCCTCTATGTGTATAATATCTTCATCTTCTGTTCATTTTCTCCGGGTTCCTGTTTGTTTTTCTCTTATTTTTCCCCTCTCTGCTTTCCTCTCTTCGTCTCTCATTTACAAATATTTGAAGATGTAATTTTATAAGAGTAGCTATACTGTATTTTGTTTTCTCTAGAGAAATGAGGAGAAAGCTGTAAACTCATTTCTACAATCTTACCTCCCTCCCCCTCCCTTATCTACACAAACAATATTTGCTTTGTATTAGTAGTTCCTCTTCATATCTCTCCCTCCTCTTTCCTCCCTCTGAGTTTTCTTTGATGACTACTAACTATACATCTGATCCCTTACTCCTCCTTCCTCTCATGTTACAACAACATTCACTACATATTGCATACTCATCAAATTTTCAGGCGCTCATACATTTTCTTGTTCTAGGAAACGTTCAATACATAATGATAAAATATCCCTTATTTTTCTTTTAATCATTATATAGGGTAACAATAATATTTTGGTCTTGGAGATGTGATTCATATATAAATGGCCCTTGCTTTTGAAGTTATAAATAATTGTGTCTAATTTTCATTTGAGACAACAAGCAACAAAGAAGAACTAAAATAAAATGTTGATTAGTGGTTCAGTTCATCACTCCATATCTCTTCGAAACTTTTGATTTAAGTTTGTTTTTTTTGTACATATTTTGTCGCAGCGAAGAAAAATCGGACCATCATTTCATAGATTTGCGTGGGGAAGGACTCTTTAGAGATGAGAGGTACAGGGAGATTCTTTGATGTCTTTGGTATTATTTTCATGTATTTCTTCGGTATTATTTCTCTAACTTATTACTTTATGTTAATAATTTATTTTCTCCTTTCCTTGTTTCAGGTAAGTACTGCGTTATTTATCTACGGACTTGCATCTCCTCGGTCAGTAAGTAGAAGCAACCCTAACTGAAAGCAGTTAATACTGCGATGTCTGATTTGTATTACCTACGCTATGATATCTCAACTGCATTTAATCAAATAATCATTTCATTAGTATGTACAATTTTACTGTACATTGTATAATAAGTACATCTTTTGAGAATTCCGTTCGATACTTTTTTTACAAAACTAGATTTAAAGTAATGGCTCAAAACTAGAGATAATTCATCAATGGCCCCAAGTTTTACAAAACTAGAGTTTAGATGTCAATCAATGGCCCCAGTTTTACAAAATAAGTTAGATGTCAATCAATGCCCAATTTAAACTAGTTTAGAGTCATCATGCCGTTATCAATACAATTCGAAATGATCGACCTTTTCTGATTTTTTGAATCAGAGTCGTCTAATGTAAGTTGTGTCGGAACTTTGTTATTGCCTTGTCTCTGTGGCTACCGGGCAATAACTGTTCGCTACGTCCCGATAGTGGCAATTATTGACTCGTACTCAGCAGTTGTACGTTACGCTTGGCTCAAGAAGTATACTCCTCCTCTCAGATGTAGACTCTGAGCATTGATAAATTTCTGACTTGTGGTTTGCGCGCGGTTGTGTTGTGCGAGTATCGCTGTTTTTGATAAGAAGTAAACGTTGCTTCGTAATTAAGGAACAAATTTTTTTCTGAACTACTGTAAAATCAAGGTAATTTGAGTCTGTAATTTTAACAAAAAACGTTGGATTTTTTTCTTTAAAAAAAATCCGTTTTTTAAAGAATGTAATTTATTTATTAACTAGACACATTAAATATACTGACATCCTAAACATATTTCATTTAATACAATTAACTAGCGAGACGGGCGCGAACGACTTGCATAACAAGTTAAAGCGCATAATAAATAAAAACAATTATTCTTTTATACAAAGTGTACTTTTGTTTGATTTTAATTTACAAGGTGAGGTGGAAATTTCCGATAATTTTTAGAATAACTTACCTAATGTATAAGTGTATGCTTTTTTGAAAGTGAGATGTGAAATATGATATAAAAAAAAATATTTCGAAACTTACTACACGTATAGTTGGTACAAATATTTTTTTATCTAAACCTATACTTATAAACGAGAGTCCTCTTCGCTCTCTCCCTGATCCTGATGACCTGATCTCCCCGTGATGAGTACCTTGAAATGTGAAATAGGGTACAAAAGTTCTCATTTCGGTTACGTGAAAGAAAAAAAATCTGCAATTCCATTTGGCTGCCAGCCACGTTAAAAATCTTTGCTGTGGCGAAGAACCGTGCTATGATGGGTTTATGAAATTGATGTGTGTGGAATATTATTTAAGATCTCTTACATGAAGTCCATGTCACATGTTTCTCAAAGTTTTTCATATGACTGTGTTTGCTTCTATCGTTCACTTCCCTAGATTCATATTTCTTAAATAGAGGCCCCTTTCATCAGACGACGGTTCATCATTACACCATATAAAGTTAAATCGACAACTTATCGTTATAGGCTAATGCCTGGAGGTGTCAACTCTTGACCTTGTTACATTCTTCACTTTGCCAGCATCTCAGTTTACTTTGGACACTAATAACAGTTTCACACAGTTGATAGCAAACTAGGATTATTGACATATATTATCACTCTATTAGAACTCAGTTTGTTTTAGTCTACAGTCTGACCAGGACGTTGTGAAGCATATTCTCTTATCACATGAAATGAAATGGCTTTTCTTGCTTCAGAACTACGCTATTTTATTGAGGTCGAAAGAGCGTTCAGTATTTTTTTTTTACATAACTCTAGTACTAGTTGATTATTTTGTATAAATTGCCCTATCTTTTTTAAAGTATTTTTCAAATTTGAAACTGTTGACAGTGTGTATGCCCCACGCTGGGTGTTAAAACAGTTTCAAGTCAGGTTCAGGAGAAAAGCGTGAACAATAATAATACCCCGGAGGGCTCCTTGGGGGCCTGTTTCAAGAGGACTACCCACTGGAGAGAGAGAGAAACCTGAAAATTTGTTTTTAATATATTTTAGAATTTTTTTGAAACCCCCTAAAGAGAATAGCCCCACATTACTCGTAGACGCGGCTGTTGTTTTCTCTGTACTTTGGATGCGACATTGAAATACATTTTCAAAATATTTAACATGAAAATTTAGTTCAAGGCGACTAATCGAAAGTTAGCTTGAATGAACCTAAAAAATTTATTTAGTTCATTTCATCATCGATTTGAGAAAGGATCAAAAAAGAATCTATAAACTCAAAAAAGTTCCAAACTATAATTATTTTTTAATAAATATCGATTGTATTATATCCTAGTTATCAAATGAAAGGTGATAGTGATGAGAAAAAGATGGTATAGAAATATAAATTTTGAAAACACTAGATTAGTGCGTTTTGAAACGCGCTCTTTTTTCTGGTTTTTATTTTAACAAGCAATTTATTTCTTGAGCATACTGTTTTGATATGAATGTAAGCATCTTGTATTGTTTGGTTTACGGGCAAGGTCGTGGTCAGTGTTAGATACTGACAAGATACTCATTGGCATAATATTTAGTAATTATTCCTTGTAGCAACTGATTATTCTAGACATAAATTATTTGTGGATGTATTTTGTTGATTCTATTTTATTCGAACGAATTTGAATTTGGTTATGGATACAATTGTAAAAAAAAACAAGATAGGTATACCACTATAGTGCATATTCATCGAATACAATTGTAAAAAAAAACACTGTACCACTATAGTGCATATTCATCGAATAAAGTTTACGCGTTAGAACTAGGGAACTTTGAGTGCTTTGGCAAAGCTGATGTTTTTTTTTAACTTGCAATACATAATATATATTACGTTGACTCTTTCTAGGCATAATAATCTGTGCCTGTAACATATGCATAAGCATCTGTATAAAATCACTATTGTTGTAAAACACATTTCTTACGAGAACACTACCAGGCATAGAAAATTCTCGACCTTTGAATTACTTAATTAATCACCTTACGTTTCTCTGTGCTCGAGGTACACAAGTGTATATTCATTTATACTCAAGTCTCGCGGTGTTTACACTCTGGAAACCTGCAAACCCGCTCCAGTTCATTATTTAATATTCATGTTAGAAGTTATCCAACTCCTTTTATAATCCTATTATATGTTTCCCTTGCCATTTTCCCTTATCAGAGGTAACTGGTGGGGTCGGCCCTTCTAGTACGCAGATAGTATACTCTTCTATCTGGAAAATCGGCTTCAGTTAAATTACTTCTTTTCAGTCTCTGATCTTGCTGGCGTATGCACGTGTGTCTCGGTCTACCTGTGTGTTTTTTTTTATTTATTGGGTCAATATAAACATGATGTACAATATGAGATTGGCAATATAAACATGATGTACAATATGAGATTGGCAATATAAACATGATGTACAATATAAAGTGGCTGTATGGGGTTATTTTTGCCCCAATGCCGATGCCAATGCAAAAAATAAATAAATATGAGATGTACAAATATATCATGCTCCACCAGACGAACCTAATAGATAGATTCCCCAGACGGACACTTGGTGGTCACAATTTGTTACCTCGGACATCTCTAATCCCAAGATCACCCACCACTTCCTCCCAACACAAAGAGGACTTGTTTTCATTGTGTCTCTCGAGACCTTGTTTTCATTCCCTCTACCCGTCTCCCTCTTCCCTTCTATTTGAAAACATGAAAATTAAAGAGGTTAAGCCCGTACCTAACCTACATTAAATTGTTCTGAATGCATTTAAAACATTTAACCTACTTCTGTTGGAATTAAATATTTTCACTTTCTCGTCTCGGTATTTATATCACACCACCTGCACCGCACAGTCTGCATTATTATCATTGCTCTCGGACGGATTATCTAATGAAATCATTTTAGGTTTTTTTTATTTTTTAAACTTTGGTATCCAACAGTTTTAGTATTATTCTGGTAGTGCAGAGTTATAAGAAAGTTCGGTGGAAGAGAAAGCCACAGGCTTTCTCTTTCTCAAAATATTCTATTTTGTTTTTGTTTTTTTAACATGTCCTATTTTGTTGAATGTATGTAGTTGACCAAATAAAGTGTTAAATAATAATAAGAGTTCTTCTATAAGCTCTCCTTAAATCGGAAATCACCATCAGTCGCCATTTGACATTTGACTGAAGTAAAAGTTATATGTTTGCTTCTATCATAGTAGCTCTTTGTTAGCTCGAGACCGGTTGTGAGATTTCATGTGAGGTTCAAACATGCAAAAGCTACGCCGCGCCGCATGTACCATTAGTACATTAAGGTCTGGTCACTGCTAGTGTTCTGGCACCGTTTCAACCGTGTGGAATTCTCACAAAGCATTCCAAGTATTGTACAAGATCAGAGAATATGCTCCGAATAATGTTGGAATAATCGTTTTCTTGTATCATTCCGTTTATTCGTAAACAGATTCAATTCAAGCCAAAGCATCGAGCACACAACGCAGACGAGTGCGTCACTATGTTTTCTAGGGTACCTACATATTATAATAATCTTAAATCTGTTGGATAAAAGGTCGAAATCAACCCAAGCTTCCTTTAATATCTCCACCTTTAATAGAACCGAAGTAATTAAGGTGTGAAAAACCGGGTGAATCGGTTCGTGTAAAGATACACTGCCGTGTTTGCTTGAACTTGGCCCAGCTCACGCTCAGATAGTGTTCGCTGCAGTGTGATAATGCGGGCTTTTCTAGTGGAACTCATATACCAATTTATCATACCTAATATTATTCTACCTCTCCGTCTCTTGTTCCCTCCTTCGGTTTTGTCTAGACAATCTCTGCGGAGAATATGACCCAACCCAATTTCTTTTCCTCGTCCTCGTCCGCCTCCTGAATAATAGTTTCCTCTGTTCTCCCACTCTTCTCACCACTTCCTCATTTCATTTCTTGCTGTCTCTGTCCATTTCTTTATTAGCCTCCACAACCACACTTCAAAGCACTTGTTTTCTTCATTCTTCCCTATCACCCAGCCTTCACATCCAGCGTTTTTTTTACAATACTCCCCTCAACAATTTTTGCAAACTTTATTCTCAAACATGTCGGCATTTCCTTTGCATTTATTAGACCTAAAATTTTAATATAAACTTTTTCTTCCCCGATCCGAGTCTCAGTAGTCACCAGGCGCAGCCGGTACTAAGGAGCTGCGGAACCGCAGCACCCCCAGACGAAAAAAAAAGAGGATTTTCTCAAGTTCTTTCCCGTACACAATGAAAATCATCAGACATTTCTAGAATAATTCATGCACAATTATTACATATGATTGGTATGGTAAACAAACCCAAACTCTTTAAAGAGTTTGAGTTATTTTTAGATACTGACAAAGCTACTCTAGAAATCCGATTTCAGTGCGGTTTATGTGGCAGCACCCCCAAAACATTTCCCCACCGGCCGCGCCTGATAGTCATTAAGGTATTAAATAAATCGAGAGTAGACGATGTATGAAAATTATTGAAAGCAATGTATCTTGAGGAAATGCATCATTTTCAAAATATGTAGACTTCTGGGGATAGTCTATTAGGATATGAAGAATACTAAGACCGAGCACAAATGTAAATCCTTATGCATGTGTTGATTCTTTTAAATATAATTGTCTATTTTGTTGAGACTGCACTTTCAAAAAATTAGGTAGGTATATAATGGTAGAATTTTTTAAGCCCTCATAATTGGTCATGTGATGGACTTGGGATAGCAGATATAGAAATTTGTTCCTGGTTATGTATGAAGTAGCATTACAAATTAACAAAGAGATTGTGTACCAGTATGAAGTTCTTGGATGTATATCTAGGTAATCAGATTTTTTTTAAAAGATATCGAGTGTATGAAACCAAAGCGGATCTACTCTATTTCATTGAGTTTCTTTACTCAAACAGGAAACAAGTTGTTCCTGTTTGAGTTCAGTCTTCATCAAACGTAAGCGTCATATAATTACATTAGGTAATGAAACATTGTTGAACGCAAGTCCTGCATAGAGACATTATCATTGCATGGGAGTTTGAAAGCTTAGAGAACGTAGTAAGTGAGGAACAGTAAGTGCATACATTACCTCAAGCAGCTCATGCTAGAGAATCATTTTATGTTTGCTCCTCGATCAATTGAACCTTTGATAAGTTATTGGATCAATTGAACCTTTGATAAATTATTGAATCAATTGAACCTTTGATAAGTTATTGGATCGATTTAATCTTTGATGAAAGAATGTGACAACGAATAGATTTCTCCTGCGCGTAAAAAAATCACATGAAACAAAATCATATATCTTCACAGAGGGGAGGGCGGGCGATACTCCGGAAGTCCCTAATCCCTCATCCAGCACCTGTCCCGTCCCTCACTCGTCACGTCCTCTGCTGGGATTTATCCCTCATCAAGTGGGAAACGCCTGACATTCTGCCAGAACATATTGGCCAGTATATGACCCAGTATGTAGACTACACCATTACAGTGTGTAAACTGTAACGAGTAGTCACCGTGGCAGAGTGAGTTAGCGCGCTAGGCATTGCACGCATGGTGACCTGGGTTCGATTCCCAGCGGAGGAGGATTTTTTCTGCTCTGTACTTGGATGTTCGGGGTCCACTCATACCTCGTGAGGAAAAATGAGTAGCTGCTTTGATGTGAAGCAGCGACCAGTGGCAGAATCATAGGCAAAAAAATAATACAAGATATTGTAAATTAAAGTGGTAAAGTCCTATGATTCTGCGCCACCCACTAAAAAGTTGTGAAATAATAACACAAAGAAAAAGCATTATTATTATTAAACTGTAGCACTGATCAAGAGTAGTTGTACTCGTCTTCATAAAGTGTTTTCTTTCATTATTACTCATTTTGCCATTGATATTAAAAGATTTGTTTAGTATTAAATGTTCTCTCTCACTTGGGAGGGACTAGTAGTAGTTGAACGTTCTATTAATCCTCTCTGCTTCGTGTATGAAAGCAAGGAGTATAAATCACAAAATCTCAATAAATTTATTGAGAAATATCAGTAATCTGAGTAATTTTACAGAAAGTCGGGTCTCCAATCCCGACATATTGTTTTACAAGAACTAACTAAACACATTAGATTGTAATTTTATTGCTACCTCAGCAATATCTTCTTCCCGTTATACGAGAGCTCCGTTCATTTCATTTTATCTTCGGGTGTGTTTGAGCTTTTGCCAAAATAATGGGCGTCGTGTCTCATCGGTATGAGAATTTCGGACACTGATGAGAGATAAGACACTGGACTGTGTGTTATAGAAAATAATCATCAGAGGAGTGGAAACGTATTGGAGTTTAGATCTCCCGACGTGAAATGTTACGGTATTTATTTTAGGATATTTCTAAAAATCCCATTGGATAAATTGTTCTTAAAAACTGCAAAGTACAAACACACTTTCATCAATCAATGGCTGGACTGTCACCCGTGTCATTACCTACTACCATCTCTATTTTTCTCTGACAATTCTATGAGTCATCAATCTTGTGGGATGAATACCGGGCAGCTTCTCTACATATCCAAAAGCTTCGTGTGCTCTAGAAAGATAGAAAGCAAAACGACAGCTTCATATTCATTCTAAAATCCTTAAATTGTTTTTCATTAATCATTTTCTACTCGTGTTTATAGAGCATATTATTATTGCTCTGTGCATAATACAGAATAGCCTGTGGTGACTTGGTAATGAATAACATGGACATTCTTATTGCGATCAGTAATGTCCGGTATCACTTTGATATGAATGAAACTTACCTTGTTCGCCTTTCTAATCTTCCGTTTCCCTTCTTCTTCTTTTCCACTGAAACCTCTCCAATCCTGCCCCGCCCACCTCTCTCAGATATTCCTCTTCCAGTATCTGTCCATGGGAGCGGACAAACCAAACAATAGTATTACCTCACCTCCACCGTGTATTATATCACCTCCACCGTGTAGTGGACATACCCTCGTCCTACTCACTCTGGAGGTGGGGAGACAATATTAATTTGTCAGCCAGGCAGGGTATTGTTGTGGCTCAAGCAAGAGTAATGATAAACATGGGAAAGTGAGTTCCAGCGCTATTGTTCAGTTTCATTTCCACTATTTTTTTATTTTATTTTTTTGCTTTTAATTCTAACATTTTCGAGTATTTGGCATCGATTCATTCTGAAAAGTATAATGTGTGTATCTCTGAAGCCTGTAGTACGACTTACAGAGTGGGTGGTGGGAGAATGGCCCACAGGCTTATCACTTTGATGAAACCTTCATCGTGTACTTTTAAAACCATGGACAAAGGCTGTGAAAGTGCCAGTCTCCAAGTACAAGTTTACAATATCTTGTTTATAATGGGTATACCCAATAACCCTTGCATTGTAAGCGTATAGCTCGTTCGTAAAGTTTAAACTACATAAGATTTAGAATTTTGTTAAAATCCATTGATATAGTTTTCGAGGTTCGCACGTTGCAATGACTAAAAATAATCGACCGACAAAAAACAAATTAAAATGGTAGCATTTTTTTAATACATAATATAAATTCGAAAAAGATATACGTTATTGTTTTCATAGGTATTTATACAAAAAAACATACCTAAATATGCGAAAATTAGTAATGAAAAGTTTGCCTTTACAATTTACAAGTTTTTACAGATGTTGAAGTTTTTTCCAGGGAAAAAGTTAACAATTTCTTTTCGCATTTTTAAAAGTTTGTAACACTTGGGTTCCCAGGTTTTCTCGTGAGCTCAACATGTTAACAGCTTCCTTCTCTTGGGTCTTCACAATAGTCGTGGGAGGGTTTTTCTTTTCCCTCGCAGATTTGGGTCATGCCCATAGCAACACAATTGTACATATACAACAGACACATATTTATTCCTTGTGAAGTAGCAGCACCCATCTCAAATGTGAGACTATTTGTTAAAAGAAACATAGAAACTGGGCTGGGTGAAATAATAACTCTCTATACAGAAATAATAATAACCATTACACAATGTTATGTTAGTGATCTGACCCTCTGAGTGCTAATACTATATGTGATATGCACATGCTCAAATAAATGAGGCAAAATCCAATAGTTGGACCCTAGACCACTTGGACTACAAATGCATTATATCGTGGGGAGGGATGTTGCAAAGAGTTTGGTAACAGCGCCTTGAGCACAATATTACTATTAATGCTGCATAGTTATATCACAACGGGGGCTTTACCCTTCATTCGCTAATGAATTTCAAACCAGCTACTCACATTAACCTCACCCAGTCCGAGTGGGACCGGAAATAGCAAGCATCACGGGGGTTTGAATTTGAATTGTCCAACCGAAGTCCTAATCTCGCTGGACGTTGTTTAACTTGAGTTTAACTGACAGAACGAGAATTGGTGCACGTTGAATACATGCACCAATTCTTTGCTGTCTAAATGTTTCCTTGAGATAGAAGATAATAAATGCCCAGAATTAACGGTGGTACAATAAAATTCTAACCGGCCCGAAGAAAAGTTTTCTTTTTCATGAAGAAAACCCTGAAATCATGGTGAAGTTGAATATCCATGTCACTGGCGGAATTTTAATCCCTTTTTTGCCGGCTCGTCATAAGTTATAAGCATCCATCCCTTCCCCCAGGATAATTAATCTACCTCTGTACCTTATCAGTAAGACAAGCAGGATTCCTAACAAATATTCTCAGCCAGACCTGATGAAAGTTTGACATAGTTTTCCAGAATTTGTTCGTATTGCTTACTTGTGCAAGACTCCTCGTCGCAGTAACAAAGAATAAGGAACGCAGAGGAGATGTCAGTAAACTTTTCCATTATGCTCTTGTCATAGCTTCGGGGACATTGTGCACCGAGACAGAATGCTCACTCTTGCAGGGGTACCCAACCCGAGCCTTGCCCGCCGCCCACAACTCGCATAGTTGACTATACAGGGTGGGGCAAAAGTCTGGAAACCCCTTAATAACTTTCGAATGGCTTCTTTGGTAAAATTAAAATTTTGTAAGGTAAACCGGGCTTATGTGACCTTCTTTTAGAGTCGGGACGATTTTTGTTACCGGCCCCCATGTCGGGGCCAGGGGGGCCAACTTCATTTTTTTAAATACGAACCCCCACCTTGCGATACATTTTTGAAAAGGTCTTTAAATAAGAAATACATTAGTGCAAATTTTATTTTATTAATATTATACTGTTTGCAAATGGCGTCCAACTTTGTGTATGCAGTAAAGTCTGGAAACCCCTGAATATATTTTGAAAGGGCTTTCTCAGTTAATTTAAAATTGTGCACGGTAAGTCGGGGTAATTAGACCTTTCCAAAAATGTATCGCAAGGTGGGGTTTCGTATTAAAAAAAATGAAGTTGACCTCCCTGGCCCTGACATGGGGCCAGTAAAAAAAAATCGGTCCAATTCTAATATAAGGTCTAATTACCAAGGATTACCGTACACAATTTTAAATTTACCGAGAAAGTCCTTTCGAAAGATATTCAGGGGTTTCCAGACTTTACTACATACACAAAGTTGGACGCCATTTGCAAACAAATAATATTTAAAAAATAAAATTTGCACCAATGTATTTCTTATTTGAAGACCTTTCCAAAAATGTATCGCAAGGTGGGGGTTCGTATTTAAAAAAATGAAGTTGGCCCCCCTGGCCCCGACATGGGGGCCGGTAACAAAAATCGACTCCACTTAAAAGAAGGTCTTATTAGCCCGGTTTACCGTACAAAATTTTAAGTTTAAAGAAGAAGGCATTCGAAAGTTATTCAGGGGTTTCCAGACTTTTGCCCCACCCTGTATTACGTAATACATTATTATGTATTACTCTCTTTTACTCTAAAGCGATATTGGCCGTAAGGAAAAAAAAAACTTTATGGAAGAGAAGAACCGACTAGCCAAGTCGAGAACTCATGCTGGCTATCAGCTGAGAGCGAGCAAGGACTCTCCACCAATCACAGCGCATCATGGAGCCCTGAGTACCTCGACCTGTCCATAGGAGCACCGGGGAGAGTTGGGAACCCCTGTTCCATTCTATCCACCGTGACAAGCACACAGCTCTCGTGAGCTCACTGATTGAACCTAAAGCTCATCAGACCAAAACTGAAATGATAAACGGGGAAGACGAAAGTTTTCACAATGGGTATTGATATTACATACTTTCATATTCCTTGACCTTTTCAAGGTTTTGCCGAACTCAACGGCCATGCCAGTCATGCCACCCTAATACTCAATAAGTTCTTGATTGTTCCAACCGTTTCTATTGTACGAGTAGGGTAGCTCTGTTTTCTTTTTGTCTGCTGCTAGATTCAAGAATGAGTTCAACTCTGAGGCATTTAATTCGCCTCCTTCTCTTGTTTCCTTCAAGATAAATGTAGGAAAATTAATTTAACCTCAGAGCCTGGCCTGGGATAAGAAATAAGACGGGTATAGCTGTGATTTATTATCCGCTAGAGCTGCTGTGGGTTTAATTGGAATTGTAAACTAAATATTGTTTTATTATGAAATGAAAAGTTTAGAATAAGAATGAAGCAATTGGCTTTACAGCGCACTTGAATTTATTTAATGATGAAAGTGAGAGAATAAATGATACAGAGAGAGCAAGAAAGCCTTTATTAAAAAGTTTGCTACAGTTTAAAACTCGAAAAGTTGTGAATAATAATTACTTAACTTTAAACTGAAATAACACGTAACAGTACTTACAGTCTACAGCTTTACAATTTATTTCTACAAATTGTTCCATTTATAATTATGTAAATATTCAGTGAGTGAACAATGTATAACAGTAACAGCTGTGGTGGCAAAAATGAACCGTCGGAGAAATAAAAGTATTGGAAGAAAATAACTCTGGTTAGTGAACCTGCTGTCTCTAGCATCATAAGAATGGGCCTCACCGATCAACAATTGCTTTCTTCATCCCCGCCACCAAATCCCATCAAGAATGTCTTCAATGGAGTCCAGAATCATGCCTCTAGGTAAGATCCTTGAAAAGTTATTATCTATTTGATGTCTGGCTTCTGGTCTGGCCAAACCTGACAACTATAGTATCTATATGTACTGGACAGGACCTCGTCATTAGCAGGGAGCAATATGAAGGCAATAAATTTGATGCTCCGGTCTTGTAGAGTAAGAAAGTAAATAACTCTTGGAAATTGGACGATATCTGAAATTTTCGGGGATTGTTTGAGGTTGTGTCCTGAGTATCAAAACGTCAAATCTGACATTGCAGAAGTTGATTTTTTACTTTTTTATGAAATAAATCGTGGTCTAAATTAAACAGAACATCAAGTATGGTTTTGTTTATTCATTGATTTAGTAGTGTAGTACACTAGATTGACTAGATAATAGGGTGGAGCGATGTTTCTACTTTTTAATGGAATAGTGAAAAAAAGTTGTCTATTGGCGAGAAACTTCCGAATCTGTCATTAATTTTTTTCTAAAAAATCGGGAAGATGCGCCCCGAGCCCCGCCCACTTTTGCAAAATTGTCATTTATAGACACTCTTCCTATGAATTTTCTATTTTTTTTAGTAATACTTTTTGAAATGGAATAGTTGTAAGTGTTTACTTAATAGAATGATCCATCATTATATAAATAAAAAATAGCCAATTTTAAATTGTAAGTCCCGCCCCAAATTTGTCCAAATCCGACAAAATTTTCTAAAATCAGCAAAAAAGACACATATCTGCCGAATTTTCTAATTTTTCTGGGACATTTTTCCGGAACAGAATAGTATTTAAATACAAAACCATACTATCCTCGTTTACTTAGATTAAATTTTTTTATAAAAGTTACATGTTAAGTACCGCCCCGAGCTGCACCAAGGCTGCCTAATATTCTAGTACTAAATAGCTCTCTCTAGGCTCTCTATTATTGAGGATGGGCTCATGTACTGTGGTACACTCAAGAATACTATCCTCTGTTTCTTATGATGACTAATCATAGAAATAGAATCCATTACAAACATGATGATTCATCTCCATCAATGGCACAAAAAGGTCTTAAATATTAGAAACAAAGAAAACAAGATTTTGGTAGAAATCCGTGCCTACCACAACTCAGTTGACAGAAAGCAGCGAGTGTTATCTGATAAACGATTTGTGCGATTTTTTTTTTCTCTCGAAATAATTAATATCAGTGTATTAAGATTCGAAAATTTTATCACGTTTAACAAGAAACAGTTCGTAGTAAATTGACATTGACTGCATTCATATTAAAGGTGTATGGTCCAATGTGGTTTTCAATTAAAAATAGATCATCTTGTTTCGATGGACCCAAACATTTGCTTGATCTTATTCAACGAAGAAAGTATCTTGATGAAAGTGTAAAGAAAATAGTAGGTCCTGTTATTCAGAGAAACGCCTTCTACGCGCATCCTGAAAACTTGCTGTTGATTATGCTGGCAGATAACAGCAAAGTTCAAAGGGAAATTGCATACAGAATAATTAAAAAATCACGTGAAGAAAATAGGTTCCCTGATGTTAGAAAAGTCACTGTAGCAACATCCTACAGCAGTTGAATATAGTGGCACGAAGTTCCTGTGACTGAGCCCCTTTAATAAGAGACATCAGTACCTATCGAAGATCTGGCCAACATTGTTGAAAACAACAACATCAATAACTTTATTCCAGATGTGCCCTGCCACAAACAGTGCGTCGCAAGGTACATCAAACTTGTGACAAATGCAGGAAGCACTGTGATTGGTTATGAAGCCAGAGATGGTTTGATTAGGAATCAAATTGGATCCAGAAGAATGATTCCAGTACAAAAAAGGACTTTGCCTGAATAATAAATAAAATTAGCAAATTTTTAGTCAGAAATATCCGAATCGGTTTTGAAAAATTGAAGTTTTTTTTAAAAAAAGAAAAGTACTTTCCAATGTCAATACGTAATTTGTTATCTTTCAAATTTACTTTGTATAACTTTATACCTCCTACCTTTATCAACTATTTATATTTCATTTTAATTATACATCATATGAAGAAAAAGTTCCGTTCATCAATATATTGTTCTTATTCATTGTAATTACTTGGGTGTTTTACCCATGTAGCATAGAAAAATGTACTAATGAATTCACCAACTTGGGGCGACACTAAGAATGTGATATATGAGTCAATTTTTGTTACAAGTGTACGAAAAGAGTATAAAGTAGTACTTCAGTAATATTGTGTCCTGTTAAAGTACCCTGGAAAAATTAAAAAATCTGTGTGTACCACAGTACATGAGCCCATCCTCAATAATAGAGAGCCTAGAGAGAGCTATTTATTACTAGAATATTAGGCGGCCTTGGTGCAGCTCGGGGCGGTAATTAACGTGTAACTTTTATAAAACTTTTTAATCTAAGTAAACGAGGATAGTATGTTTTTGTATTTAAATACTATTCTGTTCCGGAAAAATGTCCCAGAAAAATTAGAAAATTCGGCAGATATGTGTCTTTTTTGCTGATTTTAGAAAATTTTGTTGGATTTGGACAAATTTGGGGCGGGACTTTCAATTTAAAATTGGCTATTTTTTATTTATATAATAATGGATCATTCTATTAAGTAAACACTTAGAACTATTGTATTTCAAAAAGTATTACTAAAAAAATTAGAAAATTCATAGGAAAAGTGTCTATAAATGACAATTTTGCAAAAGTGGGCGGGGCTCGGGGCGCATCTTCCCGATTTTTTAGAAAAAAATTAATGACAGATTCGGAAGTTTCTCGCCAATAGACAACTTTTTTTCACTATTCCATTAAAAAATAAAAATAAAAGTGCGATTTCGCTCCACCCTACTAGATAATGTCCGAATATGCCTTTTCTTTGTATTCACAGGAAGTTGACAATTTTTATGTAGCCAGCGTCACGTCGATGGCACGTTGAATACACCAGTTCACATTGTGACGGACCATTCAATTCGAACCCTCGTGATGCTTCTGGCTATTTACGGCCTTTCTCAGGCTAGGCGAGGTTCATTTGAGTAGCTATTATGTGAGTTCCCAGAGAATGGAGGTTAAAACCTCCGTCGGGATACGACCTCCCCCCTCTCTCTCTCTTAAAAAACGAAGAAGAAAAATATGTCAGTAGACAACTGGACATTGCCTTCTCTAATATCGTCGTGTCGCTAAACTTGAACATTTCCATAGCGTTCTGCTTCCTGTGACTCAACACCACACAGACACAGACATTGACCAAATGAGGAGTATTACCGTTTACTGTGACGTCATCATGTGCCAATTTTGAAGGCCATGTGTTGAAAGGTGTCTTGTAATGTCACCTCAGTGGTTCATAACCTTTGTGCAAATCATTTTATCGTTTAGGATTCACAAAAAAATGAACTGAAGAGCGGACTCCATGCAGTTGCTTGATTTTACATTCCTATTTCGTCGGTTAGAAAGTTAAAACTGACCAAGTGACAGTTGGTCATTTCTCGATTTTTCGTTGCTCTGGTCGGAAATTAACCTAACTATTGGCTAAAAATCAAAAGTTCGGTAGTCATTGGAGATGTCCCAATGCAGATGGTCAGTTTTACCTTCCAGCTGACGATTTATTCTTTAGTAACGTGTCAAGCACATGAACAATAACAATAAGTATTCTTATCCAATTGCTCGTTTTTCATTCTAATTAATTGCTCCTATTTTGAAATTTAAAAGGCTGTGAAACCACGCATATTTAAAAAAAAAAAAAAAAATTATATGTCCATATTATTTTTTAAGATACAAGAATTAAGGCAAAAGGATATCGCTTTTCTTGAAATGTACCTACTATCTACTATCTCATGTGAGTGTCGTTGTTATACCCTGGAGGTGTCAGTCTGGCCCTGGCGTACACACTGGCACGTTTATTGAAACAGACATGAATATGACAAAGGCCTTGGTGTTGACAAGAGCTGCATTCATGTAATCATTCAAATGTGGAAATTTCCAATGTTGTCAAACTGTCACAAGCAAAATAACCAAGCAAGACTGAAATATCCCATGCCGATGTGTCGTTTTCATTTCCATACTGGTCAGAAGCATAACGTAACCAATGTAACCATGCAGTAATGTACTCTCCATCTATTCATGAATGCTAAGTACATACATATTACAGAAGCCAACATGATGTGTTCATTAAGGAATGCATGCATGATTGTTTATTATCTGAAATAATCTTATGAACCATTATAACATTTCAGCTAAAAGTGTAGTGTATAACTACTTTTAATAAAGATTTCTTACTCTTGAAGTTAAGCGGCCCACAGACGTGCAATATTATCGTGCAATGTGGTTTGCACAATATATTGGACGGTCAAAATTATTTTACAATAAGTTTGTTTGTGGAATATATTCTACCGTATGGAGGCGATAAAAAAACACATGAGTACAGACGTAACCACTTTGTGCAAACAGTTCCCGTACGTTTCCATGCGGCTTTCAAAAATTAATAAATACGAAATAATATACATACTATAATTAGCCACGTTATGGCTAAACCTGCTGTTATCTTTGATGGATAGTGAATTTTTCCCTATTTACTGTTGAATTCAATAGAACAAAACAATATGACAAAAGAAAAAATCGAATACCAACATATGGCTCAATATTTACCCCATTGCGCAGTATATTTTTAATTGCACAACCTTTCAATATCGCCCGCACCCTATTATATTGCACAAACTAAAATATTGCATAGTAATATCGCACGTCTTTGGACCGCTTTAGCAAAGTTCATTTGGGTGAAATATAATTTTTTTCTTCTTCTGGGAAATGCAATTTCTTAACACTAAATTGAAAATAATGATACATGATGAAAGTCTGTAATCTCACTTGTAATGGAAATATTATGACAAGTGAAACAAGACTTGAAGCGCAATGGAATAATCAATCCATAATCAAGTGAACTCATAACAACTGAATCAATACATCTGTTCATTATCAATGTAATTTATCAGTCTGATTTGTACATACGATTAATAGTACACGTCTAACTAATAAATAAATAAAATACATGAAGCGCCTAATGTTTGATAATAATTAATTAACTTGAATATCAGTTATCACAGAAACTAGTGCCACACTACGACCTTGTCACTCAAAAACATAAAAAACAACAAGTCAATCCTAGGGGGAATGAATATTGTCATATTGAATTTAGTTACTTATCTCCCATCATATATTTTGTCCTACAGACACGTCTCAAAGTTTGCAAAAAATTGTCCTTGACTGTCTTGGCTGCAGTTCCACAGTAACAATAATAATATCTTTGGACATGGTGCTCAATGTTTCGTACAAAATTAACCTTCATTTTCTCTCTCTGCTGGGCAGTTCTTTTTATGTTTTAGAAAATTTCCAATATTTACGCGGCGGGCCTTGGTTATGTGGATGACTCATTCACTCGTAACGCGAGTTTTATTCTTTGATAACCAATCACATGTCAGCGTGATAGAATTTTCATGTATGTGCACTTGTACATAATATAATACACTAATCATGTCATTGTGGACTGTTGGAAAGTGACGCGACGTAAGGTCCATATTAAGAGTATATAAAAGCATCATACATAATATGATGATGCTTTAATGTATATGCTCTTATGGGCTTTAACAACTCATTAATGGGATTGTGTGAGGCTGTTGGCTAGAGTCCATCCAAGTATGTTGTGGTGAAAGTTTCCGTGGTGTGGAGTGGACCGCGATGGGGCTCAATTTCTCAAAAATATGAAAATGCTTGGCAAGACGAGGTTCTTTTGCTTTTGAATTCCGTAGGATATATAAAAAATCCTGGCTCTGTAAAAGGGGAGGGGACTCAAATCTGATTAAGGACGTAAGTATGTAAAGGCTATTAGTATTCAATATAATATAGGAAAAATATAACTTACATAACACAGTCCACCTCAGATTTCTGATTAGATAATATATTAATGAATAATGTGCTTCATTACCGCCCCACTCCTCTTGTTCCTTTCCTTATTTGACCTTTGCAAAGTATTATCAGAGGCAAGGGAGTGTATGTATATTACATACAGGGTTTCAATGCACCACATATGTGGAGTTCTCATTCTGGTACCTTCTGTATAACTGAACTCGGGGACCTACCTATTCCCATTGCCTTCTCGAACACTTCCATATTCTAGTTATACTTGTCCTTCCTATGTCCGTAAGAAACTTGAAAATTTCACAATAATATCTTTTACTTGTTTTGCTTTATACATAGGACCCTGCTTTTTACAATCTGTATTCGTACTATAATTATCTTAGTGCTTGTACGCTTGTGCGTTACAGAAGCTCTGTGTATTAATTTTACATACTTGTATTGTTGGTGTATTTTGCACGGACACAAAACTAGTAGCCTAGGTCAAAACATATACAGGCTTGTCTTTCGGTCACTCTTAAAATACTCACCTATCTGCCTCTATCAAACGTTTAAAAGATAAAATATTCATCAATTTGCCTTTATCAAATGTTCAAAAAAATATAGAAAAACTAAAAAAATAAATGAGAATTATTATTTTTCAATTGAGTAAATGACATAATTTACTGATGCAATTGGGAAAAAGCCTGTAGAAGACGTGCGGTATTTATCAGCGATACAAAATAGTCAATTAGTCACCCTTGGAAGTGGAATAGCGCAATAAGTTTGGCAGGGTAAAAAATTGAGCATATGATGTTATTTGGAGTCTTGTAACGCAGAGCTACCCACTAAAGTTTCAAATATACAAAATGCTTTATCTACAACTGAAGCAATGCAATGCATCTCCTTAACTTTTAAACCAAATTAGCGGACAGGGGCCATTAGAAATAAGGGGGCGAAGGGAGTGACATGTAAGACACCAATGTAGTGTACAGAAATAGCGCCGGATATGCCAAGGTCTGCTATACAGGGTCTGGTATGCGTCTTGCTTCATCTAAGAGAGAAAATGCATTGTAAAGGTGGTTGATGAGATGATGAGTAATAGTTGGTTGTGTTAATAGCTTTCAGCTGTATGACACTATTTTGGGAGAAGCTGTTTCTTGAGTCAAACTTTGAACCTGGAGTTATTTGATCTTATTTGTGTTTTTTGAATTTCACAATTTAAGGTGCATTGCATAAAAGTGGGTACGCTGTAGTTCCGCCCTTAAGATATTCAATAAATATTTTATCTACATTTTTATACCCTCCATAATATTCGACGCCCTTCGGCCCTTCACCGTTTCCTACAGTTTGGAAAATCGATTGGTTTTATCAAAACTTCTACCCCTTATGTATTTGGACTAACGTTATACTAGGTACTATAGATACGGTATAATGTATAATAATTTTCCATTAACTTTGTAACATAATATATGACTTACCTGTGTTTGAATTGTATCGCTCTTCGGCTTTTGCTAAACAGCTAGATGTATTGAAAAAATTATGCGTGTTTCCCCTCCTTGACTATTAAAACCCTCTACGAAATGGAATTTAAGAAAAGAAAAGCCGTATTCGTAAGTGATGTCACACCACAGTTTTAGTTTCAGGAATGCAGCATCACGAATTCGTTTACATGGTTTACTAAGTCATCATGTTGGGTGTTGCGTAACAACAAGATTTAGAGAAAAATCAACGTGTTCATGACCCCGGCTGATGTGTCTTTAATAGTGAGCTGGCTTTTCCGGCCCACAGGTGGGTGAGGTCCAAGTAGTAGCAGGTTTGTCGAGTTTCCTGGAATGGAGGGTAAAACCCCGCTACAGTGATACTTCCATGGCAGTTGAAACGACGTTAAACCACCAATTAAAAAAAAAAAAAAAATAAAAAAAAAAAAAAAACTATGAATTCTACATTCGACATAATATATTTGTAAGTAAAGCGAAGTATGTAAGCTGAATAGTGAACAAAGTCTCCTAGCATTGCCAGAGACATGAAAATGAGAGTGAATGCACAGATGTAAGGCATACCCTGTATAACATATTCATTCATGAGAGCATAAATTTTGCACGAGGTAAAACACACAATATTTGTATCTCCCTTACCTCTCTCGTTCAACTCTTGAATTTATTTGCCATTCTTGTGGAAGAAACAAATATGATGAAACTCGAAAAATGAGACTCAAAATATAGTATTGCCTCATATCCTATCATACCTCATCTTAAGCTGTGCAATCTTTTCTATTTTTTGACAGCTCTAAATTAGAAATGGGTTATCCCGGCCGAATGTCGCGTCGCTCGGTACCTATTGCGGAAATTGATAATTATGTAGTTTTAAATTTGAGATATCATCACTTACATAAAAACGAGAAGTGTGTTTCCCATTTAAATGAAGTGAAGTATTCCTCCTTTTTCTAGAAGCTCTTTATTATTCAATTTGTATAGTTATATTTTATTTTTTCTTTTTACCCCACTACATCTCCGGTGTGGAAAACTTCTGGCCACTAAATTCTAACCTAATCACCCTTCCCCCTCCCTCTCCATCTCTTCCTAATTCCTCCTTTTCAATTTCTTTAGCCACGTAAGCTTTCTTGAGCTTTTTAGTACCACAAAAAACGATAAATTTACTCTTAGGAAATTTAATAATGGAATTATCCCTCCTCTCTTCTTGTAGTTCTACATTACGTACTTTCTTATTCAGCTCAATTTCTTCTTTGTTGGTCTCCTCAGCCCAGCTGTAAGATAAGATATTTTCGGATTTGGGATTTTAATCGAGAAGTTTAATGCACCAGATAGAAGGATATTTAGCACGAGAGTGCAGGACTGTCCAAATTAATTGTTTTTGTGACCCGCAGTTTTCCACAGTAGGATACTCCGTATATTAGCTCGTATGTTCTCTGCATCTTTTTGTAAGTATGCATATGTTTTGATCTGATAGAAATCATAGCACTGAAGCCTTCATAACTAACCTCTAGCTCTAGTATATTCACAACTAGCTCACTACCGGGACTTTGTCGCCACAAGAAACTAATTGCACCTGTAGTTAGGAAAAATCTGAGTAAAATGCGTGTTAGATATTGCAATTAAGATTTGTTTTACTTGCGTAGAAATCGACTAGAAGAGCGCCGCAAAACTGAATAAGGAATGTATGTGTGTTCCGATTACAATTCTAAATGATACCAATGTTGATGGAGTAAAAGAAAGCTTTCTTTTTCGTGATGAGAAAATATTATTGTCTTTTTTTCTACCAGTCCTCACAGTTTCGCTTAAGACAATAAGCAGAGTGCCTCCTATTCTTTTCCTTTCATCCTCTCATTATTTTCTACTTCCTCCTTAGTGTTTTTCCACCACTAGTGAGTCCAATTCCCCATAGTGTGTTTGTACCGTCATCAAGTCCATCTGTTTCTTCTCTCAAAGCATCTCCCTTGTCGTTTAACCATGATCAATGGATCAATCATTCCGTCTCTGATGTCACTCTCTCCTTTTTGATGAAAAAAAAAGTCCCTGGATGCAGATTTTTTCATCTGTGTTATCAAAGTGACTACCCCCGAGCCTTGTGCTGATGTACTATACAGGGTGTACGCTTTAAAAACGCACCATAGGAAATTTTAAAACTACCACCTGGATTTCACCCTCGTCTGGTGTCTAACAGTCAATTTTGGCATTGATAAAATTAATAATGATTTATGTACGAGTATTGCAATAATTTATTGATTCAATTAAAGCTACTCTAATATAGCATTACTCTGTTTTCTTGTACTTCCAGATGGTTCCAGCATATTTCCAAAGCAGCAGACGCGTACAAAACCCGGGACGGAAAAAACAGAAGGCCAGACCCATCTCCTATATCTGGACATGAGGTGGACGCCGGGGCAGACAGTCCCCATTCTAAAACCAAAGAGTAAGTATCACCTTGTCCATTCTAAAACCAAAGAGTAAGTATCACCTTGTCCATTCTAAAACCAAAGAGTAAGTATCACCTTGACCATTCTAAAACCAAAGAGTAAGTATCACCTTGACCATTCTAAAACCAAAGAGTAAGTAATCACCTGTCCATTCTAAAACCAAAGAGTAAGGTATCAACCTTGTCATTCTAAAACCAAAGAGTAAGTACACCTTGTCCATTCAAAACCAAAGAGTAAGTATCACCTTGCCATTCTAAAACCAGAGTAAGTATCACCTTGACATTCTAAAACCAAAGAGTAAGTACTACCTTGTCATTCTAAAACCAAAGAAGTCAATTACATCCTTGTCAATTCTAAAACCAAATGTAATGACCCCTGATTCTAAACAAATGAATAATTATGCATCTTATCGTCTCTAACATTGACCAAGAGCGTCACCGTTCATCTAAGACATTTATGTGTCTAATTCTTTTACTCGTGATCATTTTCTTTAATTACCAAAAGTCTCTTTGGTCTTTATCTTAGTGTTCATGACGACTAGCTTTTAACTCGCATGGTACTGTAAGCTTACTTGGACTTGAGTTATTGCTATGGAATACACTCATAGAATTCAATTATCATTCTTAGCAATTTAAATTGCTCATGTATGACCCCGAGGTAAGCATGAATATCATGCAGTCTCTTCTGTCTCTACATTGACATAGCAGCGTCTAGTCTCTGATGGGGTTCGATCCTGAAGAGCTTTCGATCTTTCGATGTTGCTCTTCCGACTTGAGGATGGTCTTCCTACCCTCGTTGTATCCATTTTAATTTGCCTAAAGAGTTCTCTTTAGATATTGTCAGGTATTATATTAAGGGGTAATGACTGATTTCAATTTACGCATTTTATACTACCATTCGGTTTCAATGGCCACATAATCATAAAATGGTAATAATGACCGAAGAACTCAAGACATTTATGTTGCGCTCTTACTATATTTTCATTGTATTTTCTCCTGCCCTCACAGGACTGAAGAGTCAAAAGTCAAAACCCCTCTGTGAATAACCTCTCCAATAATAGTGTACAGACCTCTCAACTCATGGCCCTTCTGTCGCCGCCCCTGACTCATCACAACCAAACAGTAGTACGGGTTAACATGTGACGAGAATGTGCATTGATCATTTGTAATATTTATTTTCTATTACCTACGAAATTTTCCCTGTAGTAACGCTTCGTTTACAAGTTTGGGCCGGTAGGGACAACGCTGCCGCTGTGTGGAGTTGGCGTTAAAGAAGAGATTTAAAACCAACGGAGGCGTGTCCGTAAAAAGACGAAAATGTATCTGGCCTTTTCTTTTTTATTCAGGTAGCATGAAACCCACTTTGGACCCTTAAAAGACCCTGGAAAATAAATGAAAAATTAGACCCAAACTATTATAATATATAAATACCTATCACAATAGGTTATCAAATGAGATCAAAATATATTGAGCCCTAAAATATTTCAAGGCTTTTTTCTCTCGAACTTTGAAGGTCTAAAAGAGGCTCAGATACTATGGTGTTTCAAATACACGCCCATATATAATTTGTGCTAAGTACTCTTGATTATGTATGGAAAGTGTATAGAAAAAAGGATTACAATTACGGAACAAAGCACGTGCAGTTAATTTAGAGAGAATATCCTCCCCGAGTGACTCGCCCTCAATGTAGAGCAGCAAGAATTTTTTGCCTGGTTGAATTCTCAAATTGCTGTTAGGAGGAAAAAAGTAGGTACGTTAAGAGTTTACGTAGAATTATGAGCCCTCAACTCTATTCTTTTAGGGGGGGGGGCAATTTTCTCTCATCTCTCTACATTCCGCGTGCGTAGGCTCCTCTTGGTTTTGCTCACTAATGAGTCTAATGCCACTAATCCACTCATCTACTGATGCACCTCCAGTGAGGAGATTATTGCATGACAGATCCACACCGTGTGAGTGCAAGTGATCGTTGATTGCATACACGAGATCTAGGATTTGCCTTCAGCAATTCTAGAAGGACATGAAACTAATAGGAATAATTTACACAAGACCGGGACCACTACATTTTTACATGATTATTTTCTAGCAGCTCGTTTTTTTCTAAAGCTATCGGCCACAACGGAGCACCCGAGACCCGGGTAACACGTAAAATACTCTAACCATGTGATTAAATGTTGGCCACAACGGATTCTCGTAAAATTGTCTGTATCAAGCTGTAGGTACCAGATTAGAGGTCGAGGAGTAGGGTAAGGCCAGGATCCTCGTTGTGGGCGTTGTGGCTGTTGAAGCCTCTATGTTTGACTGGTAGTATTACACACAGTATTGGCAGGGTTCTTTGCCATCCATGTCTTTCATGCAACCTGAACTCCTAAAAGAGAAGCTATCAAGTGCCCCCTGGCTTAGAAAATACGCTACTTTATTCGAACGTAAACAAAAATAAGCGATACATCCAGTGGATGCAGTTACTGCAATTACCATGAATTATTGCCAGCGTTTCATGAAACCTCGTTAATTTTAGCCTTCTCTCTCCTTCCTCCAAGCCCCCTCTTTATTCAGAAACTTGTGACACCTCCTTCCATAAATCAAGTGCATGGTTTTCTCTCTTGGATTATTATATAAAAAAAAATTTAATTGTGTAATTAATACTTTACTGATTTTATCCTTATATAATTTAATTTATGATAACCTAATATAATTTAATATAAAAAAAAAAGACGAAACTCCGATTTAAAATAATAATCGCATTATTCTAACCCAGCACTGTTAGGCAAGCTCCTTTTCTTTCTTGTGCTGATTCTCTTACTCCATATTTTTCCTTGAGATAAATGTATAAAAAGCTGAAGAAAATTCATGATTACCATAGCATCTTCCTAACATTTGAAAAATTTACTCTATTCTATGAGAAAATAAAAAATTCACGGGGCGAGTGAAAGACAGGATGAGAGTCCTGGCGAATTATAGTGGAGTCCACGGGAACCTCAGGAGGGGGAGCAGAGGAAAATGCAAGCTTATCCCGAGCTCTATCCTACCTTGTAAATTTTATATGATACCTTTATTTTGTATCCCAAAAAATTACACTTCGTGTGCCAAAGGAACACCAAAAAACTTAACTTAAATTGGAATAAACATAATTTAAAATTTAGTAATGAAAATTTAGTGTTCTTAGGAAAAGAGGTTTGAGTCGTCAGAAAAAGGTCAATGTAAAATCGGTACCCATACATTAAAAAAGGTTAACCCGACAAGGAAGAAAAATAGTAAAAAGTTTGGTCCAAGAAAGTCAGATTTACAAATAAAAATACCCAATAACTATTTTTAGCCTAAGTATAGGTGGGCGTAGAGCATGTCCGGTATATATTTTTGGCGTTGCAAAACTAGCGTTTAGTTTTGCTTGATAAGAACCTGAGGGATTGGTTCTTTAGCGGACAACCTGTCCCTTTAAAAAAACCTTGGGATAAAAAGATTTATAGAAGAAGAAAACTGTTTTCTGCACAAAGCCTACGTGAGAAGAAAAAAATATATTCTTACATTTTCTCTGATGCTTGTGTTTGTTTTTTTTTACCGGAGACTATTTAACTTGTGTAAACATAAACTGCCACGCTCTCAAGTTGAAAGTCTCATTGCTTCCCTAATCCCCTTGTTATTTGCCACTATCATACTTTGCATTTCAAACTTAACTTACTTGTATTAATTTATTCAAAATGTTGACAATTTTCTCATTTTCGTTTTTCCCGCATTTATTATTATGCGGCATAAATTTACATAGTCACTATGGTTGACTCTGTGAAGCTCTTGAATGAATGGGAATAAAACAATAATAGCTTATATACAACTTCACTTATTTGCGTAGAGGAGCAAAGATTCTCCTGGACTGAGTTTCATTCAGACAGGTTAAATAACCTTTGTACGCATTTCGTAATAAAATAAACTGGTGTGACACTACACGATTTACCTTATCACTCGAAAATAAGTCAAATTCCGTCACTGGTGACTCAATGGTAACAGTTAGATAAAAATGAATGTCAAATTCGTAATCAGCACCTCAAAAGTTCTTATCAAATTAAATACGATGGATTTTTTTTTACATTATAAGATATTAAAATCTAGCGCTGCAGGTGAAGAGGTGTTGATAGTGGAGGAAGTTCACCAAAAATTTCTAAACAAAACTCAAGCTTTTCTCATTTATTTTAGTATGAGACCTACATAAAAATAAGACTCTGAGGGTTAGTTGGTAGAAAATAATTTGAGCATTAACATCGCCTGGTGGTTAACTTCCACTAAAAATTATTATTATAAACTTTGCTCCTGTACACACATAAGTGTAAAAGTTATGAAGTTCGTCTGTATAAACATTCAAGAGACAATAAAGTTGTTGTCTTGAGAAGAAAAAAGTTTTAGTTGATATTATTAAATTTATCTTTACAGTCCCTATGAGCTATGAGAAGAACTAATAGTTAGTGTTTTGTTTTGACTTGAAACCCCTATCCTGTAAAGAAGAATTTCATGCACTTCTGCTTAACTTACCCAGCATAATACCCATTTTTTACTTTCTGATACCCTCATAATCCCATTTCTAGATTTAGTCTTGTGTGTGTTTGATTGACTTTCTCATTTTCTAACTTTTTATTTCTTTTTCTTTTTTGTTTTATTTGGACTCTGGTGTTGGGCAGATGAAAGCACCCCCGAACCCGTTAGACTTACCATAGAAGAGGCCCATTTGGTCGACCCTGCCCAGGTGGTGGTATCAAATCAACCTGTGTTTTTCGCTGAACCCGTACTTACGCCTTTAGGTACTGCCAACTTTTTCATTTTCTCTACTTTTTTTTGTTCTAAATGTTAAGACGGTTCAGAACCGATTGTGAGAGCTCCTGACATAATCTTAGATACTAAGAATGTTGGCTCTTACAACCGGTTCATTGGTTTTATAATATCATGGGCGAATCTGGATTAAATTCTACACGTGTGATGGTCATTTTTTCCTTTAGTACCTACTCAAATCCTAATAATATGGAATCACAAAGAAAATGATAGTGATTGACTCAATGATTGCATATAAGTCTATTACATGTACACAGAAAAATCTTGATTCGCCCTTGAAAAAGCATGTTCACGTTTTTTACAACAAAATTTTCCCACCTGTATGAATTGGTAACTGAATTCAAGAAGCCTGTAGTTTTTGGGAAGAGAGCATTAATGTCATGGTACAATGGGAAAGTAGTAGACTGAGATGTTGCCGGAAACTAAGAAGAAAATCACTATGTACTAGACTAATCCGACAGTACAAACTGGCTATATACGTAAACATATACCCATTTCAATGTCATCTGACATGACCCGTAATGCTATCATCCCACAGCCCAAATTGTCCGTAATCCAGAGAGCCTGAAAATTTGGTAAGGATCTTTCATTAAAGATTAAATCAACATGAGTTCGAAAGTTGCCATCTTGAAGCACCTGGCCATTGCGAAACTAAGATATTTGCATCAAATCACGCATACTGCAGAAAATGCGGAGCACACGACAGTACCACTTCAATATAGAACTTGGGAAGAAAGGATACCAACTTGAAATATTCCTTAAATTTCCACTAACAACACTGAGTGACGAGTGCAAGTCTTGCCCGTGATGAGATGCATGATATTCACTAGACCAGCATGTGCATTCCTCTCATGTTGCACTCTGCCTGCATGTCTTCTGTTTTGCACGTTCATAATTTACATTTCTTCACTTACAGAATTACATAACGAATTCTCTTCTCAATGTTCTTACGTAAAGAAGAGGATTCAGTCTGGATGATGACACATATTTATTTAATACAAAAAAGAATTTAAATATGCCAAGTTCTTGAAAATGAAGAACAGCTGTTTAATTGCAAAGTTCTCTTGTGTTTTTCAAAAATATTTTTTTTAAGATAACGCCTATTAACGTATTTTTCCAAACGTCATACAAATTCTGCCACAAGTCTTTCTTCAGCTAGGGAGCTAAATTTTTAATATGTTCTCCGGACATTTAGGAAAATTGCGGTAAAAATTATATCTACTCAACAAGTGTCTTAGTGGGTACATTTGGTAGCATTTGGCCATTTAGATGTTACAGAACCATTTAGATGTACACGTAGGTAGCATTTGGCCATTTAGATGTTACAGAACACTCTACAAGGTTTTTTTACTATACGTATCACAATATCACATGTAAGGTATGCATACAAGGGGGTACCCAAAAGTAACCGGAATGGTGTTGCTGCAACATCTGTACTTCTTGTAAAGTGTTGTTATGCATATCAAATGAAAATTTTCTTTTGAGTTAGTCTACAAAGTTTAATCAAGATAAGATAACGCATTGAATTTTTCTGTTGATTTAACTAAAACATGTTTTGTGCTCTTCTGACATGGAAAAATGTCATTTTCTTCGAGATAATCGCTGCTGTGTAGATATGCTCCTTTTTCTTGACCAAAACGCACCAGAAAGGGTTTTAATCTTGTAAAAAAATTGTGATGAAAATGCTTTGACTGATTCTCGGGTTTACAAATGGTTTTATTGCTTCAAAAGTGGAAAATAGCCGTCGAGAATGCAACTAGCAACCACATTAAAAGTTGTCTTTTAATTAAAGAAGCTTTTAAAACCATAAAAACATAGTTAGGAAAAAAAAAATAACGTATGATAGTTTATGTTGATATGGATATGATCTAGAAACTAAGCAACAGTCAAGTAGAAGTTATTCACTAAACTTGCCCCGCCCACAGAAATCATGGTAAGACACCATGTCACGGTAGCACTAGCAAGCATCACATAGGACGGATTTAAAAGGTGGTTATAAGTTTATAACAATGTAATTACAGAATTTTCAAATGAATTGAAGCTAAAGGAGCATGCTTTAAAGCTGATAAAAGTGTAGATCTAAAAAAAAATCAACTAGGTATGTGGATTTTATGAAGGAATTCCGGTTACTTTTGGGTACCTCCTCGTATACACAATTACACACCCATCATATGCTGGCACACACATACCCTTATTGTACATAGGTACATACTCGTAGCAGTAAATAGAAATGTAATGAGCACAGTGTTGAGTTTTTCATTTTTCACCCCACATCCCTTCTAGTCCTGTCGTATTCAGAAAAATGGTCTGTTTATTATTTTCCAATCAGCATATTTTATTTTTCAATTGACAATTTCCTACAATGGTGATTTTTTTTAGGGTGGAGGGCGCTCTGTTTGGCCTCGCACAGTATTTCTTCATTTCTCTCATGTCCACTGTCGCATATTAATTGCATGCTTGTGAATTCTCTCCTCCCCACATTTTAAACGAAGCAAAGCTGAACTTGACGATGAAAAAGTCGATGCCGCGTTGAATGCATCACCGTAGGTTCTCGTAGGATCAACGTACAGCGGGGTAGACTTCTTGATGCTGGCATTGCGGCCCAACCTCGGCTTGGTCAGGTTAATGTGAGTGCAGGTTTGTGAGTTTCCTGCGAATGGAGGGTAAAACCCACGTCGTATATAACCATGCAGTTGAAAAACGACGTTAAAACCCTATTAAAACAAAGAATTTGAGGAAAAGCACATGATACATTGATACATAGTAAAAGACCACTTGTGAGAAACAGTCATCGTTTACTTTGCTGCGTGAGAACCCTGTTTATTGGTTACCCTGTATTGAAACTAAAGATTTTTCCATTCCTCGGTGTTCCTCTTTCCAAGTGGAATTCACATGGACTTCATCGGAATCAATTACGCCGAGATGATTAAAACTAAATGGTTAGACTATGATGTTTTAGGAGTATATTCTAGGTAATGACACTAATTGTGAATTTCTATATTGAGTAACTAACGTCGTTAAGGTATATTATGAGAATTGCCTTGTGGTAAAATAAAACATACACGTCACATATACAGGGTGAGCATAAAGTCTCACCCCACCCCTTGCATCTCGAGAACCACTCAAGATATCGAGAAAACACTTGTTGCCTCATTTTTTGTTGTATTTATTTTGGGCCCAAATTTTTTCAGCTGCGACTCGTTGTTTTGTTTGGGCTGCAACCAGCTCAAAAATCTTGAAGAGAACGATCTATCAAAATTGGATTTATTTTAGAGTTGATGAAAAGTGAAATTCATTGCAATTGAGAGAAAAAAAATCAAATGGAAAAAAGTAAACGAAAAGAAAAATGAGAGGTGAGATAGGAATTTAGAAAGAATAGCTTATCCTTTTGTCTTTCCTTATTTGTTTATTTTTTCCAAACATATTATTTTTTCTTCTCTAATTTTTTTTCCTGTTAAATAATGGCTAGATAAGAGAAAAATGAAATATGTCTGAAATAAAATTGTCAAAAACCCTTTATACTCGTACTTTACAATTATGGCCATCAAATATCAAATACCTAATTATGTACTATGATTACTTAACCTTCTCTATGTTGCGCCACGAAAGGTTTAATTAGAGTTTTTCACAAAATAGTATGGTAAAAACATTAATTCTAAGAATATACACCCTTTTTACTCCTTTAAATTTCAAATATTAGAAATCGCAAGTATTGTGTTCGTTTTTGTAAAAAAAAGTATTTTTTTGCTCCGATTTCAATTTCTTTACGTTTCATAACCTCTCGAGCAACATTGGTTTTGTGTCTGTCTGTCTGTTGCAAACTTTTTGGATAACGCATGACAACATTGAGCCAGTCATTGATAACAATGCAAAATTACAGCTCAATCCGACTTGCGGTTCTCAAGTTAAAGCGTTAAAAAAAAAAAAAAAATCATTTTATAATATAAGATGTGAGTGTGTTCTTGTGTAGGTATCGGCTTTTCCCCTCCAATTATTCGTACGCCTCTTCTTTGACACTGGGAATTTCCAGTACTTTTCATTTTATTTATTCAAAAGATTACAGTGATTCTCGCAACTAATTATTTATACCTATGGTTTCGTTTTTTTTTTTTTACTTTAGTTGGATAAATATGTAGGCTCTGAGAATGGTTCACTCCTTCGATTTTCTACACAATTATGTAGTGATTTTAGGGTATTACCTATTGCTTCTACGAAAAAATACTCTTGCCAATTATGGATAAAAAATATTATTCCTGAATTCCATTTACATAATTGATTTATCGAAATGAATTAAAATTAATTTTATATCGTAGAAAAGTATTTTTATACATTCTCCATCCTTCTTCAGCCAACTTTCCTAGGAGCATCATCGAAAGCTCTCGCTCCTCGATAAATATAGAATTTTCAAAATTTCTTCTAAGTATTTCTTCTAATACATTTTCTCCTTTTTCCTGTGATTAACACATATCGGTTATCTTACATTCTATCATTCCAACAAAAATGTAATTTTAGCTCATTCCTCAGAAGATGCGCCATTAGAAATAGTGGCTTTCCATTCCAAAATCTTGACTGTTTTATTTTCATGGATGCTGAAGTTTTATCTGATAGTGTGCTCAAGATTTGTCCTTCCTGTAAAAATGATCTTGAGAATGAAGAAGATCTTATTCAGTGTGACGAGTGTCATTCTTGGTATCATGGTCTTTGTGTTGATTTATTGTCAGAACAAATTGAATCCTTACTATCCTCAAACGGAAAATGGTTTTGTGTTAATTGTTCGTTACAATCTCAAGCACAATCTACTGCTGAAGGGGATAGTACTGCGAATGTCATAATATGTCCTAGATGTCCTCCAGAAAAAAGGGTCCGAACCTTCAAAGGTAAACGTGGTTTGAAGATTCATTATGCTCGTCTGCATAAAGACCACTTGATTGATTTGGATTTAGAACATGCAAGTAACACTCCCACTATAGATTTACAATCTTTTGTGCAGTCTATTGGTATTTTAAAACGAAGAGTAAAAGTTCTTAAACGTATTCCTAAAGGTGCTAGGATGACTGCTGCTTTGAAATTGTCAAGCCTTTTGGATGATTGCTTATCCAACTCGCTTGTTGCATGGATCTCTTTGTTCTGCTTTTCTTTTAATGCTCTTTGTGTCCCAGAAAAATCCTCTAACTTAACACAGAGTGTGAAAAATAACATATCAACGTATGACATTTCTAAATCAATGTTCGATACAAACGTCACACGTAAACTAAAAAACAAGAAATCAAATCTTTCTTCTCGTGTGGAATCAAAAATATCCGAAGGTGACGTTAGAGGAGCTGTAAAAATCTTATCATCCTCTGATACACTGGCCCAGGATACTCATGAAACGTTTTTGAAGTTGAAAGCCAAACATCCAACTCCGAGTAGACCACTGTGTTTTCCTGACGCTCCAACTGCTGGTACTGCTGGTGATTCCTGTTTGACAGTGACTGAAAAAGAAGTGATTGAAGGTGTTTTGGCGTTTCCAAATGGTTCTTCTGCAGGAATAGACGGTATCCGGCCTCAACATTTAAAAGATCTTCTTTCAATAAGTAATGGCGATGCAGCTAGAAAATTGTTGACATCTTTGACGAAATTTTGTAATTTTCTCTTATCTGGAAATGTCAACTCCGAAGTAACCAATGTTCTGTATGGAGCCACTATTTGTGCTTTAAATAAAAAAGGAGGAGGAATAAGACCTATTGCTGTGGGATGCACCCTCCGTCGCTTGGTTTCTAAGATTGCTTGCAAGACTGTCCGTGAAGAACTTGGAAGTTACCTCAATCCTCATCAACTTGGATTTGCTACCAAGGGTGGAACTGAAAGTGCAATTCATGCCACTAGAACTTTTGTAGAGCAGAATGTTTCTTCAAATAAGATAATTCTCAAAGTTGACTTTGAAAACGCGTTCAACTGTATAGAACGTGACAGCCTGCTCAATCAAGTCAAAAATAAGTCTCCCTTACTGTACCCTTATTTATGGCAGTGCTACTCAACTCCATCTATTCTTTTCTTTGGTAATGAGCACATTAGCTCACAAGTAGGCCTTCAACAAGGAGATCCTGCTGGGCCTCTAGGATTCAGCTTATCACTTCACCCCATCATACAAGATCTTACATCAGAGCTAAACGTCTGGTATTTGGATGACGGTACGATAGGCGGAGATCCATATGTTGTTCTGCATGATTTTTCAACAGTAATAAATAAATGTCATGATCTTGGTCTGAAAGTTAACTTTTCAAAATGTGAATTACATTTCTGTGGAACTCAAAATAATAATATCATAGATGACTTCCACAAGATTTCCCCAGATATCAAAATAGTCAATGAGTTGTCACTACTGGGAGCTCCAATAACAGAGAACTGTATCTCCAGTATGTTTGATAATAAGTTTGAAGAAGTCTCAATCCTTTTAGAACGTGTACAAAGTCTGAAGTTCCACATTGCATATTTTCTTCTGAAACACTGCCTATTGATACCCAAATTAAACTATTTGTTGCGTACGTCACCATCTTGGAAAATAGTAGAAAAACTCATAGAAATGGACAGCAAAATAAAGAACACAGTGGAAATCCTAATCAACACAAGTCTGAATGAAGAAAAGTGGACATTGTGTTCGCTTCCCATAAAATATGGAGGAATGGGAATTCGAAGACTCACTGATTTGATATTTCCTGCTTTTCTATCTTCCGTGAGCAGCAACTTTCCTCTCATCCGTACGATGTTAAACAATAATATGGATATTGTGAATGTTGCTTGTTACTCTGAGGGTGTGAGAGGTTGGACCGATCGCTTGGGTGGGAACTCAATTCCAGAATGCACTGCTACACAACATGGATGGAACGAGATCTTATGTACATCTATCCGCGAGAGTTTGGTATTTGGATCACAAAATGAGAAAGCTTTGTACCTAGCTTCAACTGCTAAGGAATCAAATGGATGGTTACAAGCATTACCGTCCAGAGCAGTTGGTACACTTCTAGATAATAATACCTTCCGCATATCTGCTGCTCTAAGAATTGGAGGTTTAATCTGTGCCGGTCATCAGTGTTCATGTGGAGAAAATGTTTCGTCAGATGGAAGACATGGTTTATCATGCTTAAAGAGTGCTGGACGACAGTCTCGACATTTCATGCTCAATGACATCATCAGGCGCGCACTAGTATCAGCTAAGATCCCTGCTGTTCTGGAACCAGTCGGAATGTCGCGAGATGATGGTAAGCGTCCGGACGGCATGTCGCTCATTCCATGGAAGTCCGGAAGATGTCTAGTATGGGACGCAACGTGCTCAGACACTGTCGCTCCATCACATGTTGAATTGTCTAGCAGAGGTGTTGCAGGAGTAGCTGAGATGGCGGCAACAAAAAAGAGAGCGAAATACAGGAATTTAACAGACAACCACCTGTTTGTCCCACTTGCGGTAGAAACAATGGGTCCCTGGTGTGAGGAAGCTAAATGTTTCATCCAAGACCTCGGGAACCTCCTCACAGCTGTATCAGGCGACAAAAGAAGTACTGAGTTTTTACGACAACGATATCGATAGCAATCCAAAAAAGCAATGCCGCATGTGTGATGGGCACAATGCCCTATTCCTCGAACATGGAGGAAATATTTTACATTTTATAAATTGTATGTTTTAAAATAAAATAAACCTATAATCTTAATTTTGCACTTTATTGCTCTAACTTTTTTCAAGATCAAAGCTCAATGATAACTTATTAAATTTATGAACGTTCTATGTTGAAAGTTAGAAGTCACGCGCAAGCCTTTTATCTCATAGATAGGCTATTTTGGAGTATATGAATTTAGCAAGGAAACCATCTCCTAGAAGTGTACAATTTTTTTTTAAAATGTTGTTGATTGGTTTCCAAAATAATTGCGTTGCAAGGAATAAAACTAATAGACCGTCAGCCGACACAAAACCCAAGTTGATCAGGAGTTTACGATTTTTCGACATTTCCATAATTATGTAAATTACTTTCCTTTCTTTATATGATAAGAAAAGTAAAAAATAGAGATCAGAGCAAATTGAAATCGGAGCAAAAAAATATTTCTTTTTTCAAAAACGAACACAATGCTTCCGATTTCTAATATTAGAAATTTCTCGGAAGTAAAATACTTACGTTGTCTGTAGATGTAAAAGCCTTGTTGATGAATAATATAGCGTGTGAAGTTTGCTTGGGTGGAAGAGATTGCCTAAGGCAATAACCCCGCCCTTTAGTTTTAGGACATATATTATGCATATATTTATTTTTTTTTTCTTTTTTTTTTTCTTCTGTTATATTGTATATTGTATTTTCATTTGTAATTATTTGTATTGTATATGTCCTATTACCTAATAAAGTGTAAATAAATAAATAAATAAATAAATTGTGCCCGCCTTGCAGAGAGGCTGCGGAGGAAGGACGAGCTGATCCAGCAAGCCCTGGCGGAGAAGCAGCAGCTAGTGGCGGATATCCTGCAGGTCCCACGGGAAGACTTCGACACCATCGCGGAGCTCGCGGGGGAGCCGGCACTCAACAAGGAGGCCTCCGAGCTCGTGCTGGCCGCCGTCAACCAAGGTATGAACTCTAGGAGACATAAGACAACCAAGGTATGAACTCTAGGAGACATAAGACAACCAAGGTATGAATTCTAGGAGACATAAGACAACCGAGGTATGAATTCTAGGAGACATGAGACAACCAAGGTATGAACTCTAGGAGACATAAGACAACCGAGGTATGAATTCTAGGAGACATGAGACAACCAAGGTATGAATTCTAGGAGACATAAGACAACCAAGGTATGAATTCTAGGAGACATAAGACAACCAAGGTATGAATTCTAGGAGACATAAGACAACCAAGGTATGAGTTCTAGGAGACATAAGACAACCAAGGTATGAACTCTAGGAGACATAAGACAACCAAGGTATGAACTCTAGGAGACATAAGACAACCAAGGTATGAATTCTAGGAGACATAAGACAACCGAGGTATGAACTCTAGGAGACATAAGACAACCAAGGTATGAACTCTAGGAGACATAAGACAACCAAGGTATGAACTCTAGGAGACATAAGACAACCAAGGTATGAACTCTAGGAGACATAAGACAACCGAGGTATGAATTCTAGGAGACATGAGACAACCAAGGTATGAACTCTAGGAGACATAAGACAACCAAGGTATGAACTCTAGGAGACATAAGACAACCAAAGTATGAATTCTAGGAGACATAAGACAACCGAGGTATGAATTCTAGGAGACATAAGACAACCAAGGTATGAATTCTAGGAGACATAAGACAACCAAGGTATGAATTCTAGGAGACATAAGACAACCAAGGTATGAACTCTAGGAGACATAAGACAACCAAGGTATGAATTCTAGGAGACATAAGACAACCAAGGTATGAATTCTAGGAGACATAAGACAACCAAGGTATGAATTCTAGGAGACATAAGACAACCAAGGTATGAATTCTAGGAGACATAAGACAACCAAGGTATGAATTCTAGGAGACATAAGACAACCAAGGTATGAATTCTAGGAGACATAAGACAACCAAGGTATGAATTCTAGGAGACATAAGACAACCAAGGTATGAATTCTAGGAGACATAAGACAACCAAGGTATGAATTCTAGGAGACATAAGACAACCAAGGTATGAACTCTAGGAGACATAAGACAACCAAGGTATGAATTCTAGGAGACATAAGACAACCAAGGTATGAATTCTAGGAGACATAAGACAACCAAGGTATGAACTCTAGGAGACATAAGACAACCAAGGTATGAATTCTAGGAGACATAAGACAACCAAGGTATGAATTTTAGGAGACATAAGACAACCAAGGTATGAGTTCTAGGAGACATAAGACAACCAAGGTATGAATTCTAGGAGACATAAGACAACCAAGGTATGAATTCTAGGAGACATAAGACAACCAAGGTATGAATTCTAGGAGACATAAGACAACCAAGGTATGAGTTCTAGGAGACATAAGACAACCAAGGTATGAATTCTAGGAGACATAAGACAACCAAGGTATGAACTCTAGGAGACATAAGACAACCAAGGTATGAATTCTAGGAGACATAAGACAACCAAGGTATGAATTCTAGGAGACATAAGACAACCAAGGTATGAATTCTAGGAGACATAAGACAACCAAGGTATGAATTCTAGGAGACATAAGACTAAAATACTCTCAGATTATTTTTCGAAAAATATCTTTGAACGGAGATACGAACAAAATAACAACTCAGTTTTGGATGCTAGATACAAAATGTTAGGTATTAACATTTGGAATATATATAATTTACATAATACTCTAAAGACATAAGAACCAGTTTCAATTTTTTTCAACAAGTAAAAGTTTATTTAAAAAAAAATCACATTAAAAAAATTCAAGTGATTTCTTTTTTTCATTTTTCGAAAAATTATTAAAAAATTTAATCTTATAATGTCTCCTGGAGTTTATTCTGAAATTTTTTATAAAAAAGTTGACACACTGTACATCCTAAGTATAAGGCGGTGTTTTTGCTTCACACTTTCCTTATCCTACAGAAAGGGAAAGGAAAGATTTTAGTACTACAGTTCAGCCAATGCCGAGTGTGTGTTTGTTTTGTGACAGTATGACAGAAAGAGGTAAAACATTATTTTTCCAAATATTGTTGCAGTTCTGTGACCATTGGCGGATTTTGACCGCTTTCGGTGAATTTAGATGGTTCTGACTAATATGTTTTCAAAGCTCCCTTCTTAGCCACCATTAACGGAATTCGATAGAAATTTTTAAGGGAATAAGAGACAATGTAATGTCCATACCAGTTTATTATAAGTATATTATATATTTTTTTCTGTAGCCAATCAGCTGTCTGCTATGGTAAACGAGTCCCTGCGGATTTCAGAAGAGGAATCACCAAGTAGTACAACATCTGGCAACCCTGCCTCAAGTCCTAGTGGAAACACTACTGCAACTAAAATGCCAGGAGTTCCGTCACTGAAACTCCAAGTCATAGCCAATTCTCTCAACACACACCTTACTCAGCTTTTGGTAAGTTATGATTTCCATGTGTAAAACATAGTCACAGTCACACTGTTTAGTGCTACTATTTCTTTCACTAAATAGCATTTCAAATTCTTGAAAAAACAATGGTAGTTGTTACTTCTTGTACAAAAGTAACTTTCCAATGTGGTTTCACCACCCTTAATCGGGTTTTGTTTATTAGCAGTGCTCTGGGCCTAGTTCCGGCAAGCACGGCAGTGTATCTTTACACGAACCGATGCATCCAGTTTTTCACACCCTCATATCTTCCCTCATGATATTTGGCACATAATTATGTTCTCTTGGTAACACTAAAAACACACTGCAAATTTCAAGAGTTAATAGAAAAACTTTTTTAGGAAGGTCATCAAAATTATGAGGCACTTCCCGACTACCTAGAAAGCTGAGATTTTGCATGGTGGTAGGGTTTAATGTAAAAGTACAGTGACAATGGGAACATTAGCACTTCAACTGCTGTTAAACGGTGTCGTTTTGGGGAGCATATACGCGCTCTTATGGACAACTATTATTTTGAAAACTTGACTATTTAGATCACTGACATTTAGTATGTAGGTCTGGAATAACAAAAACATAATGAGAAAAATATGAAAACGGGCACTTAGATGTTGGTTTAGGGAGCATATTTGGTCGAAGTATGATAAGTTTAAAATGAAAACCAAACTGTTTGTATAGCATTAATATTGCAAGATTTTAGAAGTCGATGTCAAAATGGAAGGAAAAAATTACGACTTTACCTTCTAGTTAGACAGTGCCGTTCAATTGAATCGGTTTAGGGAGTACATTACAACAACAAAAAATTCCTTTTCTATTACTTACCTTTAAAGAACATGTTTTTCCGACGGAAAAGGTTTTCGAACATGCTTTACTTATTGAAACCCCTATTAAACTGTTAAAAAGAATGTGGTTCCCAAGTAATGATGAACTATTTTGTTCCAGAACCTAATGTCGGAGAGAGATGAGGAGCGGGAGAGACTCCGCAAGGAGCTACAAAGATCTCGGGACCAGCTGCATGCCCTGCATGAGGCGGCCCAGAGGTCCTCAGCCCGACACCGCAGTGGTGAGTCCAGACCCCAGCCCCCTACCTCTTCCCTTCATATCTATATCTATATACAAACAAGCACTGCTAGTACTGAACGGCACTGATGCCTTAACACG
This sequence comes from Bactericera cockerelli, assembly GCA_024516035.1. Taxonomy (NCBI): domain Eukaryota; kingdom Metazoa; phylum Arthropoda; class Insecta; order Hemiptera; family Triozidae; genus Bactericera; species Bactericera cockerelli. The sequence continues at coordinate 31,528,647 of CM044956.1, forward strand.
TATGAGACGGCGTGCCCACCGGTGGGTCACGTTTTTTTTTTTTTTTTTTTTTCAATTTCCCTTGTAACTTGACCCACCGGTGGGCACAGATAATGCTATTATTAATATATTTTTGTACTCGCCCGTCCCAGTTTTTTTTTTTGTTGTTGTCATATTTGGAACACATACCCTAATTTGAAGCCGTCCCAGCGTACAAACTATAGAAAATAGGACTATAGAACCCGTCTCATACGTGTTAATGTTTTATATTCATCACCAAGTACTTTCCTTCTACCTTAGATTGTAGTTTAGTAGATATTGTATTATTATTCAGGATGTCTTGTAAGTTCCCATTTAATCTTCAAACAATTTTCTTGAAGAGATACATAATATATGTTTTGGAAATAGTTTTACATTTGCAAAACACAAGATACATCCTTGCAAACATACTAAAGTTTTTTACAGGTTTTCTTTCATCCTTATATTTTTGTACAAAGTTTTCGTTTCTTCGTTTCTTTAACCTTTTAATATTAATTTAAAAATTTGGTGTTTCGAGCGTTCTTTTGTGATTAGATCAACACTAAGAAAAATACAGTTACGTTATTACCTACTTGTAATTCTAAACAATTAAGGACAAGCCGCGTTGCGGCGCGCGGTGACTTAATCGTGGCATTATTTATTGGTAATTAATGTAATAATTAATATTTTCAAGAGTCCGCGGGATGCTTCAGTACTCTAGTTTGATTAATGACTTTTAATTAAGATATTGCATATGAATGAGGTAACTCGGTTGTCAAATTTACATAAAATAAAAAGATCCTGTCCACATCGTTGCACGATATGAGCGCACAATTGCAAGACCCGTGGTCCAATCCACCCAAACTATCATGACAGTTTAACAAAATGTACCATTCTTTGTGTAAACTAATCATTGCGTAGGTAACTTTTTCGAAAATGGAGAGGATTATCTCTTTGCAAAAGAAAAAAATCTTATTCCCTTGTAAGTACATCAGACAAAAAGAAAATTCTGAAACAATGTTTTATTTGCGGCAGTTTCAAAATGAATAAAGTTCAGTTCAAATAATTATCGTTACCTATTGAGACTACCAGATTTGAGTTTGAATAAACTCAACTTTAAAAAATGGAAATTTTGAGTGGATTAAAGACTTAAGCGCCAGCGTCGATTGCGCGTTGAATGCACCGGTTCTCGTAGGATCACCGAAGTTAAGAAACGTCCAGCCAGGTGAAGCTTTTGCTAGCATTCCAGTCCAACCCAGGCTGGGTGAGGTTAATGTGGGTAGCAGGTTTATGAGTTTTCTGCAAATGGATAAAAACACCCGCCGTGATATGACCATGCAGTTGAAAGGGACGTTAAATACAAATTTAAAGTACTGGGTAGGTCAAATTTTCGACGAATTCAATACTTTCCTTATTATAGGATAAGGAAAGTAAAAAAACTAGCAGCTAAAAAACTGCCATTTAGTAACTATAGCAAATTTCAGCTCGATTGTACCCGGACTTCTCGAGTTTGAGCTTTATGGTGGTCAATATTATAACGCAAACCCTAGGTTAGACTGTCATTGGCAACCATTTCAGCTCAAGCGGAATAGTTGTTTTCAAGTTTTAAGATTTTTATACACACCAGATGAATCATTTTATAATACGAGTATCAGGATTTATTTTGTTACTATAACTTACTTTATTAGACCTTTCATTTACTTTAAAACTACACTTTGTTTTCACAAAAAACTATTTGGTTTGATTTTGATTAAAATTTCCATATTAATATAACTTTACCTTTCCACTACAACTACATAAAGTTCTCAATTTTTCCGTTGCTTCCTTTTTATCAACCTCAGTAGAGCGATTTGCTTTGTGACTAACTAATACAGTTATGTACTGCATTACATTTTTTTCGCAGCTTTAATCTTGACAATCACGAATGTCTATGCCTTATTCTACCAAAGTAAAACGCCTCACTTGTATAAAAGAAGCAATAAATATAATTCTAATCAGTCTGATAGTCTAGACATACTTAGATTACTTCTTCAATTTCGTAGATTAAGGCTAGTGTGTAGTGTGTCCTTGCTTTCTCAATTTTAGAGTTGGTTTGTAAGTTTTGTGCGTTTTTTTCTCTCCTCGTTCTTCACAGCCGATGACCCCCTACCCCCCATTCCCAGTGAAGTAGCGATAGTAGCACCCCAGGCGTCAGAATCAGGAGTGAATAGTGGCGTGGTCACGCCGGAGCCTTCAGCGCTACAAACCGAGGTATGAAACTGTTGCATTCCACACATTGGAAAGAGAAAAGTCCACTTAACACGTATGAGACGGCGTGCCCACCGGTGGGTCACGTTTTTTTTTTCAATTTCCCTTGTAACGTGACCCACCGGTGGGCACACACAGATAATGCTATTATTAATATATTTTTGTACTCGCCCGTCCCAATTTTTTTTTTTTTTGTCATATTTGGAACACATACCCTAATTTGAAGCCGCCCCAGCGTACAAACTATAGAAAATAGGACCCATCTCATACGTGTTAAAGAATAAGTTTTTTTCTGTGTTCATTGTATTTTTAGAAAAAAACAAAATGATGATTTTATGAATTTTATGAATTTTATTCTTTACCCTCCAAAGTTTGCATAAGCCCATCATATTGTGCCCTCATGTTCCAGGAGAGCGCTGAGCTGCCAGAGTACGAGCAACCCCTGGAAGTGGCCCCGCCCCCCTCTGTACCCGAGGCCCCGCCCACCCTACCCGGTGAAGTCACGTGATGAGATCACTCCTGGTCAACTGTTGTTACCCTATATATTGCAATATTGTAAGGTTTTCAACTGCGAATGACGGATTTTCCTTTTTGCTTGTTGATGGTGTAAGAACCCTTGTGTCAAAAAAGAGTTTTTTTTAGAACAAAAGTTTCAACAACTTTTAACAAAAGTTAAGAATTGAAAGCTAGTTTGAGTGCTTCTAAAGCAAAAAAAAAATCTTCTGATTTGAGTAGGAATCTGAAGTTGAGTAAGTACAAACAAATATTAAATGTCCTGGTTAAACTAAATAATTTAGTTATATAATTATTAGGAATGGATCCATTGAACATTTTTTCCTACACAGATTAAAATCTTCGGAACAGTACATATTCTATGTACCTAGGTATCAATGTTGATAATACATTCTATGTTCATTTGTCTATATTCGGAAGATATATTATATCCCTCTCAGTTAAACCAAGATCTTACTCACCGACGCGACGCACCTGCTGGTATAAGTCGTTGATAGTTTCTACGTAATACATCGTGGCCTATAGTACACAAGGTAATGGGTTTGATATCCAGTTCCTACTAAAAGGTTCTTCAGATGCTGGAATATTTCAGTTTGGAAATGAAAACGTTTAACTACTGTTTGCAAACATTTGACCATGTATTGTGGGCCTGTTGTATGAAACTTAATCTACAGGCTAGAGAACTTGCTGCGTTCCTATTAGTCAATGCGAATGATTTTTGTCTCACACATGCATGTGCCTACCTGTACCTATACTTCAGCAACAATACCTCAGTGCGACATCGGTGATTACGATCTTGATAGTTATTTTAAATGTTTTACATTGTCTCTTGTTTTTATTTTGAATATTATTTGTTACTTATCTCCTCGTATCTATAAATATTATTATCTTGGTAATTTAATATTTTTTAAACTTTTAAAGCTCGAGTCTTTTTTACTCTGAGATTTCACATATTATGTAGGTAGCTAATATGGTTATAATCACAATGGAGATTTTCAACAGTTCTGAAGACTTAATGCGGGCGCCAATCCATGTTTTCTCCATGCTCGACGTTTTTAACTTGGTAGTTGGTCGAGACTTTTTGTAGTCAATGAGTTTTCTCCGCTGGTTTAATTAATTACTATTTTAATGAGTGCGTATGCTAATGTGAAGTAGTAGAGTTTTGCCACAGTGAAGACTTCGAAAATATTGGGGTTTTTTTAGTTTAGACTAAGAACTCTAAAAATACGTAGGTACGCATCAAGCACTTCAGTTATATTTCTGACTCGGGCTTTAATTTTTGTACTGTCTAGATCTAGGGTATGTTTTTGATACCATATAATTAATATTCTTTTAAAGTAAAATATCTTGTGCAATATTTCTCTTGCTAGAAATAAAGGACGCTATCTTCTTTTACTGAACAGCCTTTAAATGAAAAATCAACTTGCATATTCCTAGGCACAAGACTCGTACCAGTTCTAATTTTAAAACTAGTTTTCCCTGTTTTTATTCTTTTGAAAACATTTCGGGTATAACTTGTTATTAAGTTGATATTATTAGCATGTTAGTTGAGATCCAATTTTTACACCAACAACAAAAATATGCAGTACAACATGATTGCATTTAAGAGGAATAGCTTTGTAGATGAATATGGACTAGCTCGGGGAAGAAAATGAAAGGTGCCTTAGATTTTTATATCATAACCAACTTATCATAGAACTTTTAAACATTGGTACTTAATTAAGATTTGTTAGAATAATTTTACTCTTTGAAAAATACACCTCGGAAAAATAGTATATTTTATAATTATTTCCTCAAGTACTCTTTTTCTCTCAGTGTAGTAAAAATTCACAAGTCCCTCAAATTTTCTCTCGAATTCATAAGTTTCGTACTGTGCTTTTTTGACAGAATTAAAATAATGTTTTTAAGCCAGCGTCGATGGCATGTTGAATACACCGGTTCCCTTCAGAACACCGAAGTTAAGCGACATCCAGCGAGGTTAAGACTTGGATGGGTGACCATTCAAATTCTAATTCTCGTGACGCTGGCTTTTCCCGGCCCCACTCAGGCTGGGTGAGGTCAATGTGAGTAGCAGGTTTGTGAGTTTCCTGCGAATGGAGGGTAAAACCCCCGTCGTGATATGACCATGGCAGTTGAAAGCGACGTTAAACCCCACTTAAAAAAAAAAAAAAAAAAAATAATGTTTTTCTCTGTTCTTCATTATTTCGCTTTTATTGCAATTTTTCTCTTAGAATATTAGTACCAATCAATAGAAGCCCCTTCCTTTCCTTTACACGAAGATTTTCGAGACTTGTGAATGTATTAAAATAATGTGAGGTGATAATGTACACTAGGTACAAACCTGTAATGCGGTCGATCCATTTTGGGTTATATGCAATCAAAATAAGATGCTATATTATTTTAATGTGATGTCATGTAATGGAACTCTTCTGTTTGAATTCATTCTCGTGTAGTGAACATAACAATCAACACCCTCTTAAGTTACTTTCAACTTTTTAGGAATTACGTTTGGGACTTAAAATCTGAATATGGTTACGTTTGGGACTTAAAATCTGAATATTTAATGGTGTAAATATATTATTTAAAATGGAGTTCAACAAAACTTGGATTCTCATAACCTACTTATGTAAATTGTGTTTCTACGTTTAATTAAACTATAGTCACCTCACTGTAGGATAATTTATTATTATTTATCTTTTTAGTTTTTCATCCAACGGACACGAAAAATTCTCCAGAAAGTGAAACGATACATTTCTTATCTCTTCTTTCAAACATATTGTGTTTCAAGTTATTTATTGTTTTACTGATATATAATTAAAAAGAAAAACTATCTATTTTTGTATATTTTATTGTGATATTATAAATTGTACTAGAAATAAATAAATGCAATTAAATAATAAATAAATGAAAAAATTGCTACCCTAATAAGCATGTTTATAAAATATCAACTTGTGTCTTCCTTTTTTAACGTGCATCCTTTTCACAGGCTCCTCGTTGTCCTGAAACAACAGCTACTGTAGACATTTGTGGTAATGTTGTAGCTTGCTCATCCCGTAGTATACTTCCCCTCTGATGGGCGAGAAGTAACACAATACTGTTTATTTAAGTGCTTGGTCATCACGAGCGCACCGGAAGAAAAATATCTGCATGTAATAGGGTTTTTTTTTGTTTGTTGGTAATATGGTTCAGTGGACCAACCTTCTCTTCTTTTTTGTGTGAAAAAAGGAGGTAGATAGACTCAAATAGCCATAAAAAGTCACCAGATAGATATTTTTCTGGTCCAAAAAAACTTCCATGGACCACAACAAACGAATCCCATAAGACATACACAGTAGCGTGTACACTATAAAAAGCATCGGTTTCTGAAAGTGAGAGGGTGAGGTGTACACGCGGTCCACTGTAGAAAACACTCGTGTACACTATACTGTACACGTGGCGCTGAATGTGTAAATAAAATTATTCATCACTGGAATATCTCTCTTTCCTCGAAACTGAAAATCAACCTAACTCAGTTAAATGAATAATGACTCAGGTTAAGTAGTTTTAAATAGTTTAATAAATTATTTACCTACCTCTACATTATACTTACTAAGAGTTTTTACATTCAATTATTTTGATAGGAAACAGACAAGGAAAAACGGTCAATAAATCGTAATATCAGGGCTGTGAATCGAGGTTACAATGTAAGGGATGAGAGGAGTCGATTTAAAAAAACCTTAAAGTAAAAAAAACATGGTTTTTAATACCTATTAATAAATCTAATATAATTTTATAGTACAAAATTATTTATAATTTTATTTCTTTTACGGGCAGAACCCAATAATCTATATGGAAAACGTAAAAGGATATCAAAGACCTGGGGCCAAACATAGTTTTTTAACGAGACAAAATTTATAAAATTCTAATTAGTTTACATTTTACTTTCTCTTCCCTATATTAATTGATTAACATTGACTATTACACAAATATAATATAATTTTCAAGCTGGATATTACAGTTCTAGGATGGTTAGACTAACAAGTATTTATAATTTGTAAATGACAATTTTTCAGAGCGACATAGCTATTTTTCACTTCTCAGGGCTACAAAAAATGCATACAAACCATGTTTACCGTTATTATAAGAACATTTTCTAGGAGGCGTTTTCCGCGAAAACGTTTATTGTAATAAGACTGTACTTCCTGTCTTATTATAATAGAACATGAAAAATCAGTCTAAATTGTTCAAAAGAACATTTTTCAACAAGCAACCTAATTCATAGTTAAATTACAGGTGTTCTATAACACATACACAAAAACAAAATCCAAATTTATCAATTGCTTGAAGTCTTCTCGTATTTAAAGTCTTGAAATAACATTTAGTAAAAACAAGGTATTTTCTAATCACTAGCAACTAGTAGAACACTACACATTTTCTACATAATTTAATAACAATAGTAATAGACTAGTGGAAGCTAAGCACTAGGTGAGGTTAATGCTCAAAGCATTTACAACCAGCTAACTACTCTGAAGAGTGTTATTATGTGGTCACATACTATATGAGTATGTGACCACAAAAAAATTCAGACATTGTGTGAAATACTAGCCAACGAATAGGTGAAATACAAGAGCTGACCATCTGGACTACCAATGCTCTTATTTATAAAACAATTATAGATACTATTTTGAATAACTTAAGAATAGGAAATTTAAAAGTAGTGGCTTTCAGTTGATCGGTAAAAATCATTTACCATACACATGAACTATTCAGATGAAGATTTGATGTACGCAGTGAGCCATGGGTTACTTTTTTTTGTAATAAATATTTATAACTAACTGCATAGTTGCTAATGGATAGATTTAATCATGGATTTGACCAACAATCAAATGGCTACAGGCCCATCATGTTTAGGCATTAATGAGTAGGTTAGTGACTATGCATGCAATCCATAGTTAAAATATTTTTAGATAGTAAATTGTAACAATCTAATGTGATAAACCAACAGAATTGACATTGTTTCCTCGAGTAAATTACATACAGGGTGTTTTTTTAAATTCAGAAAAACACAGTCAGGCTGGGCACGGACAATTTCAAAATCCAGGGTCTAGGGTGCGGATCTCCGTTGTGGTCGCGCACTTCAGGTTCACGAGATACAGGGTGGAAAGTGACAATACTCTTCTGGAGTGTAACTCAAAGCGCGAAAAAAAGAAAAGATGAAATTTTTACCCTTAAAATAGCCCAACTAATTAATTACAAGAGAAAAATTTAGTTTGGTTAACTCTGGTCGTGCTTTATGAGATCTTTCAAACAAATTGCCACACGATTTACAATTCCATTTAAGATTTTAAAGTTGGGTGCCCAGCCTGCCTGGGGCGTTGTAGACATTTTTTTTTCAAACTAAAGAGTATCTAAGCAGCCTACAAAATTTAAATCCAATAGAAATTGAGTTGCTTTTTTCATCACTAGTACAATGAGCAAGTATAAAATAATCAAGTTTATTAATTGTAGAATTTACTAACTAATTTCTACATAATTAATACACAGATATAAAGCTATTATCTCACAATTATCTCATATTTATCAGAATATGACCTGTCTCCAATAGATCCTATAGAAGGCTCTACAAACACACTTCTTCTTCATCTTTCACTCTACCTTGTCCTACACCTACCTAAGTAGGTCGGCGTTGGTTTGACGAAGTCTTGTTCTCCACTTGTTTCTGTCTAGGTTGTCCTCCCTCTTCCAACCCTTCTCTCTCAAGTCCTCCTCTACTTTGTTTCTTTACCTAAGCTTGGGCCTTCCTTTTTTTCTCGTTCTCCCACCTCAAGTTTCTGAATTTTCCTACTCACATAGTTTTCTTCTTTTCTCTCAATGACATAAATTTGGTTCGTTGACGGTAAAAAGGTGCTATAGGTACCTAATTAAGTGTTGACGCAATATAATTGTTATGCATCTATTTAATCATTTTCAATGTGTTTGTTAATTTCAAACTGTTAGACCTGTGAATTCTTGGTGCATTCTCTAGCTGTTTCAAGTCGTTCAACTTGAACTGACAAACTCCCGAGATTGCCATTTTATTAAGGACATGGATAAGTTTCTTGTTTAACTCACTCAGGGCTGATTTAGATACTGGACTGTGAGGCTTGAGGCGTTTGGGTCTGCCTCGGCGGGCTGGGGTAGAGTTGTCAACACCTTTATTTGGACTTTCCGTAACTTGAGACTTCTCTACCATACTTCTAGTTCTCTTCACAGCCTTTTCTACTTTCTCGCCTTTCTTCATACCAACATCTTTGGTCTTGGCATTTTTCTTTTCATCTTCTTTCTTTGTCTCATTTTTCTTCATTTTTGTAACTTGTAACTTTTTCTTAGTTAATGATGGTTCCTTTCGATTTGATTTACCTATCTTCTTCATTGATACTATAGACAAAGTAGGAGGGGAATTGAGATTTCTTTTCACATTAGATTTTAATGGAGACAAGGTTTTCCTGTTTTTCGAGCGAGTTAGTTTGGGTGATACTACCTCAACAACATCACTCAGCTTGGATTTATGAACTAGTTTGGACTTTCTTCTACCTTTGTTATTGTTGTTGACTTCATCGGATTCCATTGTCACATTATTTCTAGAACAAAGACGAAACAGAAATTGGTTCAGGATAAATTGTAACAATGGTACTTTATAATGTCGCTAAATAGAAATGTTGCTTTCATAAAAATCTGTTTCTAAATGATGGTTACAAGTTACCATTATTGAAAACTGAAGAAATCTTGGAAGGAAAGGGAGAGAAAAGGAAGAAAGAAAATGTGTAATTCAGAATTTGAAAGTTGAGAGACAGTAAATCTATCCAGGCTGGTCAGGTCAGTTAGAGGCTTGGAATGGTAACCTCACTTGAGATGTTCCAAACTATGTCTGTGAATATGTCTATGAACTATGTCCTTAGCTAAACAGGAGGATTCTTCTACGAATTTTATTGCTCCTCTGGAAAAATATGGTTCCAATCAATATTAAAAAATCTGGAATAAGTTCAAGCTCTATCAAAGGTCGTTAACACTTGCCGCCGACGGGACCTTTAATTTTAGATCTGCAATGGGAAGGGGCAACATACGTTTTCAGGAATTTATATTGATCATATGTTGGAAAAAAAGTCATCTCACAGAAAAAAAATCTGGTGTAAACATCACACGACTTTCCTTATACCCCAAAAAGGAGTCGAATTCCGCCACTGGTGACTCAACGGTAACAGATAACTAAAAACCAATGCCAAATTCGTAATTAGCACTTCAAAATCATTGAATTTGATATGTCACAAACCCCATGTAGGATGAATAATAAAAAAGTTAGTCAAAGCGGGTCCCCCCCAAATACCGGTAAATTGGAGCCGAGTTCCAAAAAGCTCAAGATATTAAAAAAATGATCAGAATAGACCCCTATTATTTTTTGAAAAATTTCAAGTCTCTAGCTTTTACCGTTCTTGAGATATCCTGTTTACACACAGACAGAGAGACAGACGCACGGACCAATGGCTGAAAACAACTTTTTTGGTATCCTGAGGCCATGATTCGTCCAGAAATGTGAAAAACTGGGTAGGTCAAATTTTCGACGAATACAATACTTTCCTTATTATAAGATAAGGAAAGTAAAAACTGCAGAATGTTTAATATATGTATCGTGTTTGTTTTTGTATAAATGTGTATAACAAAACTTTAGTGGGTAGCATAGCATCATGAACTAACTCATTGATTGGTCGTAGTGCCACCACTGGTTGCTTTCCATACAAATAGCTTCTCATTTTTCCTCAAGAGGTATGAGTGAAGCCTAGACGTAGAAAGAACCTACAAAATAGACAATCTTCTAACCTGCCGCGCCGCAATTCACAGCCGAGTCACCTTCGTGCAGACTTCTTTCTCTACACACCCGGTCACGCCGACTTCTCATACATATTGTAATGGAATCTCGTAAACTTAATGGGATATGAACCCAAGTCAATGTGTGTACAAGCCTAGCGTGCTACTCTATTTCTACCTCTTGTTTTCTAAAAATGTGAATAACTTCACAAAAATTTGTTTAAGACGCATATTCTCTAATCTAATCACCCAGTTTACATACATCGGCGGTTGCCGGTGAATGTAACAGAGATTATTTTCCCTTTTAGAGAGGTAAATATGACCTGGAAATTATTCTCTTATATCCAAGTTCAACTGTATAATAACATTAAAAACACAAAGAAACCACATACTCTAAGAAATCCGGGTAAATTACGACTTTTCACTAATGGGGACAGCATAATACTTACATATTTTGTTCTGCTAGTTGTCTCCGTCTCATTTTCTGCATCTGTTCTAACATTGCGTAAGTAGGATTGTTCATCTTCAGTGAGTTAATGAGTTCATCACAAGAAACTAGGTTATCACTGGAAACAAGAGAACAGTTCTACATAAATGAAACTACTTAGTGTTCAAACTACAACTTTGTTTAAAATAGTGTTCAACAAATAGACGCTGTGGCAACCAATTTCTCAAGTTTATGATATTTTAGGGTTTTGCTCATATGAAGAAAAAAAACCCTTTTAACGAGCCCTTTTCCGTACGCCGTCTGTCACAAGCCATAACTCTTGAATGGTTTGAGATATTGAGCTGAAAAATGCTCGATCGGACCTCAAGGCTACCCTTGAGAGCCGATATACTGTTTTTAAGAACACGTCTTTCGCGTTTATATATCGCCTAAAAGCACCTGGGCAGTCAAACCAAATGGATCAAGGCCTCTTGTGTTGATGGGACCTAGGCTTTGGTTCAACACCAGCCCTTAAAAGAAGTAATTAGAACAGTCTGGCTGATAGTTGCTGCTTCTTTAACGAAAAACCAGATTTGATAAAGAGTAGGATAAAGGATATGGATGCTCTGGAGATGGATATGAACCAGGGGTTTTTATTTTGTCGCCCTATTTAATCTCATTATTAAAAAATGTAGAAGGGTTCAAAATTATTTGAATTAAGATCATTTTGTTCTAAAAATAAGTAGTCCATGTTCCAAAGTATCAATTGTTCATTGAGCAATAGAAATCGCCTCTGTCGAAACTCTTACAACTACTTTCTTTTCTCACTCACAAACACTTACCAGGCTTTTTCTGATATAAGGCGCTCTTTTTTCTTGAGCGCAGCAAACTTTTTTTCCGGGTTGCTTTGAAGAACTTTGACCCAGTCAAATCTTTTATTAGATAATATTTGAGACTCCGTGGCAGAGTGTCTTGTTATTCTGTAATAAATCATATTATTTCTTTATTGAAAAAGTATAGTCCTTTTGTAAAGGTTTATTTGCATTGAGAATGTGATATCAAAATAATAATAGTAATAGTAATTTTCAAATTTTATTTAATATAGTGAATAAATATAACAGTCAAAGCCATTACAACTATTGACTTTAACCAATTACATTGGTACTCACGTAAAGCTAATTCAAAATTCAAGAAATGGAACTAATATTTAGCAAATAACATAAAAGTATGAGGAATAAATTTGATGCAATTAACTTTTACAATCTACATACTATACTAACTATTGACAAAATTAATATATGTTACCAATAGAGAAAAAGTTTGACATGACAAAGTTAAAAAAAGCAATTTGCTAAACGTTTAACCCATGTCTTGTTGAAAATAACAAGAAATTATTTTACAAATTACAAAACAATAAATAACAACAATATAAGTAATAATAATAGGTAGCTAATTATTTTAAACCTATTTTTTTTTAAGAAATGGTGTTGTTATCAACCTCTGAGTTGTTTTAGTAACTCAGGAAAACTCATATTGAGATCTAAATCATGATATTGGGAGTTTAAATTAGCTATATCCATGTCTATTGCAGATCGTATTTTTACATTGTTCATATCTAGCAGGGTTATGTTATTATTTCTGAGTCTCATGTTAGGTACTCTTATATTTGAAAGATAATAACTCAGGGGAGTTGTTGAAGATTTTATATGCACACCCTTCTGTATGTATTATTATTTTTTTTTTTTTTTTCATATAATGCAAATTTGCCAAAAATTTATTTTCGAAAATTCCAACAGGAACTGTGGTATCAAAAGTGTCCACAACTTGTGTGACACCCTGTATTAACAAAAAGAATATAATATGTACCAGATGTACTTACTTCCGTTATTTTTTAAATTAATAAAACTGATGTTCTCATCAATTATATCCCATGCTTACCTGTTGAAATCTTGGACATTGCACGGAATTCTCAGCTCAGGAGTCTTGATAGAATTACTCACAATAAATAACTTCCTAGGTGATTCATCCACTATATTTTCTATTTCGCTCTGAAGACGTTTGATGGATTTTACTTTGGTCAAAGGAAGACCATGGCTGTCAAATGAAAGAACTTTGTCAAATCTGAAAGAAGAAAAAAAGGGAAAATATTCATAGAAAACAGGTAAATATTCAAAAGTACTGATATTGGTGATAACAAGATCTTAAATATAAGATTAGTATGTATTAAAAGCATAATTATTTAATACTATTTTCAGTTGTTTTCAGATTTGCGGCTAAATAACTATAAATATCAACAACAACAAAAACATGGTAAAAAAATTAATCATTTTACATCCTTATCTGTGTATACTCTCAAAAGATTAGGATATCAATGAAGCAGATAAAGTATAATTATTTAAATGATTTATAAAAATACTAACCTGTAACCACTCTGTTGCACACCAAGTCTAAACAGCTTCTTACAATACTTGTAGTCAGGGGTTGTATCAAACTTCAAACTGTTGATGTATTTTAAGTAATCTACAAGGGCACCTGAGGAAATACAAAGCTACATTAAAAAGAAATGCTTTATTTGCCGTAGCTTTTCTCAGCTTCAGATAATAGAGAAAAGCTGTATCAGTCCGGTGGCTACTGGGAGCTGTGCAGAACTCTGGTTACCTAAAATAGCCATTTCACTTAATCAGATTCAGATTTGTGTAAAAGTGATTTCAGCATAAGGCAGAGACCAATATTATGAAATGCCTCTTCTGGTTATCAAGTTCAAGTACATGCTAAATAGTTACACCAGGTAAAAAAAAAAAAAAAAAAAAAAAAAAAAAAAAAAAAAAAAAAAATTTTTTTTTTTTTTTTTTTTTTTTTGGAGCTAGTTAAGTGCAGTCACACAATTTTTGTTCTCCGTAATTTTATGTTTTAAAAAATGTTTTTAAGTGTTGTAGTGTTTTAAATAAGTGTTTAATTAAATATTTGGCCTGCAAGATTCATTTTGAAATAGCTGAGACTTCTGGGCGTGTGCAAATACCGCAGTAAGTTCGAGATTTCTTATTGTGCAACAGTTTTGAAATTAAAATCCAAGATGGCTAGAATCCCGTTTATCAGTGAAGATACAAATTCTTAGAAATTAGAACATAATTATCTTAACAGTTTATGAGCTTCTGCGCAGGACCGCGTCACTAATTACTCTGAATTTGGTAATCATTTCACAAACTTACTCAAAAGTTCAATAGAGAGCCTCACCATCACACCCAGGTTTACCAACTTACCAATTGAAACCGACGCATAGAGATGATAATGATATCTGCGCAATCGGGTGGGAGAAATTGATAGTAAATCGTAAATTTCGAGTACCTTATCATTTACGCATTCACTGATAAGAGATACCGTACTATCATATTCTACCTGATCAAAGTATTATCTATCTGAAAGGCAATCACAAAGTTCATTCATTCATTGTATTGTGATTTAGGTATGAGTACAGATACAGAAGCTACATAGATATACGCTATACCAAGTACCTACACACTCTAGATAACTGATCATATTAGGGTGTTGCATTGCAGGTAACAAGTAGCGTACCTACTGATATTATTCCGTGTGCTTTGTTGTTGTCACCAAGATCATGGGTGAAGAAGGGAACCCATGCGACATGAATGCACTGGGTCAGGAGTTGGCCTCTATAAGAGAGTTACAACAAAAATGCCTTGAGAGTAATGTCAATGTTAATGCCAAATTGGATTACTTCTATAATGCTTTCCAGCCTTTGGCTCAGCAGGTGGCAGGTCATACAAAGACTGTGAAATATTTGGATCAAGACAAAAGAAGAAAAAATTTAATAATATTTGGCTTGGAAGAGAGTGAAGACGAGACATTCCGTCAGTTGGATAATAAAGTTCTGGGGTTAATAGTGAACAAGTTGCAAGTTAATGACTTTACTTTGGCGGAGCTTGATTTTTCCCGAAGACAAGGAAAGCGAAATCCTGGTAAGGGACCGAGACCAGTATTGATTGCTTTTACAACACAAAGACGAAAGTTTGATATTTTAAAAAGTAAAGGTAAGCTGAAAGGCACATACATTTTCATCTACGAAGATACATCACCAGAAGTTAGAGAGCAAGAAAAACAGCTACTTGGCGAGATGAAGAGGTTGAGATTGGAGGGTAAATACGCGGTGGTTCGTTCAGGCAGGTTGATTGTGCATGATAGCAGAGGGGCGGCGCATCCACATACCACGGGCAACAAGAGGGCGAGGGCACTCTCACAGTCACCCCAGACGGAAAACACCAACAAGCGTGTCAACATGGGAAGTTCTGAGTCTTTGTTTCATTCGCAGGATGTTAATATTATGAGTTCAGAGCAAATTAATAATCATTTCCCTATATCCCAACATGTATCAACAGGAACCTATTTTGGCAGCGGTGTTGCGCCCACCCCCTCCCTGGCGGCTGAGCCTCACACACGCATCCGCCCTTCTTCTCTCTTGATCCCTGACCTGGCGTCGTACAGTGGGGGCGCGGCGAGCAGGAGCACAACTCCGGTTCTAACCCAGCAGAAAATGCAGCAGTATCTGAATAACGAACAGGATCCAAAAAACGTATGAGCGATGTAACGTATCTACACAGCATACTAAGGATAACTTGGTGGAATGTAAACGGTATGAGTAAGTTAAATAATGCTTGCGTTCATGATTTAAATTTAATATTATGTTGGAATATAATATGCATCAGTGAGACTTGGGCTTTGTCAGAGCCACTACTACCGCTGGTATCCAAATACTATGACATAGTATTTTCCGCTGCAACTAAAGATAAACAAAAAGGACGAGCCAGTGGAGGTCTCCTTGTGTTAATTAAAAAAGAAATCTGCTTCTCTGTACTGAGTATTTCTAATTTATGGATTTTCATAAAAGTAATTTGTCCTAACGGTATGGACATTACCTTGGGAAATGTTTATTTCACCCCAAGCTGCTGTATTAACGAGGCTTTGATCTTATTAAGAAATATCTTAGATGAATATAGCGGTGAGAATAATATCATTATTGGCGGTGACTTTAACGCCAGAATTGCAGATCAGAATTACTTGGAAAGCGAACTGGCGGAAGAGTATGAAATGTTAGCAGAACGCCTATCCCTGGACGAGGTGGCGAATAAGCGAGGTGAAATGGTGATGGAGTGTCTGGAGGAGTACGGACTCATAGTGCTCAATGGCCGGACTAAAGGTGACATACCAGGTCAGTTTACGTATGTTAGTAAAGCAGGGAAAAGTGTAGTCGATCTGATCTGGTGTCACCTGGAGCTGTGCAAGTGGGTGCTGGAGTTGCGTGTCTCGGAGGACATTGTGTCGTCGGATCATCTGCCCGTGAGCCTGTTCATGGAGGTGGAGTGTGGCGGCCGAGCTGCAGTCGTCAGTGGCGCGGAATCAGTGAAAATTAAGAAGTACAAGTGGACAGAAAATAAAACCAAGATAGATTCATTTACGTGGTGTCTAAATTCAAAGTATATTTCTACAGAGCCGGTAAAAGTATATGAAGCTCTAAAAAATGCAATTGATGAGTGTGTGTTGCGGCACGAGCTAGTGCAGGAGGTTACAGTGTACAGCGGGAAATACAATAAGAATCCATGGTATAGTGCCGAGTGTCGAACTCTAAGATTTTTATTTCGCAAACACCATAGAAAATGGAGAAGGAATCACTCACAAAAAGACTTGGATTTATTTTTGCAATTTAAAAAGAAGTACTTTACACTGTGCTTAAATTTAAAAAATGAACATGAAAATTTGTACAAAGAAAAACTCAGAAACATAAAACATAGTGGTGATTTTTGGAAAGCTGTAAAATCTTACCGTCCAAAGAAAGAAAATAAATGTAATCAAATATCAATTGAAGTTTGGACTGAACACTTAAAAGAAATATATCCTCAAAAAGAAAATAACTTGAACCGAATTATGTTTGTTGATGTGTTGAGAGACTCATTGGATTTGCCACTAACTTTGGGCGAGCTGGAAAAAGGTTTGAAACAGTTGAAAAATAATAAAAGTCCTGGCCCTGACTTTATTTTAAATGAATACCTCAAAGTACTGGGGACAGATTGGAAGCAAAGTCTTTTAAATTTCTTAAATTTTGTGTTCGATGGAGGACAAATACCAGAAGACCTCACAAAGTCCTATATTTTTATGCTGTACAAGAAGGGAGACCCATTGGATCCTCAAAATTTCCGTATGATCTCGCTGCTGAATAACGTATTTAAATTATTTACTTATTTGATCTCCCAGAGAGTGTTGTGCTGGTGTGAGAGCCATCAACTCCTCATAGAAGCTCAAGCAGGGTTCAGGCCAGGCCGAGGTTGTGTGGACAACATTTTTACTTTAACCAGCATAATCAACCTGCACCTCATAAAGAAAAGAAAACTGTTTGTAGCTTTTGTGGATTTTAGATCGGCATTCACGGAGATAGATCATAACCTATTGTTTAAAAAAATGTTTTCATTCGGCATCTCTGGAAAAGTGATATCTGTAATAAGAACTCTTTACGAACATTCAAGTGCTCAGATCCGCGTGGAAGATAAACTTACCCCAGCATGCAGCATAACCAAGGGAGTTATAACCGGGGATTCTATATCTCCTCTTAACTTTGTTATTTTTGTTAACGATTTAGAAACCTACATGAGGAGTCGCGGTGTCGAGGGAGTAAGTGTCACGAGTGCGATAGACATACTTTTACTACTATATGCAGACGATCTTATTGTTTTTGGAACGAGCCGTATTGATCTTCAAAGAAAACTCGATCTGCTTTTCCTCTACTGCCAAGAGAACAGGATGACTGTCAATGAGTCCAAGTCTCAGGTTGTCATTTTCAGGCGAGGCGGAAGAGTGGCGACTTCGGATGTATTTCACTATGCGGGGAGACGCTTGGAGGTGGTTAGTGACTACAACTATCTTGGTATTCGCTTTTCTTCGCATGCAGTTTTCCACAAGGCAACTCAGCAGGCGCTCTCCAAGGGTCGGATAGCAATAGCTAATGTGAGGCAAATTCTTTCCAACTCGAAGACGGACTCCTACGAAGGAAGGATGACCCTGTTCAATGCAATAGTGAAGACAACCGTGTTGTATGGAGCCGAGGTCTGGGCTTGTCGATATGAAGAGGAGCTAGAGAAGTGCCAATCTCAATTCCTGAAGTCAATTTATTGTTTACCAAGAGGTACACCCGGCTATATGCTTCGTCTAGAAATGGGTGTGGTTAAACTGACTTTTCATATTTTTAAACAGATGATAGAGTGGTGGCTCAAACTTTTACAAATGCCATCAAATCGTTACCCTCGTATTTGTTATGATAAGCTAGTAGACCAAGATCTTCGCTCAAGTAATGTGCATAAGTACAACTGGGTGTCTTTGCTCAAAACAAAATTGGTTCAGTTGGGATATGAAGAGCTCTGGTCGGCTCAAAACTCCGAAACTCTGAAGTCTTTAAAATCAATTATGTATGAAAAATATTATGAACAACTAATTAGTAGAGATTGGGAAAGATTGGAACTGTCAAGTTTTGGGGGAATACTAAGAGACTTAAAGTTAAAATTAACCAAATACGATCTTGAAGTTTTGTTTCCTTCAGAATATTTAAAAAACAATATGGCTATAAATAAGATAAGAGTTGTAGCACAAGTTAGGCTAGCGGGTAAAGTGGTGAAAATAATGTTAAATGGTATCATCTATGAATGGGATCAAGAGGAAATGTGCACTAAATGTAATTTGAACCACCCTGAAACCCTACAGCACTTCTTCCTAGAATGCCCATTATACAAGCTTATAAGGGATAAATTTATTAAACAACTACTGATAGATAGCGCTCATGATTTTGTTTCTCTGTTGAATTTTAATGAAAGAGTAAATATTAATAGTATATTTTATTTTGTGCGGGAGGCTTTGAAGACAAGGTCTTTGGAGCCTCTTGCATAAAATTGGATAAAATGCTATAGTTAGGTATTTAGTAAATGTGTAATACTGTTACATTGCTCTTTAAATAATATGTATATTTATATAGATAGTTTATTTTTTCTTTTTAATTTAAAGCCAACATTATTATAATAATTTGATTATTACAATAAATAAAATTTACCTACCTACCTACCTAGTTACACCAGGTAGGAAGAGAAAAGTGTAATATAAATAAGCAATTATTCCAGGGACGACTGCACTAAACTTATCGGGAAGGTTCAACACACAATGGATATGGATTATCATATAAAGCCCAACTTGCAATGGGACATTTCACTTTGTTCAAATTTTTCCAACAATTTTGTTTGAAAGAAACTTATTAATTGTTCATAAATATGTCTATTAGACACCAGTTAGCAATAGCAATGTTAATACATCCTACAATGATTATTTATTTACGCTTTATTCTGGTAAAACAATGTTGACGTAATATAGCTACCTGGAGGAGAGTCTTTGATGTAACATCTGGATACAAAGTCGTTGATGTGGCCCATAGCTCTTTTTTTCAGAGTGGCAACTCTATCGGGATCGGACAGATCCATTTCCCAAGGTAAATATCCCACTAGCCACTGAAGAAGGTTGTAGCCAAGAATTTCTAGGTCTCCCTTTCTTGACATAGCTAAGAATAGAACAGAAAGCATATATTATTAAAATAAAGTAGCATTGTAAGATTTATCAAATACTAGCGGGCTACAACCGCTTCGCCAAGTCATCACACAAAAACACCACCCATGATCACACGCAAGCAGACACATACAAACACCACAAACATATACGCACAACCAACATTGCTGTAAATTTCAAAATCCCCAGCCAAATCTTTCATAGCGGGTAAATCTGAAAGAGTATTGAAAATGAAGCAAACTGGCCTATATTTTAGGAACGATTTGTCAGATTATGGCAATAAAGGGCTCAAATGAAAGCCTGTGATGTTCTCAGACAGTTTTTACCATGAAAAATGTAGGTCATTGCGATTAATTTCAAGTTCCATGCCGCACTTTGTTAAAAATGAAAGTCTTAAAAACAAGTCGAAAACTCGAACAATATGGTTAATATTTCGAGAATGGAACGTCAGAATATGGAGTTAAATGGATTGATTAAATGAAAGCTCTTTTTGTCGTCAATGTTACTAAAAAAAATATATATATATATAATTATATATATACGTCATCGCTATATATTTCAAGTTCCAGGGCAAAGGCTGTCTTAAAATCGGACCCATCCTCAAGGCAATACTTGAGGAAGGTCATAACTTGAGAACAATTGCGAATTTTAAACTTTTGAAATAAATATGCAAGAAAAACTATTTAATAGATTTAATCTAACCTAACTATCATGTGGGTACTCGACATTGTCTATAATTCAACAAAGAGAGCGAATATGCAAGAAAAACACGAATTCAATAAGCCATTTTCCATTTGGTGTCTAAACTGAATGATTTTACCATTTAAAAAATAAGATACACACACACCGATGGCTGAAACTTTGGTTTTAGGCTCTGAGGACCCTAATAAGTGTTTTGGCAATAGTAATAATTACATTACTTTAAATCTTACCTCCACAGTGGCCATCACGTGAGGTATACTCCAGTGTTCCATTGTGGGCCCGTCTCTCGTCCTCACAGTATGGCTTGTGTAGACCAGTATCCTTGTCTATATAGCGGCATGCCAGACCAAAGTCTACTAGATAGACGGGTGCTTGACCTTGGCTTGGATGACCCAGTACCAAGTTTGAAGCCTTGATGTCATTGTGAACATAGCCATGCGAGTGAATGTACTCCAGGATATCAATCTGAACAACATGGAATTAGTAAATCTATAAACAAATTGTTGCTTGATACAGGTGTGAATTTTTTATAATGTTTGATCAAACAAAAAAATCTTTAAAAAATACACTTCGTTTTTAAGTACAGTGATTATGTTTTAGAACACACATGTAATATTCTGTTTTTTATTTTCCTTTCCTAGAATTACATTCATCATAACTGGATGTGCTTTTCGATCTTATATTACTAGTAGTTCTGTGAACTGTAAACCTTACATAGATTCTATTATCGCATTATTTCTGTTTATAGTTTCTGTTTATACTGATTATAAATGTCATATCAAGCATGAGGACATCAAGACCTATCCTTCAATACTTCACTCGATGGGTTTAATTTAAAAACTATCAACCAGACCACTTTTGGAGCCTTTTTTCGATTTTTTTTTTTTTTTTTTTTTTTTTTACCACAGTGCTATCCAAAAAGTCCATTTTCCAAATGCTGTTGAGCTTTTAAATGAGCTTTTTCAAATACTACCATAACTTACAAAGTATAAGTCTGATTGAGCTATAGTTTAGTATGGTTCCCAATGGAAATGTACAAGAGCTATTGAGATTTTAAAAATTGTGCGTTTTCACACTCAAATTTAGCCATACCAATAGATTGCTGGAATGGTTTTTTAAAAAAAGATGAGTGTTTTACAGCCTTTTTTACTTCGTAGCAATGAAACAGGAGCTACTGTAGACACTTGTGGCCTGTGTTGTAGCCTGGCCATCCCATAATATGCCTCAATTCTGATGGACGAGAAGTGACACATACTTCCCATTTAGGTGCTGGGTCAAGACGAGCGCACCGGAAGGTATCCCTTACAAACAACTGGAACCAAATTTTCAATATAATTTTTTTTCGGCGTGGAGATTCGAGAACCCGGTACCTTCCGCATGGCAAGCAAGTGCTTATGAGCTATTTGTGTGCTCTTGTATTGAACGGTATTATTTCCTTGAACCTTTCTGCATTTTTCACCTTCTACAAATATGTTTCTCATCCCCGCGTACTATATGACAAAAAAAAGGATCAATTTGTTTGAACATTTTTTTATAGGGCTTTTGAGGCAACTCTATAAGCATGCACCAATGAACTTACAATATAATAACACAAAGTAAATGCAGTCTTGGGATGGAACCGTCTTCCAAACTCATAAAACTTCTTCTGTACATCACAACCATATCTTGGTAGCACCAGGAATCTCAACTTCTCATGGAAAAAATGTGAACCAAAGCTGACTATATGAGGCATACCCAGAACTCTTTGATTGTAGTGTTCTTTCCATTCATTCACTGAAATTTTTAAAGAAAATTATTATATATTTTCATTATTATTATTATAAGTGTTGTTCATGTCTAAATGTAAATTAAAAACTGATAATTGTTGGTGCTTTGAGAAACCCTACTACTTCTTCTTTTGCTCTGTGTAATCCCACTTAAGCAAGATCAACGTTGTTCAACCTCATGGTTAAGGTTGTTTTTTCCTAACGCCAACGATTCTATTTGAATTAACATCCTGGATTAGGATGGTGGTTTCATCCTCCATTTGCTGGTAATTGTACCAGCTACCCACATTAACCTCACCCAGCCTGGGTAGTGCCGGAAATACCAGCCTCACATGTGCGGAGGGAACAGAATTTTCCGTGTGAAATGTCTGCTCTGACCTGAGTTCGATCTCAGGATCTCTGAACTACAGGCAGTAGTCACAACCATTACGCCACGGAGGCTGGCTATGAGAAACCCTACTAAAAAGAGCAAATAAGGCCAAAAGTATTATTTTGATGAATATTGGTTAGACTTCTTACCAACTACAGTAGTCCATATAACAGTATGATCATTGTGTTTTCAACCAACCTCAGTATCTAGTCTCATAATCTAGTCCAAATTAAGGAAATTTTTAATAAAGCAAGTCACTATTTGCCTCTGATAACTAAAAGAGCCATAAGCTACAATTTTTTGAAATTGGTTTTGTCTAACTGTGCTATATTTTGTTCTCACAAAGAAGCATAATCCAACTATTATCCAAATAAAATATATATCATAAATTGAAATCAGACTTGTATCCTCTGTAGTTGCACAACACAACTAGTAGAAATCCTCTGTAGTTGGACAACTAGCATCCTTGAAAAATATCAAAAAAGGACAATAATATTATAAATAGAATTTGAAAATTTGAGTAATAAAATCAAATTTGCTAACAGAAAAATTTCATGTAGCCATTCACAGACATAGGGATGTGTTCATTTTACTACTATGAACAGAAAATAAATTCACAAAAAACTTATTTTCACTCTCCTGTAAAATTTAAAAAATTTAGCACCTCTTTGTGTTATCAGAGGCAAATTGTGATCAACACAAATATGATAATTTAATCATTGTCTTTTCACTGAATAGTCATTACATCAATCATGGAGAGAGATTTTACCTTTTTCTTCAGAAGCAACTCTCAAATAAAAGTTCATTTCTACAAATAGAGTACTGCTCGAGTGAGGCTCCACTTTGATAACATATTGACTGTTGGTATCTTGCACATCATGGCGTCCATAGTAGTTGTGAATATGTTCTGAGGCTAAGTAGATCTCACCAAACCCTCCAAATCCAATAGAACGTCCTATTTTCCACTGACCATTTCTGGTATCAGTGAGAATTTCTCCATCAGGGATAGGATCAGGGAGTCTGATACCACTCACAGTGATACGGGGTTTCTCTGCTACTTTTCTACCCATATTTGATTAAAGCTATAAAAGAGAAAAATAAAACAAATTAACAGTTATAACAATAAGAAACTAACTTAACACTTAGACGACCGGGTGTACCACCGGTGGTACACGCACATTTGTACGGAATGGACTGGGTGTACCACCGGTGGTACACAATGTCCGAGAGCCGTATTATCACCGGTCCCACAAGAGAATTCACGAAAAACCATGCTGGTCGTCTAAGTGTTAATATGTAGATGCTCATGGAATTTTTTTACATGTTTTTGTCCATGTCACCTTTATAAATTGCCTGTCCTCCATGTTCCATGCTTCTTGGGATGACATTGAGGTGTCATCCTTCAAACGGTGACAGAAAGATGGAGATATAAGAAATTTGGGTCAGGTATCTACATGTTTATGATTAAATAATTTATCAGTTAATTTACATTTTCATTAGGTATCTGTGTACGTCTAGCAGGTACAAAGTTGTTGGTTGAAATTTTGATCAAATTCCTCTTATAGCGTATAACAATGTTTCACAGATTACTTTCTTATTCAACAGAGTTTACATGGGCAAGGCAAAACAAATCTAGTGGTTTGGTTAAACAAAACAAGGCTAGATCTAGTGAGTGACTGAGTGCATAAGTAAAATGATATTAGCTCACCTGACGGTAAAAGTATAGATCTATATGTGCAGTCATCAGACATGTGCAGTCATCAGACCATAAAAAATCATATTTTTGAGATGTTGTCAAAAAAAAAAAGAATCAAGAGTTTATATAGGGTCCACCACTGATTATGAACCATTTTGAAATTACTACATTTTCAGAACTGAAGTTTCAAAATGAATTTTTCTTTGATGGAATGCTAGAAAACAAAATGCCACTTATTGTAAAAGTCACTAATTCACATTATGAAGATTACACCAATCACCATGAAGATGTTGGCTTTATTGCAGAATGCATGAATTCAGACATTTTCTCAAGCTGTGCATCACATTTACTGAAATGTCCTTGAGGATAGAATTGATTTTTTGTAATCTTGATTTAGGTAAAAACCAAAAACCCTAGAAGAACTGAAAGATACTATGCCCAAATATATGTTGGTAAAGACAATGTGTAACTTGAGAGACTGTCTGAGCTCTGAATTTATAATAAGGAATGGTAGGTCATTAATTTCTTAACAGTCAAGACCATATACCAACAACAATAAAAATCATTCTTCAAAACATGAGTACTACAAAAATGGAATTCTGTCATCCCATGAACATAAAATTCATTATCATTTTGTAGCTTCAGTTTTGAAAATATTGGCATAGGTATATGGTTCATAATCAATTGTAGACCCTGATTATGAATTCATTCTCTAGAAGAGACTATGAAATGAATCAGTTAAAAAAATATTAAAATATGACTGGTACAGAACAAGATAAATAATATCTAATGCAGCACCTTTAGTAAAGTTTCCCTTAAGAAGAATTTCTACAATTCATAAAATTAAGTACACAATGACTATAATATCTGATATACCTACTCTTCAAAAAAATTCTATGTAAGTACATACTTTTATTAACACGTATGAGACGGCGTGCCCACCGGTGGGTCACGTTTTTTTTTCAATTTCCCTTGTAACGTGACCCACCGGTGGGCACAGATAATGCTATTGTTATTATATTTTTGTACTCGCCCGTGCCAATTTTTTTTGTTGTTGTCATATTTGGAACACATACCCTAATTTGAAGCCGTCCCAGCGTACAAACTATAGAAAATAGGACCCGTCTCATACGTGTTAATAAACTGGTAAGGGTGCAATAGTTATAAATAAAGGATGCAACACAAGGATCTCTTTTTGGAACAGACCTTCACAAATAATATTGTAATGTAATAAAATGGTAAGAACGTCACACATTTGTGTTATTGAACAAGTTTAACTGTTTGAACAAGTTTTTTTTTCTTCATTTCAGGTAAAATTTTTTAAAAAAAAATGGAAAATTATGCTCAAAGTAGCTGACTTTGAACCCATATCTTGTGAAGTAAGTCATAAACTCTTTTAACTAGCACCAATTAATTTCTCAATTGAAAATATGTGAATTAAATTATTTATATTGAGATAAAAAGTAAACTAATTAACAATAAAATTTATGCTGGAGCTGGTTTTGAACAAATACCTGTAAGTTGTAGACTATTTAAACTGACACCAATCAATCTTTCAAGTCTAAATACTGCTGTGTATATGCACAAGTTAAATACCTAAACTACCTAAAGGCAACTTTGAAGTCTCAAAAAACTGTTTTTAAATGTCTTTTTCCTATGGCCCAAGTTAAAAGTGATCACTCTGTATGTAAAAAGTCCATGGATAATAAACCGAGCCTTCCTTCAACTCATCTTTTATTATGTCACAGCTAGGGACTCTCATTGTAATAAATAATTAAAATCACAATGAATAGATGTAATTTGAACCAAGGCTGCTCAATTCAGTGATTCAAGAATCTCAATTAAAGTAACTTCTTGCAAATGCTTAAGTAATTAGATATACCTATAGTTTGTGTCACAATTGAGAGATCACTAACAATGCATGTGACACTGATTTTGTTCTTAACTAGTGTTTTTCTGTAATACCTAGGTGAGCTCAATCTAGTGACACTTGATATGATCAAGGTATGGTCAGGGAAGTAAGACACTATGCAGGGTGGCCTTGAAGTTCACCAGAAATAATTTTGTCTCTTTTTAGAAAATAAAATAAAAATAGGACTAGGTATGTTTCTATGAAATATGTAGTGGATTTATTGGTGATGAATTTTTTTTATACAGAATGATTTACAAGTTTTTCTTAATAGTGTCAACTTTTGATTTTCAAATGAGAATCTGTATCTATTTTTTTGGACAAATTTGCAGTAGCTTTCTATTTGAACTACACATCAATCATTTGCTTGTTAAAAAAGATTTTCAAAGTAAGGTGGAGTAGGTAGTTATCCTGTAATGAGGTGAGATAAGAAAAGTTTGCTGGGTAGGATGATGGTCTCCACTTAGGTTTGACAGAGTGAAAATTAGCACAGGTGGTTAAACTGGGTTGTGTATGTGTAACCTACACTAATTTTCACTCTGGCAAACCAAGCATTTCCAGCCAGCTTAACAAAACCCAACATATCTCTTTCCATCATTAGGGCTGTTTTAAAAGTAAAGTATTCAAATTTACAGGGCTAAATGGGCTAAATCATTTTCTTATAATACTCTATGGATTCTCTTAAAAGTTTCATAAGAATTGGTCTTGAAATGGCCCATGGATGTAAACACCATGGACCCACTTAAAAAAAACTTACCTAACTCCTTTAGATGGCATAAATGGTTTCTTGATAATGACTGATGTACAAGTTAAGGAGAATGCCTGTAAAACAAGACATTCATTTGGTAATTTCTGAGTTTACATCTTGTAAAATTTTGTTAAGAAAGCAAGAAGATACTCAAAATCTCAGTTCTGATTCCTGATTTCCTCTAATTTCCTGTTTCCAAAAAAAGTTCGAAAACAGCATAAGATAACGGCCGTCTTCAGGAATCAAGGGAGAGTTTGCATAGAGCCAGAAAAACAAGAATTCCGGGCTGATTAGTTAATTTAAGGATGAAAGGAAAATTATATTGTGTCCTATTGAGTAACAACTTTACTATTTCTTCTATTGACAAAACCTACAAACTACACTAGCACTAAAATTAAAATCTTTGCAAGTTGCAATTTACAAAACTGGTTCATTTCATTACTTTATGGAAGAAGATCAGAATATTGAAAACCGACAAAATCAAAAATCACCGACACTGACAACTGACAAGGGGTACAGACAGCAGTCCCTTCAGAAGGATGGAAGGAAAAAGGAAAAGAAATTAAAGGAAATATTGGATATCGGTTCTAATGAAATGGCCGGGGTCACTGAACAGGCTGCTATAAGCGAGTTGTTTCTTTTTGAGTCAGCTGATGAACAGGAAAGAAAAATACCACAGATTTCTCTGTGAATTATAACTGTGGGTGAAAATCACGGGCCTTGCCCTTTGGGGCAAATCCCAATGGAGCAAACGTAAATAAACAATATTTTTTCATGCTTCTCAAAATTTGTAAAGATGACCGCGAAAGGTAGAATTCGTGATAGCTTTTGTTTATTTTTTCCTACATGCAGTACATGCTTTTGTTGTTTGGTTAGAAACTAGGAAAATGATAAAAATGTAATCTTCATATTCTGTAAGTATTCTAAAAACAAAGTTTTAGATTGCAAATGAAAAAATCCAACCCAACCCAGTCTAGGTGAGATTAATACAATAAAATTCTCTGTTTATCCTACTAGGATGAGACTAAAGAGTCCCTTTACTCTCCAAGTAGAATTGTTGGGATTAGGAAGGGCATTCAGTGGGTAAATATGTGCTACAACCAACCAACCATGAAATTGAACAATGCCAACAACAAGGAGAAAGTAATGTGTCATAAATGTATTTTGAATATTCCAGCTTGCAATCTCATTTATCCTACTGGTGATATAGCTGGTCAGGCATGTATTGCTAAGGTCCAAGAAGCTTCTATTAAGAGGTTGGTGGGTACATAAATATAGAATTCAGTTTTCAAAACCCAAACCATTATTTAGCCCTGTTATGTCAGACTGGTATTCAGGTCATTATTGACCCGTATTTAAATAAGCCGGAAAACTAATGTTTCAAAAGATTTCTTAAGACATTTCTCTATTACCAATAGCAAGACACCCTGTTATTGTATTTGGAGACAAAACAATGAAATACCACTGAGCTTTCTTCCCAATAAAAACATGAGATGCATTGTCAGCATGTCTCTATGATGTAGTTAAATGTGTTTTTTTTTTCAGATTGTAGCTACTACCAAAAAAGTGATCAGAACCCATAAACTAAAAAAAGCTGGAAAATCATCAGATTAAGGCCAATACTCTGATGGTCTCTCATCTAAGTTCTGCTATTTATGCTCATTAAAGCTATATATTAAAGAACTACAAAAACTCAAAGAAGAAAAATTGTTAACTGCAGTTGTTGTGGTGTCACACCAGTTTATTTCTCATTATTGTTTGTATTTTGTAACTGTTTACAGCTAGCTAAGGAATGGTATTTTTGAAGAGACTCTCTTACTTGTGGTTTTGAAAGCTTCATTATTTTGTGGTCACTAGTACAGTCCACTCTAAATAATTCCAACTCTTTATAAATAAAAAGTTTTTTTATGTCCTTCCAACTTGGAAATATCAAGAGTTAACTGTACTTAAAGCAGAGGCTGAACAAAGTCTCACCAAGTTCCAAGTTATTGGGAAACTACTTAATAGTATAGTATAGTAGTGCTTTATTTAGACTGTCGGCTCGAGACAGGAAGTCCCATTACGCTAACAGTTTAATATGTCAAGAAACTCTAAAACCCTTTTACCTCTATGTCTTTGGGGCTATGTTTTAGAAATAGAGAAAAAATATACCCACAGTACCCCATTAAGGTTGATTCACACACACCTGTGACATGACAGTGTCACGTCTATGACGTGATCCCTCCGGCGAGGAAAATCAGATTCTTGTAGGAATTTGAAGGGCCCTATTCCCACTCGCCTGGCAGGTGACCATGACAGTGCAAATAGTGCTTGTACTGTGATCTGGCCGGTGATTTTGATTTTACCAGTGTTTCTCTGCAATTACCAGTGTTTTCATGCAAGTGCACTGCCACTGCTTGGTTGGAGCACTGACCAGTGTGAATAGAAATCACTGTGTTCACAGCCGGGATAATCACGTTCTGGTTATGGAACTGCCATGTCACGGGTGTGTGTGAATCAACTTTTAAGGTTGCTTTTAAATCTTGACTCGCAAGTACTTGCACCAAAAAATATCATTCTCAGCTCTAACTCAATCATGTTTGGATCATTCCTTACAGAGGGTATCAAATTTTACAACAGCCTCCCTATTGATCTAAAATCCCTCCACCCTGAAATACTTTAAAAGAAAAACTTTTTGATCTTATGTTGTATTCTTTTTCTGAGATTTCAGTGTGACCTGGCTACCATACAGTCTTATCACTATACCTCACCACTGTTTTTTTATTTATATAAATGAATGAATCATTCTCATCAATTAGTCAACATTTTCCTCTGTCTTTCTACCTTGTCATCCTTCTGCTATATCTCAATTCTTAGCATTTTTCTCCTCTTTTTATTATTTGTTTTTAAAATAAGTAAATATAAATATCTAAGTTAGTTTCAAGACTAGAATAAGAAATTGTGTACATGGTAATGTAATTAAACAATAAAAATAAAAATATTATTATTATAAAAAGTTGGCATTAAAGTACAGCACTCACATTATCAACCTTTATTTTTGTTTTTTCTTTTTGTTGGTCTTCTTAATTATTTTGTTATAAATTGTTGAGTTATTTGTTTTGTTAAAAAAATTAAGTATGAATAAATAAAGACAGAAATAAAGGATTTTTTACATTAAAAAAGTAAATGTAAAAAATGTTTTCTTTTTCAAACATTAAGCTTAGAGTAAGTTCAGAAAGAGGTTGAAATTAATCAAACATTTAGTTTGACTAGGACATAAATCCAGTCTGGATAAATTGTTTTCTTTATGTCAAAATCAAAGATTTATTTTTAGTCTCTCTTTCACATCAAAATCAAGTCTGTATTATGATAGTAAATTTCTTATTGATTAAAAGCATTATCATATTTTAGTGTCTTTTAATTTTATTAACTTCATATGATTAGGTAAATTGTTTATTTTGTTGCACAAATCTTATTGATCTTGTGGTAGGACTTTATGAAGGACATTATTGTTATTTTCTTTTTTTACTTATTTATTTTGTCATTTGTTTGTTTTTTCTTAATTTTATACTGTTACCATTGTACTCTGTCCTAATAAAGCATAATAAAAAAAGTCATCACATCTGATTTAGACAAATCTTTGTATGTATACGCATATTAGTGTTTACATAGGCCATTTGTAATTATTTTTAAATAAATTATGATTTAGCTTTCTCATATTAGAAATTGGAAGTATTGTGTTAGCCCCCCCCTAGCCATAATCCTGGCTACGCCCATGAGCTGTGTTATAATGTGGTCACTAATATACCTTTAATTATTGGTTTTAGGGCTCATGATTTTAATCAAGTACTCAGGTCCTTGAGTATCAAAAAATAAAAATTACTCAATTAGAAAAAATCAGAAAATTACTCAGTTAGTGAAAATCACTTGAGTATTGGAGCATTCAAGGCTGGTGGTGGTAAGGTTCAATAGAGGTATAGTTACCATGGATACAAAAGAAACTTTTAAATTTTTCAACCCTTTACAAAGAAAATGTAAAGCTAGTATCAGTGGAATATTCTTGAACTGTCATTGAAGTGTGTTATGGTTGTTGTTGTTGTTGAAAACAGTATGTATGTATGATTTTTTTTTTTTTGTATGATTTTTTTTATCTGTGGTGAAGCACAAGGCCTCTTCACAATTTTTGTGGGTAGTGCAGCATTACTAAGAGCCTCCTGTACTTTTCGAATTCTATTACATTATTTTCTTTTTACTCTGGTAATGCCGCCACTGGTCGTTACTCATACAAGTAGCTACTCATTTTTCCTCACGAGGTATGAGTGGACCCCGAACATCCAACTACAGAGCAGGAAAATTCCTGCCCTGCTGGGAATCGAACCCAGGTCACCATGCATTCAATGCCAAGCACGCTAACTCACTCTGCCACGGTGACTAGTTGTTGTTGAAAACAGTTATTTTTCTTGAAGAATAAATTTAATATTTATAAGTCAATATTCTGGGAGTCTTTTCAAACCAAGTTTTAATAAATATACATGTCATTGTATTAGTCACTGTGGCAGACCGAGTTAGCGCCCTAGGCATTGCACACATAGTGACCTGGGTTCGATTCCCAGCGGGGTAGGATTTTTTCTGCTCTGTACTTGGATGTTCGGGGTCCACTCATACCTCGTGAGGAAAAATGAGTAGCTGCTTTAATGTGAAGCAGCGACCAGTGGCAGAATCTTAGGCAAAAAAATAATACAAGATATTGTAAATTAAAGTGGTAAAGTCCTATGATTCTGCGCTACCCACTAAAATTGTGACATAATAACACAAAAAAAGCATTATTATTATTATTTAATAAATCAAGCTCGCCGGGAGGCGAGCGCTCGTCAAGCAGCGCCAGCCTACCGGCCTATATTAACACGAAACAGAGTTTATATGTATTTTGTTTTATTGTTTTCGCACACTTCCCGCAAACTTTTATCAATTTTTATTTCAAATTCGTAATGAGACGCGAAAATAGATTGTGTTTCACGAAAGCGCGAGGTTCCTACGTACAGTTAAAGTCGTTTTCTAGCCACGCCGAAAATCTTGAATTTCATGAAATTTTTCATACGGGTTTTTTTTTTTTTTTTTCAGACCAATTTTCTGTCAAGGGTACAGCAACGTGTGCTTATCGTGGAAAGACGTGAGACACGTTTTTGAAAAGGGAATTTTCATCTCTGCATACCTTTTATAGTTTCAAGTATTTATTTTTTTATAGGATAGGAGATATAGCCTTCTAAAATAAAACGGGAAAGTTGCACAGAGCCGCCCCTGGTTATCTTGGAGCTGCGATTGTGATATTTTTCGAAAGGCCTTATCATAGGAAAAAATATAAAAATATAACTAAAGTATTACAATGGACCAAACTTGAGTTATACCCTTTGAAAGGAATACTTATTATGGAGCCCAGAGCCGTCCATTATTATCCTAGAGTTGTATTTCTTTTTTTTTTAGAAAGGTCTAGTCAAAGGGAATGAGATCACTTAATTTCAGATGGTTGAAACAAGTAGAAAAGTATTTAAAGCCATCTAAAGGAATATCTAAAATGAACCCTGGAGCCACGCCTATTTATCCCAAGTTGATGACTGAAGGTTCTTTCTAAAGGTCTAATTACGCAGAAATATACTACGATGTAAATAAAATGTTAGAAAAATCAGCGACAGTGTGAGACATAAAAATAAAAAACTGAAATAAGATTTATGAGAGTAACAAAAAATCTTCGTCTCACATAGAACTTAAAATATGGGTGGGATATAATCGTCATTGCTTCATCCAAGCTGCCAGCAGACTGAATTCTCAGCTAGGGAATAATAACGTTTTTTAACTTCATTCAGAGATTTCTACATCAAGAGGTAAACTAGGTCTATATTATGAGAAGTGTATAAAGTATTGGCCAGTAAGAAGAAAAATATTGATTAAAATAGATCAAAACAATGATAAATTATAATTAAAGTTATAAAGTGAAAGTTAGTGAGCCACTAACTTTCACCGAAGCAACAACACTACAGTCGATTCTTCACTTTTACCAAAAACACGAACCACCTAACCTCAAAATCAGCGTTTCGCTCGAAATACGCTTACTTTTTGCAAAATCAGGGATTGGCAAGAATATAAACAAAATTGTGGCGGTAATTTAA
Source organism: Bactericera cockerelli (assembly GCA_024516035.1). Taxonomy (NCBI): domain Eukaryota; kingdom Metazoa; phylum Arthropoda; class Insecta; order Hemiptera; family Triozidae; genus Bactericera; species Bactericera cockerelli. The sequence goes on from CM044956.1 coordinate 31,561,593, forward strand.
AAAAAAAACCTTCATTATGTGAAATTGAGGCGTATTTGGTGTTTGATCATTTGTCAAATAATTAAATATAATAATCTTTACTCTATAGAAATAAACAACGAATTTAATTATTCAACAGGGTTCAACAAACAACCATAAACATTATTTACGAAAAATTCTCTAGAATAATTCATTTTTAATTCTCATTAAACTATCCCTTTTTCTCTTTTACTTTACTACAGTCATTGCTTCCCAGCTTCATTTTTTTATATTTCTTCATCTGTTAACTTGCCGATGAGGGCGATGAGGTAAAGTGAAGTCGCTGAGATTAATGTTTTGGAGATCGCGCATGGCACTTGGTCTATTTTTGTGCATAAATTTAAAATCATCGAAATCGAATTTTGTTTCAACGAAATTCGGATCGCCCTAAAAGATTATTGCTTTAAACCTGGCGGGACGCAGTCATATATATATTATATACGAATGTCAAGGAACCAAGGTCTGTCGTAATCTAGCTTGTGATCAATTGTATACTATGGACATGAAAGGAGCCTAGACATTGGATTTGGGCGTCCATATAATCCTCTCACCACCGTGATTTAGGTATCAATACCTATCTCACGGACACGGAATTATGATTACATAATTGTATACTATTTGTAAAATATTTTTGTTGTTGTAATTATTACTAAGTTACGCGCGCCCTAAAACTTTTTATATTCTTGTTGCAAATAATATTGAATGTTATAGATGGCGGCATGCAGTCATATCTGACATTGAAGGAACTAAGATTACGACAGACGATTACAACAGACCTTTTGGTTCCTTCAATGTCGGATCTGACTGCGTGCCGTTGGATTATAATCGAGTTATTTTGCCTTAAATTACAGTCAATTGTATTTGCAACAATAATAAAAAAAGTTTTAGTGCGCGAGTAAGTATATAAAAATTACAAAATTGATTTAAAAATTTATATCATAAAAATAGAACGCAAATGACTTCTGCTAGTAGTGGGATTATATTTACTCTGCGAGAAAAAAACATCTTAGTTAAAAAAATCTTGTGACTGAGGTATGTATTATTAGTACCTCTTTGGTAACTTCAGCAATAAGAGTTAAAATATTTTGCCGTACCCTGTAGAAATTTCGATAAAAATTTCAAGACGTTGGTAGCTTCGGGTACATTAGCTTTTCTTGTTTTTATGCTTTCTGTTTATGTTCTTGAATTTTTAAATTTTGGCGCTTTTACTTTTTTGCTATCTTTGGCGTATATCACAAAAAATACGCCAACTCCGTTTCGCGAGAGCAAAACTCTACTGGCGCTATCTTGAAGAATCCTTTGGAACTAACATTTTTCGAAAAACACGGTGTTTTTTTGTAAGTGAAGAACCCATCATAAACCGGTCTGCTCCCGAAATTCAGAAATAACTCTAGAACTGAAAGTTTCCAAATTAAATTAAGAATTTACATTGGAATTCCTGATGTTTTTATTTTTCCTTGAAATCATCAGCCTTTTAAAATTTTAGACCATGACATTCTTCTTTAAATGATGAATGATAATACTTCTTCCACCTTTTCTTCAGAAGATGTTTTAAGCCGTATCCCATGTCCTCATTCTCCAAATCGCACTTTTGTAAGCGAGAGAACATTGCAAGTTCATTTGAGAAAAAAGCACTTGGTTGCAGATGTTGCTGAAATTGACGAAATCGAAGAGCTCAAACAAAATTTAATCACAGCTAAGTCCCGAATACAAGTCTTACGAAGAGTTCCTAAAGGAGCACGTCGTATAGTAGCAGACAAATTTTCCAATGTTATTAAAAAATGTGTTCAAACAAATACTATACAAGATTGGTCACAACTTTTGTTGTTTTCATACATCGTTTTCCACACTGACGGAGACAAAAAAAAATCTTTAACAAATAAAATTAAAGAAAATATTGCAAGTTTTACATTTAACCCTCCGACAAAATCAAAATCGAAGAAGTCCACACCTTTATCTTTATCAAAGAGAATTGAAGCCAAAGTTGAAGATTTTGATATAAAAGGAGCTGTTCGCGTTCTTAGTTCGGATGATTCTCTTGCCCCGTACAACGACACAAACCTACAATTATTGCAAAGCAAACACCCCGTTCCTCAAACTGAATTGAAATATCCAGATACCCCTAATGAAAATGATGTTTCATTGGTTGTCTCAGAAAAGCTTGTGCAATCCGGAATTTCATCTTTTCCAAATGGTTCTTCTGGTGGCATGGACGGTTTTCGACCCCAGTTCTTGAAAGATATTACTTCGTTTTCATGTGGAGAAAATGGCAAGAAAGTCCTATCTGCTTTGACGGATCTATGCAATTTTATGTTATCTGGTCGTGTGAATTTGCAAATAACACCTATTCTTTTTGGGGCTTCACTCTGTGCTTTGAATAAGAAGGATGGTGGTTTGCGACCAATAGCAGTGGGAAGCGTTTTTAGAAGACTTGCTGCTAAAGTTGCCGCGCGGTGCGTACAGAATGATTTAATTAATTATCTTTCACCTTCTCAGTTGGGTGTGGCCGTGAAGAAAGGATGTGAAGTTGCTGTACATGCTATAAGGACATATGTGACTCAATTGGAGAACAGAAACAAACTGTTGTTGAAAATTGACTTTTCCAATGCATTTAATAGTATATCTCGTGATGTCATGCTTCAAGAAGTGAAAAAGAAAGTGCCGCCAATTTATCCATTTCTAGATCAATGCTACCGAAATCCATCTTTTTTATTTTTCGGTAAAGATATTGTTTTATCTCAAACAGGTTGCCATCAAGGTGATCCCTGTGGCCCTCTTCTGTTCAGCCTCACAGTTCATCCAATTGTTACATCCATCACATCAGAGCTGAACAGTTGGTATCTTGATGATGCGGTCATTGCTGACACTCCTGATAAAGTTTTGGAAAACTTCACAAAAATCGTTGAAATGGCAAGAAAAATAGGACTCGAAATAAATCCAGACAAGTGTGAGTTGTATTCTTGTTCAAAGTCAATTGATAGTACTACAGTCCACAACTTCAATACTATTTCACCTGGTATCCGCGTCATAAATGATGCGGAACTCAGCTTGCTGGGTTCTCCGGTTCTTGATGCTGGATTTTCAAGTTTTATGACACCAAAAATTGACAAATTAAAACTTCTCATATCTCGTCTAGAAGAAATTAACGCGCATGTCAGCTATGTGCTTTTGAAGAACTGTCTACTTATTCCAAAAATGACCTATCTAATGAGAACGAGTCCTCTATGGAAATTCAAAGATATAATAGAGTCCATCGATAAACTTTTATATGACTCATTAGAATCTATCTTAAATACACGTTTAAACGAAGATCAATGGACTATGGCGACACTTCCTATAAAGAAAGGTGGAATTGGATTACGCAAGATCAGTGACCTCGCTCTTCCAGCTTTCCTCAGCTCTCTTCATGGTGTGCAGGACTTGATGTCTCAGATACTCTCTTTTATGGATAATCAAGTTCATGTTCAATCTTTGAATGAAGTCATGGATGTCTGGAAAAGTAAATTCAGTAATCAATTGCCCAAAGACATGCAATTTCAAAAAAGTTGGGATGAAATCAGCACTAATATGATCATTGAAGAAAAGTTGAATTTTATAAGTGATTCAGAAAATGCACGTTTTTTGGCATTAAAAGCCAGTGAATCTGGTGCCTGGCTCCATGCATATCCTTCGAAAAACATTGGGACACAAATGGATAACTTGTCCTTCAGAACTTGTATTGCTCTCCGTTTGGGTTGTTCCATAATGAAGAAACATCAATGTGAATGTGGAACTACTGTTCAGGACAATGGTCATCATGGACTAAGCTGCCAAAAGAGTAAAGGTCGTTTTCCTCGTCACTCAGAATTAAATGATATAATACATCGAGCTTTAACATCAATCAATATTCCCTCCACTCTTGAACCAGTTGGACTATCTCGAAGTGATGGGAAACGACCCGATGGCATGACTCTTGTGCCGTGGAGCAAAGGAAAAGTTATGGTCTGGGACTGCACTTGTGTAGACACCCTGGCGGCCTCATACTTGTCGAGAACCAAAGAAACTTGTGGAGCCGCAGCAGAGGAAGCCAGTGAAAGAAAAACCAAGAAGTACCAATGCATCGTGGATCAAAACTATTTGTTCATACCCTTAGCTTTCGAAACTCTAGGACCATGGTGCATTGAGGCCAAAAAGATTGTTGAGTACATTGGTAACAAACTGACAATGATAACGGGCAGCTCCAGGGCCAAAGTGTACCTGAAGCAACGGATTTCCCTCGCTATTCAACGAGGGAATGCAACATCGATTTTGGGTACACTGCCTAGTGGGAAATCTTTGGAAGAGATATTTCTAATTGAGTAGTGGTTGATTTATTTTATAAAATACATTAATTTAGTTTGATTAAAAAAAAAAAAAAATATTATTTGGTGAATCCTATTTGGATAAACACAAACTTTTATGTACCTATTGAGCAGTCTCTGTGGTCGTCGACTGGTGTAGGTAAAACACAAAGTTTGCAAGGTGACCTGGGTTCGAATCCCGGCTAGGTATAATTTTTTTTACTCTGTACTTTGGATGTCCGGTTTTCTCGTGAGAAAAAAAACAGTAGTTGGTAGTTTGCGTCAACCTCCTATGACCGTTTAATTTCGAACGAAGTGAGTATGGTTTAACTCGATCAATATTGATTTGTCACAATCTAATTATCCATGTACCTATGTATGTAACAATTGTAACATTGTAACAAGATATAAGTTGCATTTTTTGTCCAATCGAGCTGAAATTTTCAGGGTATATTCCATGGATATATGCTTGCTTATTAATTTATAATTATTAAATGTATTATCTAGTATAATGTCTCACTTCTTCTGTTTATACCTACCAACTGATTATGCTGAATTGACACCATGTTTAGTAACTCGAAGTTAGGCAAATATATGGGTCAACATTTCTTATAGCCATAGTTTAAGAGGCAATTTCGGAACATACAATAATACTCAGCACTTTCATTTCCCTCTTTATTTTACCAAGATCGAATTTCCATCTACCTACCATGTACTTAGGTACATATTATAATTCAAATTGTACCTATTGTAAACAAAAAAATTTCAAATTTTTCTACTGCAAGTAAAAATTATCCCACAAAAAACTACCGTTAAAAAAAGGGCCAAGTTCCAAAAAGGTTTCGCCAATGAATGCAGTGATATCTTGTTTACGGCCAAGTTATCTTGGTACTAAACTATTTCTTTTATTAAAGCCCATTTTCTGAGTTCCTCATTTTGTATGTTTTTAACTGCAAACTATCCTCTAACTTGGCCAGTTTTATGTCATCGGTTGTATGGAATATTACGACTATATGTAGAGGTACAAAATGACAATATAACCATCACAAGGAGCGAAACTGGCCAAGTTAGAGGATAGTTTGCAGTTAAAAACATACAAAATGAGGAACTCAGAAAATGGGCTTAAATAAAAGAAATAGTTTAGTACCAAGATAACTTGGCCGTAAACAAGATATCACTGCATTCATTGGCGAAACCTTTTTGGAACTTGGCCCTTTTTTTAACGGTAGTTTTTTGTGGGATATCATTACTTTTTGTAAATGTTTCGTTTCACAAACATGCACATCTCAGCGCATGCAGTTTAATTTTTTTTATGAAAAATTTCAGGATTCTTCAGTTTAATATGCTCCCTAAAACGACACCATTAACAGGGGAATTAGTGCGAAAGTGCCGGTTTTCCTGTATTTTTACAGTAAACCCTACCACCATGCAAAATTTCACCTTCTTAGGTAGTAAGCAAGTGCCTCATAATTTAGATTCATACTCGAGTATACTACCTCCCTAAAACAACACCGTTTAACAGCAAGATAAGTGCGAAAGTTCCAGTTTTCAGATTTTTTCCTGTACTTTTACGATGAACCGAAGCACCATGCAAATTTTCAGCTTTCTAGGTAGTAGAGAAGTGCCTCATAATTTATATGCATAATCGAGTATACTTCCTTCCTAAAACGACACTGTTTAACAGCAAGATAAATGCGAAAGTTCCAGTTTTCATATTTTTCCCTGTATTTTTACGATAAACCCTAGCACCATGCAAATTTTCAGCTTTTTAGGTAGTAGGGAAGCGCCTCATAATTTATATACATAATCGAGTAACCTTCCTCCCTAAAACGACACCGTTTAACAGTTTTCAGAACTTTTTCTGATTTTCCCCTGTACTTTTACATTAAACCCTACCATCATGCAAAATTTCAGCTTTCTAGGTAGCCGGGAAGTGCTTCATAATTTAGATCCATAATCGATTATATATTTTTCTCCCTAAAACGACACCGTTTTACACCATGATAAGTGAAAAAATTCCGGTTTTCAGATTTTTCCCTGTACAATAAACCCTACTATCATGCAAAATTTCAGCTTTCTAGGTAGTCGGGAAGTGCCTCATAATTTTGATGATCTGTCAGTCAGTCAGTCAGTATCAAAATCGCAAATTTCAAAATTACATTCCTCTGAAAGTTTTTTGCATAGAGTCTTGAAATTTTCAATGTCTTTTTAATGACATTAGGACAATCTCTGTTCCAAATTTCATATCTCTATAATCAATTGAACCGAAGATATGAGGGTGTGAAAAACCGGGTGAATCGGTTCGTGTAAAGATACACTGCCGTGCTTGCTGGAACTTGGCCTGGCGCACTGCCGTGCGCTCAGATATGCAATGATAAATTCTCATGTTGCAATGATATAAAATGGACTTGGTTTGTTCTATGATTTCTTATGATTCTTTTACAAGAAAAATTTGGTGAAGGTACTCTTATACAGGATGAGTTATTTTAACTCTTTGACTGCCAGAGCTAATCTTGACATGTTTCCTACCCGGCCAAGCCAAATACGTGTACACTTCCCCAAAGTGTACTGGCACAACTCGAGTTGTGCCATGGGCCGGATGGGAAAGTGTACTGGCACAACTCGAGTTGTGCCATAGCAGTCAAAGAGTTAAGTGATGCAGTGATTTCCTTGACCTCAGTTAGTATTCCTGAAATTGTATTCAGAGAGCATTTTCATTGCTCATGGTGACATCAAACTGATTACTCCAGGAAATCACTGAATAAAACTACACTGAGAAAAATAAATGAATTCCTCTTTTCCATCTACCCGGACTTATGAACTTTTCCAGTTTGAATAATTTGTGTGTTTTGGTAAGAATTCTACACTTCCTTTCATCAAAAACTTCACTACTCAAATTTCCAATGACTATAACACAGGCATCGACCGGCGAATTGGTATCAGGACATTCTATTTTCATCAATAAAATTGATAGTATTGTAGAGAAAAAGAAATGAAAAACAGAAAAGTGAAAAAAATATATCACAAAAAGTAAACAAAATAACATTAAAGGTAGAAATCGCGAAGGACAATATGTAAAATATTGATAAACTACACATTATAACAGTTTGAGAGACCCTGGCGGCCATCTTTGTTTTTGCTCGAAAGTCCTTAGATTCAAAGGTCCTCACTCAAAATCACTCGACTTTCCATTACCAAAAAGCAAAATAAGCCGTTAACCTTATTTTTGCACTTTTTAGTCCAAATTTTCGTGATATCTTAAATATCAAGACTCAATTATAATTTGTTCAATAAAAAATACAAATAAACTACGTAAAACACTAATACGCATGTATTAGTGGGCTTCAACAATGACTTTTTAAAATTATTATTTTGATTGATTATAGCGTTTTACCTATATACGAGTATTTAAGAGGGGTCGATTCCAATATATTTTATCGATGTCTTCAAATTAACGCCAAAGTCGCCAGCCGCCAATCGGAATTTTGCCACTCGGGCGGCTCCACCAAATACGTTTTTGATATAAAAAAAAAAATTGGCTTCGTCGCCTCTCACGCACTCCACAACTTATTTCTTAATTGGCTAAATTTACGTTCACGAGATATAAGGTTGTACGTATAAGTAAAAAGTTTATAGTGGTCAGGGGTATGGTCTCTATCACTAAAAACCGCTAGTGCGGAGTTGATTAATTTAAAATGGGATATTATACCATACGTCGCGTCTGTCTCCTTTATGTGTAAAAAAAAATCTTCGAAATCCGTAAGTAGTTTGTGAGACTTGCGCGTTACAAGGAATGTATTTTATAGACCGACAGACAGAAACAAAACCAAAGTTGCTTAGGAGGTGGTAAAATGTCCAGAAATATGAAAAAAATAGAAGCACATCACGAGGGTTGGAATTTGAATGGTCACCCATCCAAGTCCTAACCTAACTGGACCTTGCATGTTTAACTTAATTGACAAGACGAGAATTGGTGTATTCAACGGTTTCTCGGAGAGTTACAGCCGATTCTTCATTTTTGCCAAAAACACGAACCACCTAACCTCAAAATCAGCGTTTCGCTCGAAATACGCTTACTTTTTGCAAATTCAGGGATTGGCAAGAATATAAACAAAATTGTGGCATTAATTTAAAAAAAAAACCTTCATTATGTGAAATTGAGGCGTATTTGGTGTTTGATCATTTGTCAAATAATTAAATATATAATCTTTACTCTATAGAAATAAACAACGAATTTGATTATTCAACAGGGTTCAACAAACAACCATAAACATTATTTACGAAAAATTCTCTAGAATAATTCATTTTTAATTCTCATTAAACTATCCCTTTTTCTCTTTTACCTTACTAAAGTCATTGCTTCCCAGCTTCATTTTTTTTTATATTTCTTCATCTGTTAACTTGTCGATGAGGGCGATGAGGTAAAGTGAAGTCGCTGAGATTAATGTTTTGGAGATCGCGAATGGCACTTAGTCTATTTTTGTGCATAAATTTAAAATTGTCGAAATCGAATTTTGTTTCAACGAAATTCGGATCGCCCTAAAAGATTATTGCTTTAAACCTGGCGGGACGCAGTCATACATATATTATATACGAATGTCAAGAAACCAAGGTCTGTCGTAATCTAGCTTGTGATCAATTGTATACTATGGACATAAAAGGAGCCTAGACATTGGTTTTGGGCGTCCATATAATCCTCTCACCACCGTGATTTAGGTATCAATACCTATCTCACGGACACGGAATTATTATTATATAATTGTATACTATTTGTAAAATATTTTTTTGTAATTATTACTAAGTTACGCGCGCCCTAAAACTTTTTATATTCTTGTTGCAAATAATATTGAATGTTATAGATGGCGGCATGCAGTCATATCCGACACTGAAGGAACTAACATTACGACAGACGATTACAACAGACCTTTTGGTTCCTTCAATGTCGGATATGACTGCGTGCCGTTAGGTTATAATCGAGTTATTTTGCCTTAAATTACAGGCCATTATATTTGCAACAATAATAAAAAAAGTTTTAGTGCGCGTGTAAGTTTATAAAAATTACAAAATTGATTTAAAAATATATATCATAAAAATAGAACGCAAATGACTTCTGCTAGTAGTGGGATTATATTTACTCTGCAAGAAAAAAACATCTTAGTAAAAAAATCTTGTGACTGAGGTATGTATTATTAGTACCTCTTTGGTAACTTCAGCAATAAGAGTTAAAATATTTTGCCGTACCCTGTAGAAATTTCGATAAAAATTTCAAGACGTTGGTAGCTTCGGGTACATTAGCTTTTCTTGTTTTTATGCTTTCTGTTTATGTTCTTGAATTTTTAAATTTTGGCGCTTTTACTTTTTTGCTACCTTTGGCGTATATCAGAAAAAATACGCCAACTCCGTTTCGCGAGAGCAAAACTCTACTGGCGCTATCTTGAAGAATCCTTTGGAACTAACATTTTTCGAAAAACACGGTGTTTTTTTGTAAGTGAAGAACCCATCATTAACATCTTCTCTCTGCTTGTCGGTTTTTTTTTTTTTTCTTCATTCTCCTTCTTCAAATAACTTATTATTATAATAATAATATAAAAAAATTAGTTTGATTTTTATTTCACGCATTTGTGTTGTGAAGTGTTTTTCTGTGAATTGCCGTCAACGGAATAGCAGATTCAGGTGAGTGTTTTTCGTTTAAATTATCATTAACTTGAAGCCGGAACCCCACTGAGTGTAACGTTGCGCAACATTTTGTTTCGCAACATATTGAGCTGCAAAATTTTGTTTCGCCATGTTTTTTTCTGCAACATTTTTTTGTTTCACAACATTTTCTGGTGCAACATTGAAACCTTGCTGCACACCAAGAGACAAAATTTTCCCAAATCCTGGTTAGGACTAATATTTTCTCTTTTTTATCACCGTTATATTTCTATCTCCCTTTCTGGTACTTTCATAGGGTGTCCATAAAGTCCCAGTCCACCCTCCGTATCTCCGTAGAAAAACGCAATAACCCGTATTCCTTGATTTTTGGGGGGATTAAGTTAAAAAAATCACTTTGCTTTTTCCCGAACCAAATGCTTGGGGTCGGCATTGTTCAACCTCATGGTTGAGGTTATCACCCGCTATACTCTGTCCTTTCCTTCTTTTTATCAATTATCTATCAAACATTTCTTTTTATGTTGTTTGCATCAATTATCCATCAAATGATCTTTTTCTTTGTCCCTTTCTTTTCATCAATTATCTATCAAACGCTCTATTTACTGTTTTTCTCTCTCTCTGACAATTATATATCAAACACTCTTTTTTCGTTTCTATTTTCTCTTCCTTTTCTCATTTCATCAATTTTTAATCATCTTATCTATTTTCCGTCCTTTTCACTTTTCATCAATCGTCTCATTCTTTTTCTATTCTTTCTCTTCGTTGTTCTAATCTCTGTTCTTGAATTCTTTTTTGTATATCACTCATCAATTATTATTTTCTTCTTAAAATTTTCTTCTCTCTATCCTTTTCTCATCCATTCCCTATTTTCTGTGGTGTTCTTTTTTTAAAATTATTATCCATCAACTAGACACCCAGACCTCTTTCTTTACTTTAATTTTTCATCAACTATACATTACCTATTCTTATTCTATGCTATCTGTTCTTTCTTTTTCATCAAGTATCTCCATATTCATTCTCTATTCTCTTTCCTCTTCTTTTCCTTATCCATTAGGAATTATCTACCATCTAGAATTTCTTTATCTTTTTTCTGTCTTTTTCATCCATCATCTCTCACTTATTCTAATTCTTCCTTGTACGCATATAGGACACGTTAAATTCATCACCTTCGCTCTAGTGGTTCTTGGTGATAGAGACCGCGCCTGACCTCTAACTCTTTACTTATATTTCGCGAACGGTACGTCCGATTTTGATGAAATTTTGCATGTACCTATATGCGTATTAGTGTTTTTTTTAAAGTACCGCTTTAACTATTAAGTCATTCGCGTATTTTGGCTATTATTATATTTTGTTGTATATGTTTAGGTTTTTGAGGTATACAAAAGTGGAGTTTATTGCATCTGTGTCATCTTTTATGCCGGGTCCACACTAAGCGAACATTGTTAGCTAACAATGTTCGCTAACAATTTTATTTCAAACAAGTCGTAAAAACATTTTCTAATGCCGGGTCCCCACTGCGAACATTATTGTTAGCTAACAATGTTCGCTTAGTGTGGACCCGGCATTAGGGAGGAAAAGGGTCTAAGACAGTCTAAGTTGTTTCTGATTGATGAATGCAGTGGGCATTCAAAGATGTGGGCCACACTGACACAAGGGGGGTGGCGTCTTGGTGAATAAGAAACTGTGTGTCAATTTAGTGTGACCCAGTCTCAGTCTACACAACACTACCTCATCATATCTCTTAGGTTGAAAACTCGATGCCCAGATTTCTACACAAATTTTAATCCTTTTTAGTTTATTAGACAAAGGTATATGATCCCAAAAACTTTGCCAATTATTATTGACTATTTTTTTTAACAAGGGTTTTAAAATCTTCTGGAGAACATAAGTTTCTAGATTGAGGATGAATAGAGAATCTTGTGGCTTGATCACCTCGTTCGTTACCCTCTATGCCACAGTGAGATGGGTACCAAATAAGTAATATGTCCTTTTTCTTGGTTTTAAGGTTATTCCAGAGCTGGATAACTTTGGAAACGAGAGGATTGTTGTTTGTGCATTTATAATTATTTTTTAATAAATTTTGATTGAGCTCTGATATTTAAGAAAATCCGAAATTTTGTACAAAAAAGTGAAAAAGCAAGGTTCACGACTTGTTGATACAGAATTTTTTGTAGAATCTATAATGAAGGAAAAATATTCTTTTGAATCATTTGAATCAAATTTGAAGAAAATCGGTGAATTGGTTTTGGAGATACAAAGTGATTTAGTACAAAATCTCAAAATTGCCACGTGTATACTATATGAAACAATCACGAGGAAGTATTGTGTCCATAATATTGGCAGTGTATTTTATTTATCACCTATTCTCTTTTTCGTTTTTTTATCATCTATCAAATTCTCTCTTTTCGTTTCTATATTCTCTTCCCGTTCTCTTTTCATTTGCTATCTGTCATCAAAATTCTTTTTTTATTTTCTATAATTTTCTCTATTTTGCCTTTTACATCAAATATTAATATTTGTCTTTTTATAAAACCAACGTAATAATGTCGCTTTCAACTGCATGGTCATATCACGGCGGGGTTGTCACCCTTCATTTACAGGAAACTCACACCACCTACTACCCACATTAACCTTACACAGCCTGGGTTGAGCCGGAATGCAAGCATCACGAATTCTTCTTCTCGCTGGACGTTTCTTATAACTTCGATGATCCTAAAGATATCAAGCAAGATTTATCTAAATTTGCGTTTTTGCTGAAAGAAGTTGGGAACGAAACTTTACAAATTTTATGCGCAACCTTGCATTGTACGGTTTTCGAGAAATTACGGTTTTTATTTTCATAATTTGCTATTCTTGTAGAGTTTTAGGTATAGCGAGCAGAATTTCTTGAAAATTTGCGGTTGTGCTGAAAGAAGTCGGGAACAAAAGTTTTACTGAAAACCCTAGCGCAACTTTATACATTTGTTACGTAACCTTGCTTTGTATGGTTTTTGAGAAATTACGGTTTTCATTTTTATATTATTATGTAATAGGTACCTAAGCTATTATGTTAGTTTTAGGTATAGCAAGCAGAATTTCTCGAAATTTTGCGTTTGTGCTGAAAGAAGTCGGGAACAGATGTTTTGGGCAATTTATTTATACATTTGTTGCGCAAACTTGCTTTGTACGGTTTTCTACAAATTACGTTTTTTTTATTTTCATGATTATATTATGCTATTCTTGTAAAGTTTTAGCATAGCGTGTAGATTTAACACGCTATGGTTTTAGTATCAAGCAGGATTTCTCGAAATTTTCGCTATTCTCACAGATGTCTTAACTAGAAATCTGTGTTTCGCTATACCGCTCGTTTCTCGTTATATGGCCACTGCTATTCGCTATTCGCTCATCGTTCTCGAGTTCTTGTTTCAAGATTTTCATTTTCATTTCAAGAAATTCAAGAATTCGAGATATGAGCAAGATTTTCTTTCACTGAATCCTCATCTTTAATCTTTACATTCATTCAGATTTTCTTCAAATTGTGATTTACTGGTTACAAATTTAGACCGTTTGTTTTAATGATAGTTTTTATTGCTTAAATTCGTTTCTAAACTGATTTCTCATGGTTGTCGCAATGAATCAAGATACAACAGCTCAACTTATTCAAATTCTTGAAAAAACTGTGTCACCAGGTAAGATTTAACACTTTTAATCTGGTAGCTCTGACTCATATTATATTAATAACAATATGTATCAATATAATACCCTATTTAAATTTTCGAATGTTTCGATTCAGGAATGTTAGACTGGTATATGTCAATGAAATCATAGTCAAATAATATGTTACAACATCATACCTCCAAACTTCTAGAATTAACCATGCACAAAAAACATGTTTTTAATTGCCTGAAAATACATATTTTTCGCTGGAATTTCGTAATATCTAAGCGACATAATTCTTATTATCATCTAAATTTCTTTAGTGTCAAGGGACTTGAGATTTTTCACAGTAAAAAAAGTCTGTGAAAATAGAATACAGCAAGTCAATATTTTGAGGTTAGGCATTGTTTCCACAAGCAGCAATAGGAGGCAAATTTTTTCAGTGATCCTTTCACTTGTATTATCAGAAGTTGATATAATTATATTTGTTTTTCTAATGATGCTTCATGTAGGTACCTTCCTCTTAAACATTATTTAGGATTATTTAAATTATAGCACTTGTCAAAATTGGTAATTTTTGAAAATCTATGGCAAGCTAAATACTGTGATTTTCATCCAAGATGAGGTATATTTCACCTTCTAATGTGTTTAGGAGATTGAATCAGGCACAAAATGTAATAAAATACACAAAAGTTCAATTTTTAGGTATTTCTCATTTCCTCAGAGTCTACTCCCTGTTTATAGTCCCCCAGCCAGACTGCTGGTGTACTCCCTGTTTAAAGTCCCCCAGCTAGACTTGGTATACATATCAGATATAGTGAACTTGTTCCTTATAGCTGATATATCAATTATAATGAAAATCGGCTATAAGGAACAAATCTATCCGGTCCCTTGAAGTTTGTTATAAACAATTTCTACTGTATATAAATATAGTGGTATTTGTATATTGTTGAAATGCCAAGATCAAAATTTTCCCCACATAATTTTACATTATATTATTTCTTGGGTTTTTTCTAAAAGAGATTTCTATGTGCTGTGCTCATTATTTAGTACTATGCACCCCTCCATGTAAGTTACAAATATCTCCTTTCTTCCAACTCTCACATTTACCAAGTTCAGCCATTACTAAGCTATGTAGTCACTATGGAGTAGCACACTGGCTTGAACTGCTGGGTTTTTTTTTTAATAAACAAATTTTTATAGATGTATTTTACTACAAGGTTTATAACATGAACTGCTGGGTTTGATTCCCATCTGTGCAGAAATTTTCTGCTCTATACTTGTATATCCAGGGTCAATTTATTTCTCATGAAGAAAAATGAGTACCTACCTAGCTATTTGAATGTATAGTGACTATTGGCATCATTAAAAAAGGGCATATGGATATTGGTAAATGATTGAATTGGTAGAAAATTATTAAATTTAAGCTAGCCCCAATGCACGGCTGGTGGGAAAAATGATTGAGGGTGCTGTCACCACTATCTATTTATGTTTAATAATAGGTATAAGGTACTTCTATTTCTCTAATAGAAATCATTATTTTGACATGAGGAAGAAAAAAAAACTCTAAATTTATGCTGAAACTCATAAATCAGCCACTCACAATAACCTTACCCTCCCTGAGTGGGGCCGAGATTACGAGGGTTGGAATTAAATTAGTCACCCATCCAAGTTTTAACCTCACTGAACGTTTTACTTAACTTTGATGACATAAAGATAACTTTATATTAATAATTGTTGCTTAATTTTAAAAACATAATTATATGACTTAATTTTATTTTAAAAAGAAGAGCCTTACAATTGACCTGTTCCAAAAATCAAACCAACGCACACTTCAGTTCTCAAAAAAGAAAAAGTCCAAACAAACTCATGAGCATGGAACAGCAAGCGATTTATAGCAAAGTGGGATTATACAGCTTCTGAATTCTCTCACGGGACTCACGGAAACACCCGAATTTGTGTTCAAAATTCTCTCCCTCTTCACTTGCTGATTTTTATTGTGTACAACCCCTTTCTTCTGTTTTCATCTGGAAGTGCTGGAGTTCCACAGCTCCTTAGCACCGGCTGTCCCTGCTACCCACTACAGTTGTCACATAGAAACAATGAATTTTCATACCATGAATAAGCTCCCTACATGAAGTGTAATGAATGAGGAAGTACATACTCAGGGCATCATGTTTTATAATAAATTTCAATAGATCAGTTTTGATTAATATACATATGTATATATGTTTTCATTTTCAGATGTCAATGAGCTACAGTCAGCACAAAGTTTCTTAGAACAAGCTGCTTTAGCAAATCTTGTAAGTATTATGTGATTTATTAGTCTTCATTTGTCTCACTTGTATTTTTTTTTCACTCACCAAATTTTTTAATTGTTACCTGTTGATACCATCAATGCTGGGAATAATAAAATCAATTAATATTAGCGTAATAGTTGCGATGTGTTCATAAATGTCCTGCAACAGCTGAATAACTTGTGATTGGTTGGACCTGGGAAGTGGAAATTTTGAGTGTAGGTCGTAGACCTATGTTTGTTGATGTAGGTACTACATTTTTCAGTTTATTTATAATTTTAAGTGCAGATTCAGGGCCAGTCCTCAAGGAGTTCAATTTTAAAATCTTAAATCAGATAAATATTATCTTGTTGATTCTATTACTTCCGATAAATTTCTAATATTAAAAATCGGAAGTATTGTGTTCATTTTTGTAAAAAAAATAAATATTTTTTTTGCTTTGATTTCAATTTTTTTCATATTCCTGGACGTTTCATAACCTCCTGAGCAACTTTGGTTTTATGTTCGTGTGTTAAATACATTCCTTCTAGTATGCAAATCTCAGAAACTAATAAACTGATTTTGACCATTTCTAAACATTTTTTTGTGAATGGTGAATATACAGAAGTTTGCTGACCAAGATTCCAAGGGAGTCTCCCCAGAGGAGAATTCTAAAACACACACTAGACAAAAACTTACATAAGAACATGACTGAAAAACCAACTAATTAAATACTATGATGGTACAGATATAAAACAGCTTTTTCCCACTTAGACAAATTTAATTAGCTCTCTGAGGCTTTGGAGCTGGAATTTCATGGTTTTAATGGCAGAAATGGCTTCTACTGATATATTAAAAATAGAATCAGACATTTTCTAAACATTTTTTTTTCAATTTGCAAGTGACCCTTTATTAGAATAAATGTTTTCATTTTATTTTTTTACTTTCAGCCAGAGTATGTCCGTACCCTATCTGATGTACTGCACAATGTTAGCAACAGTCCTGTAGCCAGAGTTGCTGCTGGCCTTCAATTGAAGAATCTTTTGACTGCTAAAGATGCCATCTTGAAGTCAACCTACCAAGCTAGATGGCTCTCAATACCTCAAGAAATTCGGCTCTATGTAAAAAAGAATGTAAGTTGTGGTCATCATTTGACATGGTGTAGTCCATATAGATAGTATTTACTACCCCCAATAAATACCGCTCTAATGGTGAACAATTCACTACCAAAAGTCTTTCATGCTTGGATTCGCACTTGCAATTCAACTTTCACTTTTACAATCACAATCCAATCACTTTTGCTATAAGTCAAAAATAGTAAAAAAAAAATCTCTTCAGATCCCATTTCACTATCCTTTTCATACCAAAAATTGAATTATAAATAATCAAATGTTCTATTTATTTTCCTGAACATGTTTGGAATTTTCTTATTTTGGTGTTTTTTCATATCCTTGATTGAGACAGCCACAGGCTTTAACCTCACCCTTTGCTTCACTACATATTCTATTGAGTTCTTTTTATTTCATGTCCTGTATTGCAGTATGTATTATGTAGTTTGCCAATATTGTATTAAATAATAATAAAAATGTCATCAACATCTCATAAAGTTTGTGAAAATGAGTTGAAACTAAGGAGGGGCAGATAATAAAGAAAAAGCATTGTAAATAAAAGAAATGAAAGATAAATGACATGAGATGGCCCTAATTCATGTTGGGTTACTGTATTAAAGATCTTCTGAAGTAAGCTTGGTTAATGTTTGATTCACTTTCAGATCATAGAAACACTTGGTACAGAGACTGGGCGTCCAAGTTCTGCTGCACAATGTGTTGCTATGGTGGCTATGGCGGAGTTGCCAGCAGGGCAGTGGCCAGAGGTAATAGACACTCTGGTCAACAATGTTACTGCAGCCAACTGCACCGAAATGCTAAAAGAATCCTCTCTGGAAGCAATTGGATACATCTGTCAAGATATAGTAAGTGCAACTTCTCAAACTGTCAAACTTATTTTATATTTAATTTAATTTATTCATACATTTGCCTTATCAATATATAAAAGAAAAATATTAACAGACTTTATATGTAGCAAAAAATGATGAGAGATGACCTCAATAGGCCAGTTAAGTAATAAGTTGTAGAGTGTATGAGGCAACACAGCCAATTCTTTCGGATATTGGTCCAGGAGGGTGAGTTAGTTAACATACTAAAGTCCTGAAGTGTAGGATGGGAGGAAGCAGAGTTAGGAGGGATAAAAGTGTTTCAGAGGAGGTGAAAAGAGGTTCCTTTTTTGATTTTTTCAACTCGAAATTTGTAATGACAACCTATCAACTCAGAGTGAAAAAGTTTTAGGCAAGGGTTCGAGCTTTCATTTCATATCGATCGCGAAATTCTGATGAGCTGCTCTTGAGCTACTCCAAATAAGGACAAAAATTGGATAGGCGACAAAAAATATACACGTTTTTTTTTTACTTAAAAGACATTTTGTGTGTTTGGATGTGTGTGAATGTGTGTTTGTGTGATGCATGTGTGTGTGTGTGTGTGTGTGTGTGTGTGTGTGTGTGTGTGTGTGTGTGTGTGTGTGTGTGTGTGTGTGATGTATGGGTAGTGTGTGATGGCTTGGCGAAGCAGGTGCTGCCCGCTAGTTTACTAATAAATTACAATTATACTGTCTCACAAAAGTTTTAAAAGGAATCAAATTTTAGGTCACTTTTTTCAAGTTTACTCTACCTACCTCAGACATGTCACCTTAAATATCTCTTTAATTTACCTCCCAACAGAAATGTGCAACCTTAGGATATTTTTTGACAAAATTTAATGTTAAGTTAACATCTTATTATTTCTAATATATTACAAATAAATACTGTAATAAATTGAATAGATCACTATTACAAACAAACGAAAAATTGCATCTTCTGTTCTGAGAGCACAGCCAACTTAACTTAGGTACTTCCACTTCCGAGTTTTCTTTTTAAACATGTTAAGTTTATATTAGACATCCTACTGTAAATATATGAGAAAAACATAAAAAATTAAATCCTAGTCGTAGCAATTAAAAGTTTTTTTTTCATAAATCCTGAGTCTTCACAAACCACAAAGGTCCTTCCTTGAATTCCATTTTTCATGGATATCAATGTTCTTAAGAGTTTCACTAACACTACCTTCACTTGTGCTTCTTGGATGCCTAATAAGTCGACTAATCCTTTCACAAACAAATGTTATGTGATGTCTCAATAATGTTTTACAGGACCAGTCAGTACTAGTGGAGAGAGCCAACAAAATCCTCACAGCCATCATCCATGGAATGAGATCTAACGAGACGAGTAGCACTGTGCGGCTAGCTGCCACTACAGCTCTGCTCAACTCTCTGGAATTTACACGCGCCAACTTTGATGCTGATGTGAGTTATTATTTTCTATCCATCACCCTAGACCCCAGACCCTGATAGCTACTGCTTGATACAGACGATTCTCGGGTATCCGTTGATGCCGCTTACATTTAATAATAACATGGTTAGATTATTTTACATGCTACCAGAGACTAGGGTATAGGGCCCCGTTGTGTTCTCGCACAAGTATGAAACAGTTATCAATTTGCCTGCCTAGTTGAGACCAAACTATGAAACTAGCTCCAGTAAATTCTTGCCCATCAGTGATCAGAGGAGAGTCATACTACAGGAATGATAAGCTACAACACAGACCACAAGTTTCTAAAAGGTTCTGGTGGTTTCACAACCAAGATAAAAAAGAAAAAAAACTCAACCAGTCCAATTTTTTACTTTCCTTATCCTATAATAAGGAAAGTATTGTATTCGTCGAAAATTTGACCTACCCAGTTTTTTTTTAAATTGAGCCATTTTTTTATGGGCTATTTATATGTACGTCTCTAGAATGCACGTTGACTGAAGTCCTCAAGGCAACCAATTTGAATAAATGTCTGGAATATCCTACATACTGACATTTCATTTCTAAACTTCTGTCTTCAATAGGAAAACATGTATTGTATTTCTACTTTGTAACAAAACAACAGCTTTTATAGTTAGAACAGACTGCAGAAGAAAATCAACAGGGTTCTTCTTTAGAAAGGTCGAAGCACAGAAAACACATCAAAATTTCAGCTATAGCTTAAATTGTTCGAGTAACCACTAGTGACGAAGGGAATTTTGCTCAATTAATGGTTTAAAAATAAAATAGAAACATTTATACAATTGTAAGTATGTAAGTATTGTAAGTAAGTATGATTTTCTTTGTGGTGAAGCACAAGGCCTCTTCACAATTTTTGTGGGTAGCGCCGCATGACTAAGAGCCATGACATTTCGAATTATTCTATTACATTAATTTATTTTTACTCTGGTAATGCCGCCACTGGTCGTTACTCATACAAGTAACTACTCATTTTTCCTCACGAGGTATGAGAGGACCCCGAACATCCAAGTACAGAACAGAAAAATTCCTGCCCCGCTGGGGATTGAACCCAGGTCACCATGCGTGCAATGCCTAGCGCGCTAACTCACTCTGCCACGGTGACTACATTTAATAAAGGTATCCATCATTGTTCTCAGACGGAGCGAAACTTCATCATGGAAGTTGTGTGTGAAACAACACAGTCTCCCGACACTCACACTCGTGTGGCAGCTCTCCAGTGTTTGGTCAAGATCATGACCCTCTACTATCAGCACATGGAGCCCTACATGAGAGAGGCTCTGTTCCCCATCACTCTGGAAGCTATGAAGAGTGATACTGATGAAGTAGCATTGCAAGGTTAGTGGAATTTATTTACTACCTACCATGGATCAATATCTTACTTGAGTCAAATTTATTTATACATTTTTAATCGGAACAGAAAGAACAGTCTTAATATAATGAACTGTTTATCGCCTGTTACTGTAAAAATGTAAAGTAACATCAGAGAGCTTCAAAATCGTGTTGGAGCTTCAAACATTATTGAAGGAATTAATGTACAAGACAAGTTCTCGACTGGGCTGGCCAAAAGGTACAAATAATATCTAACAACAAAGGATTGTAAAAAAAGGGGGAAAAAACATTATCACTTTATATATTATGATTTAACCGATAACTTGGTCTTGAAGAAGTTGTATTTGACTTGAACACTTTTTTACATGACTACTGGAATAGCAAAAAGTAAATTGTAGTACACAGTATTTCTTGATATTTCCAAATCTTGTTAGAACACTATTCTACTAAATTGATAAATTATTTTCTTTTATGTAAAATGACTACAAAAGACGTGTTCATTCTATAAACGTTTTTATTTTCTTCGTTGTTTTCCAGATAATAAAGTTGGACACGAGGTATTTATTACTTTTTATACTACCCTTGTCCACTCTCTAATTCTATACATTCTAACTGATAAAAAATTATCAATTTTTTTTCTCTTTTTATTTATCTAGGTATTGAGTTCTGGTCAAATGTAAGTGACGAGGAGGTAGATCTTGCAATAGAAGAGACCGAGGCAGCAGAGATGGGAAGACCCCCTGCCCGCACCTCCAGGTTCTATGCTAAGGGAGCCCTCCAGTATCTGGTCCCCATCCTCACCCAGAAATTGACCAAACAGGTTAGAGAACTGCATCCTGCTTTTACACTAGTATTCCACAACATACTTATTTAAACATTCTTATGCTATATTGATGTGTGTATCTGTATACAATACACAGGGCCCACCAAAAAATGAGCCATGCAAAATATATAGAGAACAGATTTAAATTTTAAAAATGTGCTTGAATATGTCGTGTACCATTATATCAAGGGGGAAACATTTTCTACTAGGTGTTGTTTTTTTTATCTTTACCAGGGGTGGCCCTAGGAAGGTCAATTTTGCAATCATAAATAGAACCACCTGTGAGTTTGGATGGATCCCAAAAATTAATGTGAGCCACGAGATCAAGGCTCTTTTAGTCGGCTGCTTGGTTTGTATTGGTTTGAGGCTGCTGTAGTCTGACAAGAAAAGTGTCATGTGTATGGAATTCAAACTTTATCGGCCATTCATGGAATTCAAACTATTCAAACCCCTCCTCTTTTAACCAAGTTGCTCGTTTTCGTTCTCAGGAGGAATTTGATGATGAAGATGACTGGAACCCGTGCAAGGCTGCGGGGGTGTGTCTCATGCTGCTCTCCACTTGTTGCGAGGAAGACATGGTCCCACATATCTTACCTTTCGTCAATGATAACATAGAGCATGCTAACTGGAGGCACAGAGATGCCGCTCTCATGTCCTTTGGTGCCATACTCGGTGAGTTACCATTCAACAAGCTGTCGATAAATTTGTTTTCATTCATTTTCCCCTATACTTGTCTGCTGGTTGTACGAAGAAAATTAGTGGGGGTTTTTTTATATACCAAAACGTTTTGGAAAAAAATCAACATCTAATCAAACATCAAATCTAGAAAAAAATCCTAATCAAAGGAGGTAAGCAGTGCGCAAGGAAACGGGGAACTACTTTCAATCAACTCAGCTTGAGATTATAATGTGAATAACGTGCCTTAGACTTTTATACCTTGTGTTTGTTTTGTAAACCCAGCGCCGCGCCGCCGCATCTTTCCCTTTATTTCTATCCTAATTCGGCGCGATAGGGAAGCTTCATCCGCCAAGCTAAGGCTTGTGTACTGTACCTCTGTTTAAACTCGTGTTTCCTTTCATCCAGGTGGTCTGAAAGATTCGACAGTGGTACCCTTGGTACAGAAAGCTATGCCTACTCTGATCAAGCTGATGTATGACCCCAGTGTGGTGGTAAGGGATACCTGTGCTTGGGCTTTTGGCAGAATCTGCGAGATAACTCCCGAGTCTGCTATTGCTGATGTAAGTTACCTGGTATTTCATTTCCTTTTTATGTGAAACTAGCTGCGGCTGCTGCACTATGTCGGGGTAAATTTTTTTGCCAGTGACTGGCGTTTTATTTGAATTTTTTTAAATAATTTTTCATCAAGTCTAAAAATGTTGAACAGCATTACCCTAAAATTGAAAAAAAAAGCAAAGAACCTTGAGACATGAAGGATTTTGAGCACCTCTATTGTGAAGCACCTCTCGAGTTATCCAGGTACAACATGACTTGTGTTATCATACCACAGACAAGCGTGATTTTAACTTTTCTTTCTTTTTTTCTTAAGAAGAAATGAATGAAATAGAAAAACCTCCAACATTTAGAAAATTAATATCTTCTGGATTGATGGAATTTGCTGTGTATTAGCAATCTACCAAAGGTAGACGGCCCCTATTGTATGTATCAGTATCAGTATAAACAGAAAAGTGAGAAGTTGTACTAGATGTACATGAATATCAGAACATACCTGGACAGCTGTTTCGAGGTTATTTGCTCTCTTCAGCAGGTAATAGTTCTGAGTATCCATGCCATCAACTAACCTCTCTATTTTAATCAGTATAAACAGAAAAGTGAGAAGTTGTACTTTAAATGTATTTTAAATATATGATCAATTTGTTTCTCTCAGCCATTCCTGAAGCCTGTGCTGGAAGCTCTGATGAACGGCCTCAAGGCTGAGCCCCGGGTGGCGTCCAATGTGTGCTGGGCCTTCACCGGGCTCGCTGAGGCTGCCTACGAGACCGCCAGCGAGAACTCGCGTGATGCCATACAGCCGGAGACCTACTGTCTGTCCCCTTACTTTGACTACATCATACAGCGTCTTCTGGAGACCACAGATCGCCCCGATGGAGCTCTGGTAAGAATCTACTGAAACAAAGAGACGGACAGAGAAGTGACTAACGGGACTAGCCAGTTCAAGTTCAGGCTTTTTAAACCATAAAGGTACGTACGTCTACATTATGTCGATCGACAGTGTTAATACTCCAAAGCCTCGATCGACACGTCCACACTATGTCGCTGTCGATTGACACATTCGACATAGTGTGGACGTACCTTTATGTAACCATAATTTTAATAAACAAACTGCAGGCTAGGGTTTTTAGAGACATTATCAGACCAAGATTTGGTATTATGTATGTACATAATATGTAGGTACAAGCTGAAAAAGATAACTTCTCTTTTCAACAGGATGTAGTTGTATAAGAAGTAAAAACTAAACCCCATTAAAACTTAAATTTGAACTTCAAAAAGTCAAAACTCCAATTTAGTCTAATACAGCACAAGTGTTCAATGTTACTGGACATTGTCACCTATTTTCAGTTAACTGAAGTTACTTTTCTCATTTTTAACACAGGCTAACCTCAGATCTGCTGCCTATGAAGCCATCATGGAAATGGTGAAAAATTCACCCCAAGACTGCTACGCCTCAGTTCAAAAGACCACTATGGTGATTCTCGAGAAACTCAATCATGTTCTACAGATGGAGGGACACATTACCTCTCAGAATGACAGGTAAGTTCAACTAAAAAGTTTCCTGGCATTACAGAAATAACTATGTTACAGTAAAATCATGTTCATTTTGATTTTGGAAAATTAACACCATTACTCTAAACTGTTTGTAATGGAAAATGTTGTTCTAGTATAAATCCTCCCGAAAAATATCACTTTGTGACGTTGAAAAAAGACCGCCAAGTCATTCCGCAAAAAATATCACTTGCTACCTACACAATACATAATTGTTAGAAATCCAAAGCGAATTTTGTACCTTTTCATTCTCTGCCACACAATTTTTACATGTATTGTTTGATCATTTCAGAGTTCAGTACAACGATTTGCAATCCCTCCTGTGTGCAACCCTGCAAAGTGTTCTGCGTAAGGTGACACCACAGGACGCTCCCCAGATATCGGATGCCATCATGACCGCTCTACTGCGCATGCTCAGCTGTGACGTGAGCAAGACAGGAGGAGGGGTGCAGGAGGACGCCCTCATGGCTGTGTCCACTCTGGTGGAGGTGCTGGGCGAAGGCTTTGTCAAGTACATGGACGCCTTCAAGCCCTACCTCCTGCTCGGACTCAAGAATCATAATGCTTACCAGGTAGCTAAAATAACTGAAGTATTATTTACGTGGTTCCGGTTGACATTTCCCATGTAAAGAGTCATAGTCGGAAAGGTTTTAGTTGGTAAGAGTCCAACATTATCTGGCGAGCTTCGGTGAGGGGTTTGCAGGGTTGAGTTTTTCATCTCGGTACATCTGTCGCAGAAATTGCCATTTATCCATGAGGATTTCCTTCGCCGTCATATGACCATGCAAACATGGTTTCCCCATTAAAAAAAAGGTAGCTAAAATTTAAATTTGCTTGCTCTGTCTAATCTGAAATCTAAATGGCTTGGTGCCTAAATGGCAAGATACTTTTTTGGCACACAAGTCTGTCGTTACAGGATTAAATATTGCTAATGTTAAGCAACGCTGCGCTAGGGTAGACAATGTATGGGTGGCATAAGAAAATGCCCTCTACGACCTATGTGTATGTTTGTTTGGGTGAGTGGGTTAGTAATGTGTGTGTTTTACTGTTCGTGGTTCAGTGGGTGTGAATGGTCTGGCGAAGCGGGTGCAGCCCGATGATACATTTTATCTGTGCTATCTTGGTACTTATTGGTCCTCTAAGCTTTGAATTCAAGACTCTTCAGTTGAAATCTGTCTGAAGTAATAATTTATTGACTTCTTATATTACAGGTGGTCACCTCAGCTGTAGGTCTCATAGGAGACATTGCACGTGCTATCAAGTCAAAAATCCTGCCTCACTGTGACGAACTCATGACCCTTCTTCTAGAGAACTTGAGTGACACGAGTGTGCATCGCTCAGTGAAGCCTCAGATCCTGTCAGTATTTGGTGACATAGCTCTGAGTATTGGGCCGGACTTCAAGAAGTACCTGGAAGTGGTACTTCAGACATTGGTCCAGGCATCTGCTGCCCAAGTGGACAGGGTAAGGCCATCACACTTGGTAATGCCCAGAATACGGTTAGGAGGACACTCTTCCCTGCATTCGTGCCTGGGATTAGATTTAATATTTACTTTTGATAAATTTCTCAGGTTCAGACCTTTTACTTTGCTTATCTTATAGGAAAGTAATGAAATCACCCAAAATTTTCGACAGTCAGTTTTCAGTGTCAAAACATGTTTTAAATCCCTAGAAAAACCAAAGTTTCAGCCATTGGTCCGTGTTTGGTGTTCGGCATTATTGGCTGAACGCTAAGAGATGAATTTTTTTGAAGAAGAAGTTTTTGACAGATTAAAAAATAGGGGTCTACTTCGATCACTTTTTCGATATCTTTTTTTGGTAAATTAGGAACCCGTCCCCAAATTACCGGTATTTTGCGGGGTCCCACGTGTACTAACTTTTTTACTATTCATTTTAGATAGAAGTTCTGACGTATCAAATCCAATGCTTTTGAGGTGCTGATTACGAATTTGATATTATTTTCTATTTAACTGTTATCAATCAATACCTAACTGTAAGAATTTTTAGTTAACTGTTAACCATTGGCGGAATTGGACTTCTTTTCAAGCGAAAAGGAAAGTCGTGTGGTGTCACACCAGTTTATTTAAATTGTAATATTTGAGTCAGTGGTTAGATCGGATAGACCCTTTAACATAATTATGCCCACCCTGTGGTTTTGATCAACATGATTTCCCATAAAAGATTAGATGAATCTCTCTGTATTTTGCAATTATTTCCCAAATACTTACTTCACTCGTTACGTCTTGAACATAAAGCTATGTTCGTACCGTGCGTATTCGTATTTTTTCTTTCAACATGACGCATGGAAAAAGGAACGTAAAGTATGCCTTATTGCATGCCTCTTTTGAGTTACAAGAACATGTTATTCGAAAGACATGCTTTATTGCGAGTTGAAATTGAAGATGATAGCGCACAAGTGCGGACATAGCTTATGATGTATTTATAAACAACTTCGATGTATTTACACCCACGACACAAGGACCATACTTCATAGGTGTGGCCCTTAGTGTGGGATGACGACAGCCAAAAGTTCAGTTAAAAATATTATGAATTATAGAAACTGTCATTGTTATATATATATTTGAACCATTTACTTGTCATGTATGAAATAAATAAATATTTAACAATGTTTCGATTACTTGTCTGTCCCGGTAGCTCAGTGGTAAAGGCGGCACTCTGCGAATCCAGAGATACCAGAGGTCGCGGGTTCGAAACCCAGCCGGGACATGACAAGTTTTCCTCCCATTTAGGATTTTTACCACATAATAATATGTCTTGGGCTTACTGCTGGAATAATGGGACTTAATAGTCCTAATTCACATCCCCGTCTTCTTCACAGTTTTTAACTTTGAAGACGGGTATACCTCTCTATTATTTTTTATTGTAAATTTATCTTTGTCAAATAAATGGAAATGTTGTTAAAAAAAAAAAAAATCGGGCAGTATAAATAAGGTACATTTATCAAATAAGGGGGGGGGGGGGGGGTTGGTGGTGTATATTTTTACTTTAATTTTCTTCTGTTGTGTAATATTGTTTCATCTCATCTGTCTTGTGTTATACCTAATATTATTATTATTACTCCTCCAGAACGACTTCGACATGCTGGAGTACTTGAACGAGCTGCGGGACGGGGTGCTGGAGGCGTACACAGGCATCGTGCAGGGGCTGAGGGGGGACAACCCCACGCCCGGGGCCCCCGCCCCCGACCTGGCCCTGCTGGAACCCCACGTGGCCCACATCGTGGACCTGATCAAGGTGGTGGCCCTGGACCCGGAGCATTCCGACTTCAACGTGGCCAACTGCGCAGGCCTAGTGGGGTGAGTCCGGTGTAGACTCTTAACATGTATATATTTTTTTTCTCTGTAAAAAAAAAAAAAATACCTTATGCAAACCTCATGTAATACCTTATGTATATTTTACCTTATGTAAATTTTTATACATAAAAATACCTTATGTATATTTTTACTTTAATTTTCTTCTGTTGTGTAATATTGTTTCATCATCTGTCTTGTGTTATAAATAAATAAATAAACCTTTATTTGGAACATAAATTATTACATATATCAAAATTAATACATATATCAGAACAACTGGTTCCAATTCAGCTTATTTGCTGAGGTACTTGTGTTATATTTGTAAAATAAAACTACAACTTAAGTTGTGAATATGTTAATAATAATAATTGTATTGTAGTAATAATAAGACTCTCCTGTCTCCCCAGCAAAAGAGTCACATGTACTTGTAACCTAATCTCCTATCAGTACCCTTCGATCATTGGAGCAACAGAACAATACTGAACTAAATGAGAGACCCGCTACTCCAAATCCCAACAATCCATACTGACCACTGACTAATTAACCTACCCCAACATCAGTCCTTTCAAGGCAAAACTAAATTAATGTAGGTGTTCTTGAAAAAAAAAAAAAACAGTCCAGTAGTTGTTTAGCTGGGGGTGAAGAGCGGTATCTCGTCGTAAGCAGTCTATAAACAGAGAACATGTGCCTATCTAGTTTAAATTACATTTAAGATTTTTTGGGAATTTTTGTATTACCAATCAAGGTTTATCCTCCAACTATTTTCTACGATGGTTTCAAACTTTTTTACCGTAGAGCCCCCCTTATCCAGTATTTTTATAAGACATTTCATCTAACACTAATGAGTGAAATACAGTAGTTCATGGCTCATATTGTGGGCAGCATTATGGGACTCCCTGTCTCGAGCCGACAGTCTAAATAAAGCACTACTATACTATACTATACTATATTCTTTGTGTTCCCAGGGATCTGATGAGTAGCTACGAGGGCAAGTTCTACAAGCTGATAGATGTGGAGCCTATCCAGCAGCTGCTGGTGCAGGGCAGAAGATCCATGTGGGCAAAACCAAGCAAGTGTCCATCTGGGCTACCAAGGAGATTCGCAAGGCGAGCAAGACTCTGCAGAACAGTTGGTGAGTATTTCTCTGCAGAACAGTTGGTGAGCAGTCTAAGCCATCGGTCAAAAAGAGTAAAGTTAGAGCAATCCTTACAGTCATCATTGTGAAGAATGGTCCTATTTTTGACGTGTCGCCATCTTGAACAAGCTGTTTTGTTCGTTTACATTTCCTTTGCTCAGAATTTTCAGAGCCGTACCTTGAGAGAGAAATTAGTAGACATTTTGTAATTTTCTCTATGACATTAGATTTTACTTTCAAGTATAGTCTCTCAATATTGAGCCACGTTACAATGCATTTTATACGGAGTGTTTAAAGGGTGGCCCCTGTAGATAATCCATGTATGTTTTGTTTTCATCTATCATGATTGTCTCATATTGAGAGTCAATTCTTTTTATTGTGGTCCCAGGGGATAATCAACATTTTTTGGGTTGACACACAAATTAAAGCTAATAATACAGTTTTCTCCCCGAAGGGACCCGAAAACTGATATTTTGGGTCAAGCAAAGCTCGACCCACCTTGAGAAGTACCCCCCCTTCCCCTACCGTTTCGGACTTAATTTTCCTCGTACGTCATCATTATAGAGCCATTTTACCTTGTGAGAACTTCCAAATTCGAACTTCCCATGAGAACCTTTTGAAATTTCCCATGATAAGACAGGTAGTTCGGTTAGGTTAGGCCCGAGCTGGGGGTTCTTGCTTCAGTGAATTAAAATGCGGAGCTGGCAAGCATTTAAGTGGGTGGGTCGAGCTTTGCTTGACCCAAAATATCAGTTTTCGGGTCCCTTCGGGGAGAAAACTGTATTATTTTAGGTCAGAGCTGCAGCTCGACCCACCTTGAGATGTGTTTGTTATCTGCCAGCTCGTGGCCGGGAATACACTGTGATATAGTCGGAAGAGATTTTTTTTTTTTTTTTTAATCAGGTTCCAGAACACAACGGAAAATAAAACAGACAAGTTGCAGAGGTATTAGTCAAAACAGAGGCTATAGAAAATATTGTAAATTTCATTTACGAGAGTAAAATGAATATTTAGCATTATTAAGAATAACATTCTACAGCGAGAGGGTACAAATTACAAGTAGGAATGTATGTACCGTGGGATAGGAGACCAGACCAAGAATATCAAATGTATACATAGTTACATGAACTTGCACAATATTTGATGCACATGGAAGATAATGAACAACATTATTGACATTGCTCACAAGGAACAAGAAGTTACCCACCGCCTGTATAAATTACAGGGTAGGATTAAAGTTTAGAGGGGGTCCTCAGTCCCCAGAGGAGTCTTTTGAAACTCGATTTTGCGACAGTAATGCCTCATAAAAGTTGACGTGGATCGCCAATTTGCCCAAGGGGGATATTTGTCCTTGACAAGTCAAAGTTGACAGAAGAACGTAGGCTCCCGGAGGAAGCAAAGATTCCTGCCTCCTTCAGAGCTGTCGTGCTCCAATTGGCAATCACTGCTTTAGAAACTGCCTAGACTTTGACCCTTGAAGATATGGGCAGGTCTGGAATATCCAGTGAACTGCATCTTTGATTTTTTTTTTTTTTTTTTTTTCCATATCTAAAAGGTTATAAATCCACGAACGAAGGGGGGACAAGTATCCTCGTAGTGCGGCTTCTCTGAGGTCGTGGGCGAGGATGAGAAGAAGAAGAGTGTGATTTCACAGCTTCAAGTAAGGCCTTGGGCTCAAACAATTAGTCTTCCGAAGGAGGAATATCCTACAGAATCCGACGCGGGACCTAAATCGCTGGTACAAATAGGCTTCTCCGACTGGCAATCGTTTGGGATCTCTTCCCGCTAACGTACTGAAGAAGACCCTCGGAAGCAGAATCTTCCGAGGGCAGTTCTTTTATCAGGTCGTTCTTTGACGATTTCACAGAAGGATGTACAGCAACGATCTTGTTCGTGACGTCTGCCAGTGCAGGGCGTTGGAGAATTAGGTAGTGGGATAATATCCCAAAAGCTCCGTTCATATTAGCTAGGAGATCCGCTCATGCACTTGGCTGGGCCTTCAGTTCCTAATTCGGCTGCAGACGAGCGAAGATACCATGTATCTAATGCTGTTCCAACTTGTAGAATTGAGATTCTGATATTTGCGGCCATTTATTTCGGCTTCAGGAGATGGAAGAGGAACATCCGGCTCACGTTCTTTTACGCAGGGGGTAACATCGAACGGAAGGTCTGGAGTCGCTATAACTTCCTCGTGCTCGCCCTACAGGGGAGGGGCTTCCGGAAGATAATAGTCACCCTCAGAATCCTAGGCTTCCGAAGGGTCAGACGCCGACAACTCATCGTTCTGGACGATCAGTTGAACATGAGTCGGCTGGAGCCTGGTGAAGAGAAAATTCAAGGCTTGGAAGTCCTTTTGTACTTGGAAGCGTTTGTCAAGAGTTTTTTTTTTTTTTTTTTTTTTGTGTCCCAGAATCTTCCGGAGACGTTGTTGACAGGGACGATTATCTGGAGACTGGTATAGAAACATTTCCAACCAGGATTCTGTCCGCTGCTTCACGAGAAATGAGCTCCGATTTTATAGGAGCTACAGCCTGAGCCATGATATCGTATGACTGTGATGATCCACGGATCTGCTTTTCCATATCCCTATAGTGGTCTTCCTTCAAGACTGACGCACTTGGATCAAAAGCCCGTGCTATATCTAGCGTGGGGAGGGCGAATCGAAGCTTGTTAAGGACTGTTGCATCCACTTCAACGCCTAAGACGATCGAGTTGATCAGCGTCCAATCTCAATAGCCATCAGGTAGAAACTTTTTTTTTTTTTTTTGACACATTCTTCAGTCGAGACAGGACGACATTGTCAGATGGCAGGTCACAGAGAGCTCCCAAAGACTATCGAGCATTGGTAGTCAAGTGGATAACGCGCTAGTCTGGTAATCCAGGTGGCGTATGGATCCGTTGGTTCGAATCCTGCCCAGTGCATGAATTTTTTCCTCATTAATTTGAGTTTGTGACCACATAATGATAAGACTCCGAAGGTTAGGTGGAAGAAAATGCTTTGAGCATTAACCTCGCCTGGTGGATAACTTCCACTTAAGAGAATTATTATAAAGATGTTGCCGTAGACATCTGACAAGAATACTAGGCAAACAGTGAGTATTGGCTGTATTTTGACTCTTGAACGGCGTAAATTATTGAGCAAAGATGCAATATCCGAAGCAAGGCTTGACCAGAAAGGAGAAGGGGATCAGGGAGACGCGCCCAAGCGAGAGGCAGACGAAGAACCACTTCACGGCTCAAATCCTGAGCAACGGCTCGACTGGTTCCAAAGATATAGGTACCAGGAGACAGCCGAAGGTTCTAGAGAGACACACTTAAGCCAAAGAGGGAAAGAGTCCAGCCCACAGATCAAATATTTTAGCAACGGCTCGAATGATACCAGGGGTCTAACCACCAAGAGACGGGTAAGGGGTCTAAGGAGACGCACCCAAACCAAGTAAGGACCGAGTCCAGCCCAGGGCTCAAAATTTTGAGCAACGGCTCGACTGTTACCAATGGCCTAGGCACCAGGAAACA
The DNA here is from genome assembly GCA_024516035.1 of Bactericera cockerelli. Lineage (NCBI taxonomy): Eukaryota > Metazoa > Arthropoda > Insecta > Hemiptera > Triozidae > Bactericera > Bactericera cockerelli. Next base: position 31,593,809 of record CM044956.1, read on the forward strand.
GGCAAGGGGTCTAAGGAAGCACCCAAGCCAAGGAGGTACGGAGTCCAGCACACGGTTCAAATTTTGAGCAACTGCGCAACTTCTACCGATGGCATAGGTACAAGGAGACAGGCAAGGGGTCTGAGAGACGCACCCGCCAAAAGGGAGGACAAGGTCAACTCCACGGCTCAAATCTTGAGCAATGGCTCGACTGGTACCAAAAGTATAGGTACCAGGAGTAAGGCTGAGGGTCTGAGAGACGCACCCGCCAAGAGGGAGGACAAGGTCAACTCCACGGCTCAAAACTTGAGCAATGGCTCGACTGGTACCAAAAGCATAGGTACCAGGAGACAGGCCGAGGGTCTGAGAGACGCACCCGCCAAGAGGGAGGACAAGGTCAACTCCACAGCTCAAATCTTGAGCAATGGCTCGACTGGTACCAAGAGCATAGGTACCAGGAGACAGGCCGAGGGTCTGAGAGACGCACCCGCCAAGAGGGAGGACAAGGTCAACTCCGCGGCTCAAATCTTGAGCAATGGCTCGACTGGTACCAAAAGCATAGGTACCAGGAGACAGGCCGAGGGTCTGAGAGACGCACCCGCCAAGAGGGACGACAAGGTCAACTCCACGGCTCAAATCTTGAGCAATGGCTCGACTGGTACCAAAAGCATAGGTACCAGGAGACAGGCCGGGGGTCTGGGGAGACGCAATCGCCAAGAGGGAGGACAAGGTCAACTCCACGGCTCAAATCTTGAGTAATGGTTCGACTGGTACCAAAAGCATAGGTACCAGGAGACAGGCCGGGGGTCTGGGGAGACGCACCCGCCAAAGAGGGAGGACAAAGTCAACTCCCTGGCTCAAAATCTTGAGTAACGGCTCGACTTGTACCGAGGCACAAGGAACTCAAAACTCATGAGCCCAAAATGAAAAATCAGGAAAATAACTCACAATGAATTCTGTAGCGCTGGAATATAACACACGGCGCGAAGACAGACTGGAACTTATCAAAATGTCACTTGAAAATATATGGACACGGCTCGGAAACGGGCCGTGAATTGATTAACTTTCACCATATAAAGACAAAATAGATTGCACAATAAATTGTTGTTACTAGGTCAAAGATCAAAAGAGATCAATCGCATGCGAGAGCCACACAGAGACCGCAAGAAAAAAGTTCAAAGGCCGTCAGGCGCAATGAATTAAACTGAGTTGCTCACCGGTCAACTGCACAAGGCAGAAGATGGAGACTCTCCCCGGAGAAGCATTTAGGCAATCGCATGCGAAAGCCACTCAGAGACCACAAGAAAGTTCAAAGGCCCGTCAGGCGCAATGAATTAAACTGAGCTGCTCACCGGTCAACTGCACAAAGCAGAAGATGGAGACTCTCCCCGGTGAAGCATTTAGGCAATCGCATGCGAAAGCCACTCAGAGACCACAAAAAAGTTCAAAGGCCCGTCAGGCGCAATGAATTAAACTGAGCTGCTCACCGGTCAACTGCACAAAGCAGAAAATGGAGACTCTCCCCGGTGAAGCATTTAGTCAATTGCATGCGAAAGCTACTCAGAGGCCGTAAGAGTAAGTTCAAAGGCCCGTCAGGCGCAATGAATTAAACTGAGCTGCCACCGGTCAACTGCACAAGGCAGAAGATGCAGACTCTCCTCCCCGGTGAAGCATTTAGGCAATCGCTTGTGAAAGCTACTCAGAGGCCGTGAGAGAAAGTTCAAAGGCCCGTCAGGCGCAATGAATTAAACTGAGCTGCCACCGGTCAACTGCACAAGGCAGTAGATGCAGACTCTCCTCCCCGGTGAAGCATTTAGGCAATCGCTAGTGAAAGCCACTCAGAGGCCGTGAGAGAAAGTTCAAAGGCCCGTCAGGCGCAATGAATTAAACTGAGCTGCCCACCGGTCAACTGCACAAGGCAGAAGATGGAGACTCTCCCCGGTGAAGCATTTAGGCAATCGCATGCGAAAGCCACTCAGAGGCCGTAAGAGTAAGTTCAAAGGCCCGTCAGGCGCAATGAATTAAACTGAGCTGCCACCTGTCAACTGCACAAGGCAGTAGATGCAGACTCTCCTCCCCGGTGAAGCATTTAGGCAATCGCTTGTGAAAGCCACTCAGAGGCCGTGAGAGAAAGTTCAAAAGCCCGTCAGGCGCAATGAATTAAACTGAGCTGCCCACCGGTCAACTGCACAAGGCAGAAGATGGAGACTCTCCCCGGTGAAGCATTTAGGCAATCGCATGCGAAAGCCACTCAGAGGCCGTAAGAGTAAGTTCAAAGGCCCGTCAGGCGCAATGAATTAAACTGAGCTGCAACCGGTCAACTGCACAAGGCAGTAGATGCAGACTCTCCTCCCCGGTGAAGCATTTAGGCAATCGCTTGTGAAAGCCACTCAGAGGCCGTAAGAGTAAGTTCAAAGGCCCGTCAGGCGCAATGAATTAAACTGAGCTGCCACCGGTCAACTGCACAAGGCAGAAGATGCAGACTCTCCTCCCCGGTGAAGCATTTAGGCAATCGCTTGTGAAAGCCACTCAGAGGCCGTGAGAGAAAGTTCAAAGGCCCGTCAGGCGCAATGAATTAAACTGAGCTGCCCACCGGTCAACTGCACAAGGCAGAAGATGGAGACTCTCCCCGGTGAAGCATTTAGGCAATCGCATGCGAAAGCCACTCAGAGGCCGTAAGAGTAAGTTCAAAGGCCCGTCAGGCGCAATGAATTAAAAAGAGCTGCTTAATGAAAAGAGAGAACTTACCTTTAAAGATTGACGACGTGCGGCAAATAGAGAAAATAATTTGAAAAATAATTGAAAATTTTGCCCGATACCAAAAGCTAGAGCACTTTTAAAAGTATCGAGGTCCGAACGGTACGAGAGTTGAGAATACACTGAAGCAAGAACCCCCAGCTCGGGAAATTTCAAAAGGTTCTCATGGGAAGTTCGAATTTGGAAGTTCTCACAAGGTAAAATGGCTCTATAATGATGACGTACGAGGAAAATTAAGTCCGAAACGGTAGGGGAAGGGGGGGTACTTCTCAAGGTGGGTCGAGCTGCAGCTCTGACCTAAAATAATATTATTATTATTTTTTACTAGAAAAAAAATGCGCTCATCCGGATTAGAACGTACGACCTACCGCGGCAAGTCGCCTGAGTAATCCTCTAGGTAAATTGTACTTCCAGTGTGAGGCGAGAAACTTCTGCTATATAAAATCGAGTGTACCTACGCTTGAAATATTTTCTGTGGGGATTATTGTGCGAATTTTGAAATATTTTTGTTATTTCCTCGCAGAAAAATAAAAACTAGACAAATTTATCGGTAACATTGTGTTTCTCAGAATCCCGCTTTGGGGCCCGCCCCTTTTAATGCATTTTTTTGAACTTTTTTTCTGTCCATGCACTTCTATAATATTACGATATGTGTGTAAAGCTATAAACGAACATTCACCTACAAATGGTCTGGTAGTTATTGGGGCTGACAAGAAATTGTCTTATGATGAAAAAAAGAAAAAAAAAAACATGAATACTTTTTGTATTCGTGTTTTTTTTCACAGGGTCGTTGTGACGTCATGGAGTAAAAATTACTATGAAATCATATTCTTTTGTCACGAAATCATTGGTTTTTAAAATTATATGTGACTCTGTAACATTGACTTTTCAAGACGACAAAATACATACTAACTATATTTACCGTTATATAAGCACTGTAGTTTCTGGGAGTCGTTCTCCCGCGAAACGCCCGTTTCGCTTGATCTATGCTAAAATATGCCATCAATAATGTTCAATCCTTCCTAAGCCATCAAAATCACCCTTAAATGCCACTGATACAATAATGTGATAGACATTGAAAATGTAATTTTGAAATTTCATCTATTTTACTTTCAGATGGAATGTTACCAGCTCTGGAACGTCATTACCTTGCAAAGGAATGGGACTATAATCATCGACTCTGCCTCTTCCCTCATCTCTATCTCCATCTCTCCTCCTCCTCATTCTCATCTCCAATTCATGAACAGGGTAGCTCATAAGTCTATATATACAGAGTGGTTCTGGACTTATGTTCACCAGAAATAAATTTCCTAAATATTGAAATGAGAAAAAACACTTATTTCTTGTTTTTTAGTTGCGGATATGTTGGTGATGAAATTTTTATACAGGGTAGTCCACCAGTTAAATTTTTTGGAGTCAAATTTCGATTTTATGTAAGTACCCCCATATTTTTCATAGTTTTCTTTTCCTTGAAATTCTACATACTTTCGAACTTCACACATTGCATTGATAAGTGGTTTGATTTTATGCAGGGTGTGCGTTCTATGCCAGAATTTTAAAACTCTAAAATCGACTACCTAAAGTAAGAGTACAAGTGTAACATTTCAAATCGCATTGTTTTTCATGCATAACAATATGTAGTATGAATGGTTTTTGTATTTACCTTAAATTAATCAAAGATAAATCACATGTACAATTGATTTGCACATTTTGCGATACCATGATTTGTTAAAACTTGTTTATTAGATATAAGGCAAACACAAAAACCATTTGTACTGCTCTGTGTAGTGTGGAAAAACAATGCTATTCAATATGTCTAACTTGTACTTTTGGTTGAGATAGTCGAAAAATATGTACTTGTATGAACAACTTACCAGAATGCAAAGTGTAAATTATAAAAGTATGTAGAAGTTCAAAGAAAATGACAAACCGAAATCAAAATTTAGGTTACTCATATAAAAATCCTAACTTGACACAAAAAAAACCAAATTCTTAACCACCCTGTACAAAAATTTCCACACCAATATAACTGCTACTAAAAACAAAAAACATTTGGTTTTTCCCTCAATATTTCAAACAGGGACGACATTATTTCTAATGAACACAAGTTCATGGCCACCCTGTATACGAGTACCTCCTCGTGTTAATGTTTTCTGTCTGTAGGTAGTACATCTTATGTCCGCACAGTATGTTCAGAAGCCACCCTCAGGGTGATCTTTGTGTCTCCTCTACTCTCTCACCTGTTCTCTATGCTTCTATTATCTCCCTAAGTTTAAACTAATTTGAAATTTCCATTTTCATTACTGAATTATCTCGGGCTCTTAATTTGCAACATTATGAACTCGATTGCACATGAATACCCACCTGTGACCAAAATGGTTCATCAAGCTCTTGACATCTGTTCCTTTGGAGCATGATTCTGAATAAGACTTTATATCTATTTAATTTTTTCAAGAGTATTAACTCAGCCTTTTTTCATCCTTTTCAAAATAACCTCATCAATTATACGTCACCTGTATAATGTCTGTGAATGTATAATGTTTGTGTGATGTAACACGTATGTCTGTGATCTCATTTTTATATAAGGAAAATAACTTTTTTTAATAAATTGATAACAATAAATAGTTTTCTGATGTAATCACTATTTCTTCGACGTTTTTCTTTGTAGGTTCCAAGCCAGTTTTGCGTGAACAAAATTCCTGCGTTTTCTGTTGAGGTCTCAAGAGATCGGGCAGTTCTGCAATCTCTTCTTCCTTCAATTAGCCTTCTTTTTTTAGGTACATATATGGCGTACCATCATCACCTTTGTTTTTATTGCTTCGTATATTACATCTAGTTCTAAACTAGCCCTCTTACTTTAAATTTTATCTATTTTTTTACGTTCTTGAATTTTTTCAATGCACCTCTCAAGTTTTTATTTACTCATTAAGTCTGAATGTTTTCAAATATATCATCCATTTTTAGTTTGACCATTCATCATTTACCCTTAAGATTTCATTATAGTCCTTATTACAAGCTATGGAGACATGAGACCTTGTATGAAACTTTCTCAGTCCACTGACAACATACATGTTTTTAGTTTATTAAAATTCTTATAGTTTTCTAAAAATACATATATGGGAGTTTGGCTGAATGGAACATGAGTGTAGTGTATACAGTTTATTTCTGTATTATAATACATATGGCCGTTCATAATTTCTTGCATAAGTAGGATCAGTCCTCTTGGTATATTTTCTTTTTTGTAATTAAAAGTCCTCCTCTATTCCTTATCATTGCTTCCACACATTTAAAATTCTCCTTGTCATGTATTATTTTTGGTGTTATCAGCGACATTTTACTATTTTTGTCTTATAAAACAAAGAATAACGGTGCCTAATTCTACTTTTCTTAAATCTTACCTATATTTATTTTATATTGAAGTTTTTCATGGTTAAATGTAGACCATTGTATAATTAATTCTTTATTTTTCATTATTCCTCGCCTTAGACCAAATTCTATTAATGATTTTCTCTTCTCAATATACCCCTCTACAGTAACAGTTTGTCTTTAAGTTTAAAATATTTTAACCTAAACTTAAATTTACTGGTTCTATCACTTGTAATTAACTTTATGAATGAGAAATTAAGCCCGGTTGAAGACAAATCAAATTCATTAGATTTCAGTTGTACAGGGTGGGGGTAAAAGTATTAATAATAATATTAATCCGCAGAACGGACGTATAATTACGGGTCAAGCCCTTTATACGCAGTTATAATAAATATACAAGTGAAAAACAGTAAAAAATAAAAGCCTGTATATGTAGTTGTTTCTCTCAGTATGGTGCTTTTTTTCAAGATTTCACATTATATGACTTGATAAAACCTTTTCTTTGTGATATTAAAGAAAACAACTATCTAAATTTTAGTATTCACGCCAGCTCTATCTCTCAACATCAGTCTACCTATTCAGAATTAGGTACTTCATAAAAACAAAAATCGCTACTTCGCTTTGTCTCAAATTCAATATTTCCCCAATATTCCTTTAATTGATATTTTAGACTAAAAAATAACGCCTTGAACCTTTTTAATGTTTTCATTGTATATTATTATACGTCCCTTTTTATGGTGATATTTTCACTTTCCATTGCCTGGACAGTAAGGTATAGAAAGTATTGTAAACGGTCATTTTAAGAAATAGAGCTAATAACATTTCTGGACTAATAATAATAAGACTTGTCTGATAGCAATATTTCATGAACGGTAGGTCGTAGAGTGATGTATTTGGCAGTAGCTTCAGTGTGTTACAATACAAGTACGCACGCACCCGCAACAATTAAAAAAACCTCCCATTTTTTTTATTAAATAAACTAAGAAATAAAATATCTCGTATATATTATAGGTATCCATTTTTTAAAGAACATTTATTTGAAGAAAGGAAACACTCACGAGTCGTTGTTCCTCGTATAATTTTTTTTATATATGTATATGATAAAATCGTCTTCTTGTAATGTTCACACAAGTTCATTTTCTATAAAAAGGACTTAGTTTCTAGTTTCTTGATGAAATAGTCCAACGAAACTTTGATGATCAAAAGCATTGAAAAATAATATTAGAAATTTCTCGGAAGTAATAAACAATTTCTATAGTATGATAATGATTTTATGTTTAATGTAATGTTATTATACTTATTATGTTCATTCTGATGTTTCCTTGTGTTTGTACGATGACTGAAGTGTTATTTCTAATGGATATTTTTATACTGTGACTTTATATAATGTGTTCTGTTTTTGTTTTACTGTCAGGAATAAGTGATTTTCTTTTAATATGTTCTGATGATGATATATATGTCCAAATGATTTTACTGTATGTTTATTTTACCTGTCTTCAATGAATGGCTTCCTATTTTCTTGTAATTGTATCAAAATATTTTATGTATGTACTGAAATTTCTTACTTATGAATGTGATTATTTATGAATGACCTCATCAAACTGGTTTAATTGATTATTTTTGATGTTAACTTATACGTTTAGAATGTGATGATATTTTTTTACCCATGGAATGTTAGTTATCATTTTTGTTCTTTAATATAAGTGTTGAAATATGTTAGGTGAAATTCAATTGGTATGCTGTATTGTATTTACTTATTTACGAGTATGTATTGTTTATTATCGTGTCCATATTTGTTGTAATATAATTTTAGTTTTACTTATTTTACAAAATTTAATTTTCTAAGTTCCATTAGTCCATTTAAAAAATGTAACAATAAAGATATGCTTTATTTGTACTGCTGTGAAAAGGCTAATTACCTAGTTCCTCTTGTCAGCATTTCATCAAAGTACTGTCCTGCTGGAGCGAGATGCACTGTTTTTGCATGAATATCATGGCTCATGGCACTCATGACCTATTTAATTATTTGAAACAATGAGATAGTGGGCTAATTTCCTATTGTAATTAATAGAATGATACATATTTATCATTTCTTTAACAAATAAATATGTATAGTAAATATACAAATCAAAGTTTTCATGAAAAATGTGGTTTTCATTTCCTTTTTTTTGATCTCAACTTATAACCTGCACTGTTACTAGCCTCCGTGGTGTAACGGTTATGACTCCTGTTCATAGTCTAGAGATCTCGAGTTTGATTGGGGCAGAATAGTCTAACAGAAATTTCTGTTCCCTCCGAACTCGTGAGGCTGGGTGAGGTTAATGTGGGTAACTGGTACGATTCCCAGCGGATATGATAAAACAATAACCAATTTGACGATTAAACCCAAAATTAAACAGTGATGAATAATTGACAATCCTAACAAGTGAGATATGCAGTTTTTAAATAATCTGATGCCTGATATGTATTTTTCAAAAATTACCATCTACTTAGCTCTACAAGACCTTATCCATCATAACAGCACCTTATAGAGAAAATTGAAGTGTTAAATCGCGCTCTTTTTAGTTTATTTTATCTGTGGTAAAGAAAGTATTATAAGTTATTTTTTTGAAATTGAGCTTTTAAGATTTATGGGCGAAATATACTCTCCTGATTTCACCAAGAGTCAATTTTCAATCAGTCTCAAACTGATATTTTACAGGTGGACAGTATTTGTATTATACTTTTGTGAATTTTTCAGATTAGATTACATACAACTAGTAAAAGATAAACTGCCAATTATGGACACAATACTTCCTCCAGGGCCGTATTTAAGGGGGGGGGGGCCTTCGTTTCCTCACTTCTTATTTCTACACCCTATGGTTGCAGCTTGTCCTACAGATTGTCATGTATTGATATTATTATTCATCATAATACCTACATACAGCCAAAATCCGAATGTAACGATATTTATGTAGGAATTAAAGCTCGGTGTTCTACGACTTATTCGAGTGAACCATACAAACTAGTGAGTATACCTAATTATGAGTAGTATTTAGTATTAGGCGAAACTTAAGGGTCTATCAGAAAAAAAGGGAAACATCAGATGAGGCCGGGGCGCAGGCCAGTACTCTGTTAGCTTGATCATCATCATTTACTTAAATTAAAAAAATATTTTTTTTTTTTTTAATATAAAAACAGTACTGGCCTGCGTCCGTGGCAGAGTGAGTTAGCGCGCTAGGCATTGTACGCATGGTAACCTGGGTTCGACTCCCAGCGGGGCAGGATTTTTTCTGCTCTGTATTTGGGTGTTCAAGGTCCTCGTGAGGAAAAATGAGTAGCTGCTTTAGTGTTAGCAGCGACCAGTGGCGGAATTATAGGCAAAAATAAGATTTTGGGATATTCGAGAAAAGTCCTATAATTCTGCGCTACCCACTTAAAAATTGTGACATATCATTTGCTTGATAAAAATATCGCATGTTGTTAGTAATTCCTTCGTAACAAGTCCAGGAAAACCTGGCTTTTTTAGAGGTTCGCTGGTCCCGTCATAGGGCTGGGAAAGAAAATCACTTTTAATGATCCGTTAATCCTGATTCCAAGAGTAAAAATGTGCAAAAGAACTAAACGGTAGCGGCTCCGCAGCACATCTGTCTTCACTCCTGCGATGTTTTCGTGTGTAATGGCCGTTAGATTTCAGCCTTGTGGTTGAGATTTATTTGCAGTAAGGGATCGCTCCCTAGCGTAAAGGAGCGATCCGTAGTCCTGAGATCGATACCGGTTAGGCAGACTTGCTAGCTGAGTATTTAAAGTTCATAAGTCCTGAGTGCAAATCTTACCGCGAGCAATGTTTTTGTCCAATCGAACTGAAATTTTCTGAGTATGTTCCTTGCTTGGTAAGTAAATGATCAATAATGAGTCTGATAGTTGATAAACTCACCCCAACCTAAAGGAAGAGCAGGATATGAAACTTTGCGAAACCTTTTCGCTACGTTTCGAAACAAAATGTCGGTTGGGCTCAGTGGGAAACCGTCCTGGCGAAGTTAGTTTTTCAAAGTTAAAGGTTTCACTTCACAGACAAATGAATAGTTTTCGTTATATAAAGGCTCCTTGATATATCTGTGGTTTCCGTATTCCACACATATCTTTTTTTTTAATGCGGGAGATTTTGAATTTTAAACAGATGAAACTGAAAGTTGAAATTAATCATGAATGAAAAACACTGAAACTATTTTTTTGGAAAATGAATTATAATAAATTGGGCTAGTTATTTGGAAAGTTAAAAAAATATCTATTTCTTGGTAAAAGACTCAAATATTCATACGGTTTGGTTCATTGGTGGTTTGGTAAAGACTGGTTCATTGCTACTTCAATGATTGTGTACTGTCCAAGGTACCAGTCTTTCTCTGAAGTGTTCACTCTGTTCATGTAAGTTGAAATCTATCCGTTTTTTTCAGTTGATTGTACTAATGTGGACCCTAATGACCATGTCAGACAAAGAGAGTTCTGGAATATGTGTCCCACATTCTTTGTAATCTATGTAAGTAAATGACTGTTTCAGTTAGTTAGAAAGCTATAAATCATCTTGAGACTCATGTCCACTTTGACTTGTCTGTTATATTTTCTAGATAATGTCTGTTCCATGATCAAAGCCACCAAGGAACACAAGTGTGGCAGAGAGGTTGGGAAACAGAAACAATGAGGATTAATACTTATTGCAAGGAGTTGTCTCTAAGTTTATGTTGGTATAGTGGGTAATAAACCATAGTGAAAGATAGGATAATGAATATAGGATAAGTTAGGCCTAAACATAATTTCAGGAATTTTTGGGCCAAAGACTTAGCAGGGATTTTTATAATTTTACCACTAAAAGGTTTTTTGTGTGTGAATAAACCTCATCTTTAGCAAGGCTATGTTGATTATATCTTTCCATGTGTACAAAATTTAAATTTTGTCAATCTCAGTTCTGGTCAAATTGAAAATTAAGTTCTTTTCTGGTCCCATAAATCTCATACTTTTGTAGGAATAACACTATTCTTATTCTTTTATTTTTTCAGATAGTAAAAGAATTCACAAGAAATTTAACTGATACATGATGTTCAGACCAAAAGTTCCCGTTGTCTATAAGAACATTTCAGCATCAACACTTTCTTTAATTAAACAGAATACACCTCAACGTAAGTTCTGGAAATTTCTCAAAAAATCCTTCTTTTTATTGTTGATAAATTAAAAATTATTATTGGAGACATTTTAAAAATAATTGAAAACTTGTTTGTATGTGGTGGTGAAAAAAAGTGATAACAGGTAACTTGCATTTATTTTTTATCTCTATTACTTATGAAGTATATGGACAAAATAAAGGTATATTAAGTCACCATGGCTGAGTGGTGTAGCACACAAGTAAAGTAAAAGAGGCTCTTAGTAATGCTGTGCTACCCACAAAAAATTAATTAAATTATATATTAACTTTTAATATTACGTTATACTATTGACCTAATAAATTATATTTCTTCAAAAATATTGCAGTATCTAAGGCTATTAAGGGAATGCATGAGAGTTAGTGGAAGGATGGAACCCTAGGCCCCTATTTGTTTTATCTGCTTGACATGTTTATGATTTGCAACAAAGAATACCAGGTGGTCATAATAATGATCTACTTTGTTGTCTGTCAGTTTTATGGTTGGATTGTTGAACTTGTTTGTGTTCATGCTTCACTGTCATATTTTTAAATTTGCACTTTTAGTTGAAAATGTTCAATTAATAGGCTCATTAATAGTATCATTTTCATCATGAGCCACCAAAGCAATATTATCTGCAAATCAAATACACTTTTTCCCCATACGCTCAACTTTGATTTTATTTTTATTAATCTTTTCAAAAGCTTTAATTTCTTTTCTTAAATTGATTCATGTATTCAAAACTTCAAAGCTTTATTCTCTAAAGATAGCAATAAACACCAAACACATCCTGTCCTGTGCTGTGTTCCACTACTACATTGTAGTGTTAACTAGTTAACATTTGATTGAATGGTAACTCGTTTTTGATTGTATATGTATATCAAATGCCTTAATTTGATTGAATATTCCTTGCAGAGCATGATGATAGTAAAGAAACAACTGGAGTAAGAAACCTTCATTCTACACATTTTGAAAATCCTGTTACATCCAAAACATTGTCAATTGTTGATATTGATTCTTCAAAGACTAAATGTAAAACCTCAAATCAGAGTGATAATCTGACAGAATCTAATTTAAAGTCTCTTGAAAACTATTCAAACCCTGTAGTTGGTGCCAATGAACATAAATTGCCAGACACAAATACAAACAATGAAACTAAAGGAAGAAACAACCTGTTCTCAAATTTAAAATTCCTACCTAAAAAATCATTGGACCATTCAAAAAACCTAAATATTTCCAGTGAGACTATTGGATCAAAAAATGAGAAATTCACAAAAGATGACAATGATGATGAATATGAAACCTTATTTAAGTTTAAGCCAAAAATTACTGTAACCAATAAACTTAGCAGCTCAAGCACCAGAGCTAATGCATCAAATAGGATAAGCAACAACCCTCAAGATAATGTTTCCAATGTCAATGTTTGTGAAGAAGATGAAGATTTTTTCTATAACTATAAATATTCACCAAAAAGTTCTAAACTCAATTCCAGTACAATTTCAAATAATAAATCACAAAGTGATGTAATAACTGCAAGGCAATCATTTAATTTGAATGCATCTGATTCAAAAGATGAAATCAGTGAGATTAGTGATTTCATCAACTCTACCAAGCCTAGTCCTAAATTTAAACCAAAAAGTCCATCACTTCTTTCAATCACTGAGACATCAAAATTAAATGGTCATTCTTCAAATTCATTTGATGATCAGAAAAAGAAATTAAATAATTTCACAAAATCTAATGATCTTCCATTTGACTGTGCTAAGTCAATTATTTCTAAATCTACAAATAGTAATGCAGCATCTCCATTCAATGCTCAAAACAAGAATGCAAGCCATGGAGATATCAAATCATTATTTAAAGAGACTTCACATGACAATCCAGGTGAGATGGAATAATAAAAGTTTTATTGTAATTGTAATTGTAATTGTAATTGTATATTTACGGGTCAAGCCCAGTATAAAATCAAACATAAATACATGTTACTACAATGAAAAAAACATAGATTAATTAAAACATATAAAACATTTAGTGACTAGATAAAATAAATAAATAATAACATTGGTAACAGGTACACAGTAATACTAGTATCACATATTGTTTGCCGCACGCATCATTCGGTTGATGGGGGCATAAAACAAATAGTTAGTCTCACATTTTTCAATAAAATAAGTTTTTGTATGTCTAACACGGCGACTACAATCAAAGTTTACAAGTTGAAGAAGTTTTGTACAATCAACTTCTCCCTTGACCAGTTTGTCAAAAAATCGAAGGTCGTGATTTTCACGTCTTACAGAAAGACTGTCTATTGAGATCTCACGTCCAAAACGAAAACTATAGAACCTCAAGAACTTCTTCTGTACTCTTTCAAGTGTATAAGATTGGATGTCGTAGTGCGGGGACCAGACTATACAAGCATACTCTAATAGAGAGCGAACAAGGGCCTTGAAGAGTGTGCAAAAAGCATCAGAAGAGAGTCCTTTAGAATTTCTGAAGACATAGCCAAGGACACGATGGCAGCTCAAAGAAGTTTTATCAACATGGAATGAAAAAGAAAGAGTCCTGTCAAGATAAATGCCCAAGTCCTTAATGTGACTTACATATGGAAGAGGAATGTTATTCATTTGATAAGTAAATGAAGGCGGGCTTTTCGAGCGACAGAACTCCATAATAGCACACTTATGAACCGATAGCTCCAACCCATTTGTACCTAACCATTCCGAAAATACATCAAGATCACTTTGTAAAAGTACGCAGTCCTGTACCGAAGAAATACATTTGTAAATTTTTACGTCATCCGCAAACATCAATATGGATGAGTTTCGAATAAATTGAGGTAAGTCATTGAAAAAAAGACTGAACAGTAGAGGCCCACTATGACTGCCCTGACCTACTCCGGAGAGAACATTGATGGGAGAAGAGACACAATTACCCACTCGCACAAGTTGTGATCTCTCACTGAGATAGTCAGAGAGCCAAGTGAGAAATGACTCGCCGATACCATAGGATCTCAATTTAGCAATCAAAAAGGAAACATTGACCCTATCAAAGGCCTTTGAAACGTCTGTATACACCGAATGAACAGCATTGCCTCTCTTAAAAGATTCAAGAATATCGTATTGATAACTTAAGAGATTAGTTATAGTTGACCTGTGGGACATAAAGCCATGCTGCTGATCCGAGATGAAGTTCTTGGATGCAAAAGCCAACTTCTCAGCTATGAGTTTATCCAGTAGTTTAGGAATACAGGACTGGATACACACACCACGATAGTTGGCTACATTACACCTGTCACCGGACTTGAAGATAGGGATGACATAGCTGATCTTCCAGGCAGCAGGAAAAACGCCCAAAGACAAAGATCTGTTGAAAAGGAAAGACAATGGCTGAGCAAGAAATGATGAACAACGTTGTAAGATAAATGATGGAATGTTATCAGGACCTGATGAAAATTTACATTTAATAGAAGATAATGCACGGAAGACGTCAAACTCAGAAAAATTACAATTATTAAAGTCAATGTAGTCATTATGTAGATATTCAGGTGCAGGTTGATTGGAATCCCTGTAAGCATCAGAAAAACTTTGACAAAAAAGATCTGCTGTATCCTGCAAAGAAGAACAGGTAACACCATTAAAAAACATACCCTTGGGAAATCCATTGACTTTTCTTGACTCCTCAGAGAACTTCCAGAAATATCGAGGATTGCATTTCAAGTGATGACTGGTCCTCTCCAAGTAGGCCTTGTAGCATTGACCACTGATGAACTTACATTGCGCTCGGAGTGTAGAAAAGTGCTGGTAATCTGAATTCAGTCCACTGCGTTTAAACTGCAAGTGAGCTTTCTTCTTCTCAAAGGTTAGGCGTTTCAAATCATGAGAAAACCATCTTGGGAAATTACTTGGTCGAATAATTTTTAAAGGAGTAGACAAGGCGATTCCAGAGAGTAAAACATCATTAAAAGCAGAAACATTCACATTAATGTTCTCATGAGATAAAATGGATAACCAGTTAACATTGGCTAAGTATTTTTTCAATTCTTGTAAATTACACTTTGAATAGTCGTACATTTCAAAGTCATTGGACATAAATTCAAGAGGTTTTTTCAATGGAACATCAAAACAAAATGCGTTATGGTGAAAATTGTTTTCCAATAGATTGTCAATAGCAGTATAAGTTACAATGTCAGGAATATCTGTAAAAAGTAAATCAAGAAATCTACCATGGTCATTTGGTAAAGCGTTTGCCTGAGTAAGACCAAGGCCATTAAAGGATTCACAAACACGGAATGCGGGTGCATCGCTCGCCGAATAATCAACAACCATACCAACCTCATCAAGTGTACTCCACACAGCTGAGGTCAGGTTATAATCACCCAGAAGAATCAAGCTAGCCCGTGGAAACCTATATCGAAGCTCTTCAACCACATGGCAATGTTCCAGATAAACCTCCACAGACGAAGAAGGAGGGATGTAAGTACAGCCAATCAGGAATGTGTCATCACGGCATTCAACTAAAACAAAAACATGGTCAAGGGATGAAGTAGGTGTGTTTATTGAAATGAGTCTTGATTTTAGGTGACATCTAGTTAAAATCATAACCCCACCCCTCTGGATTTGTTAGTAGTTACCAAGTTTCGATCACACCTGTACACGTCATAGTTTAAAAATTTAACTTCTCCAATAGAGAAATTATCCGTAAGCCAGGATTCTGTCAAAAATATAAAATCATATGTACAAAGTTCAATATCACGTTTCAATTTGTCAAGTCTGCTTCGAAAACCACCGGTATTATGAAAATAACAACTCAAGGATTTTTTTGAAGAGGCTTGTTTCTCGTGTTTTTTGGAGAGAAAGCAGTAGGAGACTTCACGCTTTTAGGAGATGCAGCTGGCAAAGCTCCACCAACGCCACTTCCACCAGCCTTGGATTTGTCAGCAGTAACCTTGCCGCCAGCAGCAACACCAGGAGCAGCAACTTTACTGCCTGCAGGCTTCACCTTCCCCAGCGCCACCTTGGATCGAGTAGTAGGACGTTCACTGCCTTGAGGAACGGGCTTGGGACGACCATCAGGGTTGCCAGAGTCAAAGCAGTCCACCACATGAGTCTGTAGAAGTTTTCCATTGAATAACCTGACAAGAGCTCCCTCGGGCCATGCATCCTCCGTGGAAATCAAAACCTTCTCAGCCTCAGGAACGATTACATGAAAGGAGGCGTAGGACTCGTATTTGGTTTTTAGTCTCGAACATTTCACAGAAGATAACTGAGGGATACTGGACTGCAGGTTCTCACCCAACTTCTTGGCAGAGGTGTCAGGATCAATTCTCGTCACGAATATTTGAGAATAACGAACATTTGGAACAGAGGAAATGTTCGTTTTCCTTGAGCCAATAATCAAGAAGGAGTCCGCAGGTTTGGAGCAGCCGCCACCACGAGAAGATTCAGCAGGCAAATCCGAGGACTGAGACTTACCAGCAGACTCATAGCGTGCCAACTTTTCGTTAAGCAAAACAATAAGCTGTGCCTGTTCTGTCACTCTGCTCTCCAACTGAGTGACATATTTTTCCATGTCCACTGTAGTCCGGGCCTGAGTAGTGGGAGTAGTAACCATGATGAATGAATTGGAGGTAGAGATGACGATTAGCACTCAGCTGTCAAGGTGAATGAACTCAAGTATCTAGGGTCCAAAGTCCAAAACTACAATCAGTTACCTCAAGTCAAATGACTCTACAAATTAACAATAAGGTATGAACTCTGTACCAATAAGGTACCATTGATTTAGGGTGTCACTTAAGATAAAATGAGAGTTTTTAAGTACTGCTAAAAGTTAAGTACTGCTCTAGGGAGTCAACTCTCATTTTTTTCTTCTTCAAACATCTAGCCCTATTTTTGGCGTTTTTGGCTAATTAAAAAACTCATTGAACTGTTTTTCTTGTCATTCAATGCACTTTTTCATAAAAATATCTATTTTAAAGTATGCAGATTAAAAGTGAAAACCCCAATAAAGTGCCAGTGTTACATATCAATTTTTTTGACTGCCATGCAGTTCACTCATCTTCCCAGAAGTAGAAAATCTGGATTCTTAACACTAATAGTCTTCCTAACAACATATCAAAAAAGCATCACAACATTGCTCTTGGTCACCATTAAAAATGTCTAATTCCTCTGGGTTATTTTGCATTTTTTGGAAGTCTAAGGACCAATTATAAAGCACCATTACATTGTGGTTAATACAATACAATACTCTGTTTTATCTTGCAAGAATGCAACTAAAGAGTTCCTTTACTCTCACAGTCCAAACAAAGTCTTAATTATTGATGACAAGACAAGATAAGGGAAGACCATCCCTTATCCGAGATATAGTGCACTGTGATTGGTGAAAAGTCCAACTGAAGGGGTGGTCTTTGTATTAATCTTGTTTTATAATATGGCCTTTTATCTTCCTCATTTTCAGATGCTTCAAAAATCAGCACCAACATTTCTAGTCCAACTAAACAGAAGCAAGATTCTGTTCTCAAAAGAACCATAGAAGAAATTTGCAAAGACCCTTCATTTACAATTAACATAGCAGATGTAAGTTTTGTAATTTAATTTTTTTTGTTTGTTTGAATTCTTGCTTTATAAATTAGATTGTCAAAGATTTCTTCTTCTAATTAATTTATTTCACTCCTACAATTATTTAGCCTTTGCAGATCTCAAAACTTAATGCACAAATTCTGTTTCTGAACAATTGCTTGCTCTTCTTAAGTGGGACTGTCTAACAATATATTTGTAACTTTTTTCGATTTTGGGTAGAATTTTAAATAAGTGAAACAAATATTGAAAAATGGAAGAAGAAATAAATATGTAATTGGTAATTGAATATTGATTCTTCTATGCACACAGATTCCATTAGATGATATACAAAGGCACACAGAAGTACTAAAAAAACATGAATATGACATTCTGGACCTCTGTTTCAAGCTGTTCATCAGCACAAATAAAATTGATTTCAGCAAAAGTAAATCAGCTCAAGATATAGTCACTCATTTGAAAATAACGAGGAAAAAACTGAGAGCTAGAATTCTAAAACTGGAAAGTCTTAGGGATGTTTCTAGGAATAATGTAAGAGGTAAGTTGAACTTGGCCTGGAGCACTACCGTGTGCCTAGATTCAAATTAGTTACAATCATTCAAGTTAGATTTGGGTCTCAAGCAATTAGCTCTTGTAGTATGACATGGGAACTATGGAGTGGAAGTTGACAATCAGTCTGACTGAGAGACTAAAATGGACATAGAGAAGCATTATAATTCTATGGTTTGGAGACTGTAATAGATTAAGGAATGTAAAAAGAGGTAAGAGGCTACTTTTTTACATTCCTTTACCAAGTTCATTTATGATTCCTTGTAATTCCAATGAAGAGTTGTTGTTCTTAACATTATTCAACTTCATTTAGTCAAGAAAAGCCGCTTTTGCTCTGGGGTCTGTCCATGAAATGGTGGGGTCCAGGCTTGTTGTATTAACCGGACATTCAAATACAAAAAATAGATAAGTTACATCATACATGGTGTACTTAAAACACAATTTGGTGGATAACTTTCAATTGTAGAGTTGACAATAAAGAGAATTATATGATGTTTCTCGCATTATGTGCACTTTTTTTTCAGGAGCCCATATCTCATCAGTAAATTATTCAAGCCCTCCATACACTAGTAATTCTTCCTTTGGAACCTCTATCCAATTAAGTAATAACCATCATTCTATTCAAAATGACAACAAGGACTTAAACTCTACTAGTATCCACAATGGTATGAGTGACACTGACTGGGATTGCAAATTTGACAATGCTCTTGTTTCCAATAATGAAGGAAATTACAATGACACAGGCGGCGGCTCTTCAAGATTCAATGGGGAGACAAGTACACACAGCTCATCATTTTATAATAAAAATAATAGTATCCATAATACAGAAGGAACTCCAAATGAGGTTGTATCAGCTTCTAGTCTTCTCAAAGACTACTACAACAAGAAAAGCCCAAAGAAACCTGTGAATGCTCTGTGCGCCCCTTCTACTTCTTATAATAGTGGAGGAAGCAAAGATAGTGATAATACACCACCTACTTTCATGAACGCAGCACAGATAATAGAACATAATGAAACCACCAAACAGTTTGCAGGTAAATATTAACACTTTCTAGTGCATCTGTTGTAGGTATCAATATTTCAATGTTTATAGGTATATGTTTCGAGCCGATCTCCGTGGCTCAGTGGTTAAGAGCATTGGTTGCTGACCCGGAGGTTGCGGGTTCGAATCCTGGCCGGAGCGGAAAATTCTAACCGAGTTTTTCCGTTTCCGGAATGGCATGGATGTAAAGGTAAAGTGCCCTGAAGTAATGCGAAAGCGGTTCCGGGGCACAAATACCTTAAAAAAAAAGTATATGTTTCGATAAGACCTAGACAAAACACAATTAAACAAAATGCTAGCACCGTTTGGAAAAAAGAAATAAAAAAGAAACGATGCAAGTCCTTGTGTTCAAGTCCCTATCCTATACTCGCATGTCTTAAATGATACTCGACAATACTTTCAGGTTTTGGGTTCGAGCATTCCCAGCAGCTACAGAGTGTATTCAGGAGAACATTTGGTCTTCACAACTTCCGCCCTAATCAGCTGGAGACTATCAATGCTGCAATGTTGGGTCATGACTGTTTTGTTCTAATGCCTACAGGTAAGATACTGATCTAGGAGATGCTAAATATCATAGGTTATGGAAGAAAAAAAATAGGTAGATACGTATCTAGGTAGTGATATCTTGTTTGCGGACAAGTTATCTTGGTACTAAACCATTTTTTTTATTTTTATTATTAAAACCCATTTTCAAGCTTCTCATTTTCTATGAATTTACCTGCCAGCTATCCTCTAAATTGGCTAGTTTTGCTCCTTTTTGAGATAACTGATATCATAAAACTGGCCAAGTTAGAGAATAGCTGGCAGTTAAAAACATACAAAATGAGGAACTCGAAAATGGGTTTTAAAAAAATAAATGGTTTAGTACCAAGATAACTTGTCCGCAAACAAGATATCACTAACTTCATTGGCTAAAACTTTTTGGAAGGAGCTCTGAAACTTGCCATTTTTTCAACTGTTTTTTTTTTTTTGGGGGGGATAAAATATTCTGTTGTTCTAGAATAATAAAGTATTAAATAATGTAACGATACAATGGCAATATTTGAAACCGTTTTTTTTTTTCTATTTTAGAATATTAATTTAAACATTTTCATCATAGAAATATTCGTCGATATCTTTTTTAAACAAGTTTCCCAGGATATTTGCCTGATTGCCGCGCTGTATTCTGTGCTTGCATTAGCACATTCGCTGAGTTTGGTCTTATAAAATGCTTTATTTTCAGGCGGAGGCAAGTCCCTGTGCTATCAACTGCCCGCCCTGCTAAGTCCCGGGTTACCATAGTGATATCTCCTCTCAGGTCCCTCATAGTGGACCAAACCCAGAAGTTAAAGTCTCTGGATGTGCCCGCAGCTCACATTCTGGGCGACACAGACGGAACTCTCATCTTCCGAGATCTGTCGCAGAAGCAGCCGAGTAAGTTGCTGAAATTTGTGTTGCTCTTAACCACAGGAGCACATGGGTCCACAACCCATCCGATCCATGAAATTCGTTTTACTTCCGATGAATTTCTAATATTAGAAACCGGAAGTATTGTGTTTGTTTTTGTAAAAAAATATTTTTTTGCTCCGATTTAATTTTTTTCATATTTCTAGACGTTTCATAACCTCCTGTGAAAATTTGGTTTCGTGTCTGCCTGTCGGTCTGTTAAGGACATTCCTTGTGAGTGCAAATCTCGGAAACTACTGAACGGATTCGATGAAATTTGTGCACATATAGTAGACATTAGTGCAGTAGATGGTCCCATTTTAAATTCATAAAATTTGCACAGCGGTTCTGGGTGAAAAGGATCATGCGCCTGACCACTAACTTTTTACTTTTACGCTTATACTCGTGAACGGTACACCCAATTTTGATGAAATTTTGTATGTATATTGCGTTTTAGGGTTTTACATACTGCATTTTTTTAAAATAATAATAATATAATATAATAAGTTTTAATTTAGCTCTGATATTTAAGAAAATCCATAATTTTGGACAGTAAAGTGCAAAATGAGGTCTACGACTTTCCGATAATTTTTTTTTTGTAGAATCTAGAATTTAGAAAAACTGTATTCTACCATATTAAACAAATTTGAAGAAATTCGGTTAAGCGGTTTTGGAGATACAAGTGATTTAGTATAAAATTTCAAAATTACCGCGTGATTACAATATGAACCAATCACAAAAAAGTACTGTATTGAGTCCATTAAAACCCAAATTAATTTAAAAATTTTAAAACAAAAAACAGAAATTATATCACTTTTTAAGCCGCATGAAAATACTATGAAATTAAGTTAAATTTAAGAATCAGTTTGTCCATCTGTGCCCCTATAATTTTGAGCAGGAGTATATAAAAAATGTATAGCCAGCGAAATAAGAGGCAGTCAGCTCTTACCTTTTATTATAAAATTTAAAGTAATTTATTTTTATAGGAGAACAATACTACCTAGCTAGATAATAATATGTGTTTATAAGAAGGAAAAAATTCTATCTACTGCGATCAAGAATGGCTTTTAGAACGTTTCGAGCTTTCGTGAAGTCAAGTCCGTTAGCTCGAGGTATGATTTCATACTCAGTCATTTGGCCCACAGCGGTGGCAATACAAGAACGATACATTGCAAAGAAAGATGAACCGCCTATTGATAAAATGGTGCGCTATTGTATTTTTGCAACATTCTATGTTGCGCCCACCTACTACTCCTGGATGCGAATTGCTAAATATTTCTGGCCGAAGCCTACTCTTAACCATACACTTAAGAAATCTCTTGTAGAACAAGTGTCTTATACACCTTTCGGAATGGTCAGTTTCTACATCGGAATGAATTTACTTGAAGGAAATTCCATTCAGGATGGCCTCAACGAGATCGATGAAAAATTTTGGGCAACGTACAGGGTTGGAGCCGTAGTCTGGCCGTGTGCTCAAATAGTTAACTATACTCTCATAGCAGAGAAGAATCGGATCAGCTTTACGAGCGTGTGTAGTCTCATGTGGTCAACCTTCCTGGCTTACATGAAGAGCAAGGACGAGAAACAGAACTAGGCGATAATACAATTGGGGAAATCTATGAGAGATCAGGTGGCTGGGATGTTTCCCAATCAATGATTACATAAATATAAATGTTGTATGAAAAATAAGACCAATAACAGAAATATTAGAATTTGTAAACATTTTACGTATTTTACGATATGTAAGTATTCCAAAAATAGAACACTTTATAATCATATTTACTATGAATGTTCTCAAACCCAGTTTATTTTCTTTGACTTTCATTTATGAGTTTTGATTGTTTTTTATTCAAGGTTACCTATCTTTTAAACACAGTGAAAGAAAACGTACTGGAAATCGAAGACATTTCACCATGTAAGGTTTTTTAATTTTATTTTACTTTTCTCTTGAAAAGTTGCTCTGTAAAAAAGGCCGTTTATAGGAGCCGTTTAATCAATTTCACTGAAGTATTTCTCAGTCAGCTGCATTGTCATGTTTGAATATCTGCTGGCGATGTCGCCCAGACGTTTTAGTTGATCACTAGAGAACTGTTTGTTCAAAGTCTCATCTGACTCCTTGATGAATACTTCGACGTAAGTTTGAAACTGGTTGAAATCTTCTGCAGTCGGACTTTCTTGTCGGCGGTTTTCTGGCTGGCTCACATACAATACAAGTTCTGGATATGTACAGTAGATATTCTTGAATTCTCTTTCTTCCATAGGCGAGAAAAACTTATTAATGAGTAAATAGTACTTTGAGTGAAGAAGAGTGACATAGTCCTGAAATTTGAGAAGTTTTTCGTTGCTGACCTCCTTGTTTAGATAAGGGAGAGACGGTATAGTTTTTGATGGAATAATTTCTTTAGGCATCATAGGGGTTGAAGGAATGGGCAATAAATTTTGGAAATATTTGCTTTCCTTTTTATTTAATGGTGTTATAACATCAATTGAGTGCAAAAAATGTTTTCCACTTCTTACTGAATTAATTATTATTTGTACTGAATTTAACGTTCTCAGCGGTATAGTGTTT
Organism: Bactericera cockerelli; assembly: GCA_024516035.1. NCBI lineage: Eukaryota > Metazoa > Arthropoda > Insecta > Hemiptera > Triozidae > Bactericera > Bactericera cockerelli. The sequence continues at coordinate 31,617,221 of CM044956.1, forward strand.
GGTTGCTGAGGTACAGATTTGAATCCCCCATGTTGTATGTTAGTCATCCGAGGTACTGGAAACTGTGCATGAGGGTATCCCATTGCAGGATTAATATAGACCACAGGGATCGGCAAGTCATTGGTGAAGATTGAATTTGAATTTTCCATTAGACACATCATACCAAAACTGTAAATTAGAAATATCAATATGAAAATAAAATTGTACATCTGTCCGAGTTCAGAGCAATAGTGCAGAAATCAGATACCAGGAGTGCAATTGTGTATGTGTAAGCCTTTTCTTACAAAAATATACCACATCTGCATTTTCTTAAAAAGAAGTTATAAAATACATTGAGTCTAATAACCAAAGCCACCATCTGTTAATATCTGATGAACATCTGTAAATCATTTGCAATTTAAGTGGTAAAACATCATAAATTACCTATTTACACTTCTTTTGACACGGTCAATAATATATCGATGCTCAAGATACCTTTGTGAAGGAATATCTTGATTTTTTTGGTTATTTCTGATACCTGCATAATTAATAATTAAAATACGGGCCTAAATTGTCTCAGTATTGACATGGTCTTTGTATTATGTAGTTCCACAATGAAGTTTTTGTAAAAACCTTCTACTTGGAATTACTTGGAAAATGTGCCACTCCGTTAGAAAGCATGTTCGCACCTTTTGTCATAAAGTGGTCCATATGTAAAAAAAACTTATTATTATTACTTCCATTATATTTTATCCTTCATATATTTATTTACTACTTTCCCAATTTGATTTGAAACTCTGAGACCATCAGGAATGTCCTTTAAAACTGCTTGCACTCTATCAATAATACAGTTAGTTTACTTACATAACCAGTTCAAGAAAATAATATGTCACCTTCATGTTATATCCTTATAATTTGGCACTCTAACCTCAAGAAACTGTCATCTTCTTAGTATTACTGCAACAAACAATGATTTCGAAAATTACAACATTGTTTTTCCCCAGACTGTACACTGCCAGATGTTTTTAATAACAGGTGCACGCTGAAATCGTGTCTCATAAATAATAATAATAATAATATTAATATACGAATAATAATAATAATCCCTGGTCTCTATTGATGATTTCACAAGCATTGGTAGTTGATATATAGCTACGATGCTAGACTTGTAATCTAGCGCACGGACCCGTGATCTCTAGTTCGGATCCCACTCAATGCTTGGATTTTTCCTCATTTATTTGAGTGTGTGACCACATAATAATATGCCTAGGTGGTGAAGAATGCTTTGGGCATTTACCTTGCCTGGCGGTTATCTTCCACTATAGAGTATTATTATTATTTATCACACTCTAAAGTATTTACAATATAATTTTATTAATACTTGCTCAGGATCTGTACTATTTATCTTTATCTAAATTAACACTACTGTGAGATTATATCCCCGAGTAGGTGACCATTGAGTTATCCTGCATCATTTGGACGTATTTTGAAGGAAGGTGCAAATAACACCTTATGAACTTTCATATATGTCAAGGTTATCTTATCCCATTTGTTCTATATCCTATAAATCAAGATTTTTACCTGCCTCCCTTATTACGTAATTTGTTGATTTAAAGGAGAATTATTTAAAAATATTTAATGTCCAAGATGATAATACGAGGTCTGTCCGGAAAGTTCGTATAAAAATGAGATAAAATTTTTATTTCACAATTAATCGGGTGATTTAATTTTGTCTCCTTCAAAATACTCTCCCTGGGACACAATGCACTTCTGCCATCGCCGTATCCACTGTTTGAAGGGTCCTTGAAAGTCTTCAGTTTGAAGGCATCTCAGCTGACTCGTCGTTGCTACTTTAATGGCCTCAACGTCCCCCAAATGCCGCCCCCGAAACACCAATTTTGTTTTTGAGAATAAAAAGAAGTCACAAGGTGCCAACTCCGGTGAATAAGGGGGGTTTTCAGTCGCTATGATCGAATTGGCAGCCAGAAACTCACGCACAACGAGAAAGGTGTGAGCGGGAGCATTGTCGTGGTGGAGGATCCACCGCCCCTCTCGCGCCAAATCCGGCCGATCTCGAGCCACCCGAGCTTTGAGGCGTCTGAGCACTTCGACGGAAAACTGTCTGGCCTGGAGGGACAAATTCTTGATGGACAATGCCCGGAACATCGAAAAAAACCATCAACATTGTTTTTTTAACCACTTGTGGTTAAAAAGTGGTTGTGAAATCTTTTTAACCAATTGTGGACTGTTGGTTCTTTGAAGGCATCATCTCCATAAACTACTTGGTTGAGATCATTAAAAATTTTGCGGCCATTGTTGCCGAGTTTCGCGAGAAATTTGATTATGACGCGCGCTGTTCTTGAATGACTGAGAGCTCCATGCCGACGAGTGGTAGAGAGAGGGGTCACTTCACAGGTACCGGGACAAACCAGTTCTTTTCGTACGGCGGTCGGGCGCACACTGAACATTGTTTGGATGGTATAGAAAGGGACGCAGCCCACCTGGCCTCCCCACTTAGCCTTCCAACCTTCCCAGAACACTTTTATACGAACTTTCCGGACAGACCTCGTACATATCTTAGAGCCAGTTTATAGAAAAAATGCACTGGTGTTTCACATTTTTTGTTGTTGTTGTAGACATGAAAAAACAGCAATGACGAACTCGTGTCATCTGTTTTAGTGTTTTCCTATTCCGTAGTGACTTTGGCTCTCTACATAATTATAATGGATGAGGAAAGACATATTTCCATTTAGGTGTTGAGAGTTTAAATAATGTTTTGTGATAATATTTATGATAATACTAGACCCCTTACTGGAAGGTGATTGTTTTGAACAGATTCTACTATACAGGCTGACTTTAGCTATTATTTACGTATATACCGACCTCAGTAGCTTGATCGATAAGGCGGCGGACTTGTAACCTGGAGGTCGGTGGTTCAAGTCCCGGTTTCAGCGTGGATTTATTAAAGCGAGTTTGAGTCATTGAGATATCACGAAAGTGATTTACACAAATATGATAACTTTAACTTTTAACTTTTTATTTACATATATTATTATGTTATTACAGTCTTTAATAAATAAGAGAAAAAAATCCCTGCATTGGTGCATTGGTTCAAATACAACACATGGATTACTTGTCTAGCGTCTTGATCATACATTTGGAAGCCAAGAGATAAGCTTGATTTTCCACATCTCCAGGCATCAAACTCCTGTACCTGACCCCTGAGAAGATAGCTTCGTCCGTGCAGATCGCTCAGCTCTTCACCTCTCTATACAGCAGACGCTTATTAGCGCGCTTCGTGATAGACGAGGCTCACTGCGTCTCCCAGTGGGGGCATGACTTCCGGCCAGACTACAAGCGCCTGGCACAGCTACGGCACGACTACCCGGGGGTAAGTTATCTAGCTAGGTAGGAGAATCCATAGATTTAAAAAATAGATAAACAACTCCCTATGTTCCCTGTGTAAATACATCTGAAGCCAGGCTTCAGTTGTGTTTACAGCGTTGCCGTGAACCTGTAAGGGCAAAAAAAACACAATTCCCTATGCTTGCAATGTAATATTAGCAATTTTCTTCTTTGATTACTGATCAAGCCATACAATTTTATGAAAACTTCTCGAAACAAATTCGGTTATGAGGTCTTTTCTACGCATTTCACAGTATTTTTTTTTGTCGTTTAATATTTTCATTGTCGAAATATTGCCAAATGTTTTAAGCCTCTCTTTTTCGATATTTTTTCGCGGGAAAATTTAAATAATAGCAATTGAAACTGATTTTTACGTTTTACTTTTATCACTATCAGCTATCGTTATCATTCCACGATATTTTTACGAAGAATTCACACTATTATTATACTACCTGAGACCTTTACAGTGGAAAAAGACGTTCATACCACTCCAGAGGGTGCTTAAAATACTCTAACAAGATAGCTTCTGGATATTATCATGCTTATAAATTGTTTTATGACTATTTGAAAGGTAAATTAAGTTCAATTTATTGTGTTTCCTTGGGAATAAACAAAAATACTAGAATGTTAAGATTACTTACTTGTGAAAGTGTATTTCAGAATTCTTATTACATCGGTTGGTACAGCCATACGCGCAGCAAAAGTTTACCATCTTGAAGATTAGAAAGTGGAGATTTCAAAAAATAAACTCGCGTAAAATTATAGAGAGAAAAGAAAATTAATAAATTCGGAAACTACAAAAGGGTCGGGTTTTTCCATAAGAACCAATGTAAAATTTCCAATGTTTTGCCCTTATAGCGCCCAAAATGCTCACCAGAGTGCTCAATCTCTCTCTCTCAAAATCGACTTCACTTTTGTGTCAACTGTGCGATATCTATTATTCTAAATCTATGGGAGAATCATATATGCTCAGGTCTAGTTACCCGTGCTAGGTCCAAGCTCATGTAAATTTAAGGTCATGCGATCGATTTCCACCAATAACAGAGCTCAAAAGTGATGACGTGACCTTACATCTACATGAGCTTGGACCTAGCAGGAGCATCTTCACCCGGGCTTTAAGTCTAGACATGAAGAATGAAGAGGGTTGACTAATGTTACATATCTCAGTACCTCGATCGTGAATTCAGTGGACCCATAATCTGGAGGTCGGTGGATCGAGTCCCAAAATATTGGGAAATTTACCAGGGCAAGTTTGATTGATTTGGAATAAAAAAAGAAAATACCACAGAATGAAAATAAACTCCCATGCCACACTCCACAGGTACCCCTGATGGCACTCACTGCCACAGCTACCCCCCGAGTAAGGAATGATGTTCTACAGCAGCTGGCTATTGAGAAGAACAAGTGCAAGTGGTGAGTCTTTTTTTTATTTTTTTTATTTAAACTCTTAGTCTCATTCTTGCAGGACATTCAGATTAATGTGTTGTATTGTAGGTGTACATTGAATTATATCACTTCCACAACTGCTGAAAACCTCAAACTCGTCCATTTCTCGATTTACTTACTACTGTTACCCCTCTATTACTTCCGATATATTTGTAATGTTAGAAATCGAAAGTTTTGTGTTCGTTTTGAAAAAAAAATATTTTTCACTCTTTAAGCGATTCTGGCAAGTTTTTCGCTATCAGTTTCAGTTAATAAAATATATTGGCGATAGGAAAATACGAGGTGACATTAAAAGTAACGAGGCGTGAAACTAAGTAGCAAAATCAAATAAACACTCGTGCACAGAAGTACATACTAAAGTATAGTACTTTTATAGTTCTTCAACTTTGTCACTTGTTTTGCTCGTGCTAGAGCATTTGAAATATCTTCTAAAATTTAAAAGACCATTCCTGGATCAGTGTACCTCGAGCTGTGAGTTCGGGGTACGAGTCCGTTATGAAGTAAGTGTTTCACACAGTGAATTGCTCATTTTCCTATTATAGGTAAACCCGAAAAAAAAATCAAACAAATGCCGTATTTTTCTTTCTAACCAAAAAAAATCCAGGTTAGGTTTCTTCTAAATATTTCCATTTTATTCCAAGGTCAACTTCAATACATTCGTGAAAGAAAAATGCGTTTCTATACTTTTAAAGATAAACAATGGACTTAACCTATAAAAGAACTGGAAGCAAGAATTTTCTACTTCCATTTTGGTTAACTTTGGAAGAGGAAATTTTTCCTCTTCCAAAAGAAAAATGACTTGCTTCCAGTTTGGTTCATTTTATTCCCGTTTGGTTAACTTTGATTAGAAAGAAAAATACGGCTAAATTCAAATGAGTTTCTCTCGGTCTCAGGTTTATCTCTAGTTTCAACCGGTCCAATCTCAAGTACGAGATCCTGCCTAAGAAGCAAGTCCTGAAGGAGGTCATTGCCCTCATCAAGCGCAGGTTCCCGCAGCAGTGCGGCATCGTGTACTGCCTCTCCAGGAAGGAATGCGACTCTGTGGCCGCAGCTCTGCAGCAGCAGCAGGTCAAGGCCATCAGCTACCACGCGGGTCTGGCGGACAAGCTCAGGAATGAGGTCCAGATGAAGTGGATTGGAAACAAAGTCCATGTGAGTTCAGTGGCAATCTCTTCCACCCAAGAGTTGTGTGGAAGAGATTGCCACAGGCAGTAACCCCGCCTTTTAGGTAGGACATTTCTTTTTTTTTTTTTTCTTTCTTGTATATTTGTTTAATCTTTTTGTTTTTCTTTATATTTCATTGTATTCTACTGTATATATTTTTTGTTCTACCAAATAAAGCTTAAAAAAAAGAAAAAAAAAGTAGCCTCACTTAGGCCCGAATTATGAAACAGGATTATAGTTAAGCTAAGCCTGACACGCCCTCACGTCGGAGTTTTCAACCAATCACAGCACACCGTAGCCCGAGTTAAGGAATAGTGTGTGATTATATTGAACTATCCGAGTAATTGTGATTCCCTCTGAACTATCCGCTCTACAAGAGAGTATAGTTGAGGTTATTGGCATCTTCTGCCCCGTCAGCTTCTCACCCTAATGCTCTGGAGTGGTTTCTTCTGAACGAGGCTTCTTTTTGGTGCTTCTTAACTGGAAAGTGGCTCATAGCTTTTGCCCGGCCTCTTGTGGATTTAGGCATTGTTTGAGCAGCCATTTGAACCGCTTCCCAGCAGTTCCTATGAGTTTCATAAAGATCTCTTTGTTTTGAACCTTTTCAACAGCTTCTGAGAGATGTTCCTGTTAGTCGCCTTTTCGACAGGGGGAACACTCCGTGGTCTTAATCTTAGTCGAGAGCCTCACGGAACTAACTAATCTTGCTCTGACCCTTCTTAGGACTGTAGCCATGGGTGTTTTCCATCTGTCAGCCAATCAAAGACTCTGTTCATTATTGTGTTGGTTAATCTCTTTCGACGGATGTTACTAAACTTGTAAATTGGGGTCGTTTCCCTCCCAACAATAATGAACTATTCTGTTGTGTCATAAGTGCACTGGTAGTCAAGTGGTTAACACGCTACTCTGGTAATCCTTTAAGCATTAACCTTGCCTGGTGGTTACTTTCCACTAAAGAGTGTCATTATAATGTCTCTGTGTTCCACAGATAGTCTGTGCTACCATAGCATTTGGTATGGGTGTGGATAAGCCAGATGTAAGGTTCGTTGTGCACTACTCCCTGCCCAAATCAATAGAAGGCTATTATCAGGAGTCCGGCAGGGCGGGGAGAGATGGAGAGCTATCGCACTGCCTTCTGTACTATTCCTATCAAGATGTATTGAGGCAGCAAAAACTGATTGCAAGTAAGTGTGATAGAGTCAAAGAGAAAATTTTGTGGAAGAAACTGGATAAAGAATTATTTAACAAAATCGGAATCAAATTTCTAGTTTAATTTGGTTTTTGATATAAAAGATTTATCTGAACTTGTGTCCAAGTTTTTATGTGTTTTCAAAACATGAAGATATAGTTTCAAAAATGTCCTCTTGATTGAACGACACAAGAACAAAATCAATGGGAATTAATGTGCTGAATGTAAAATAGCTCTTTTTTCGATAAGACACTGGACTCGTAACTTGGAGGTCGGTGGTTCGAGTTCCGTAGTAAGAAAAATATTTAGCAAGGTGGTAAGGCGAGTTTGAGTAATTGTGATTACATCAAATACGTTAACTTTTTTTTTCACTTTTTACAACGGTACAAGGAAAGCCAATGGGTTTCTTAATCCACCCAAAGCTTGAATGTGCCTTCTAATACGATCAAATTCTCTCCTGCCAATGCAGCTGTTTACAGGTTTTTCGGTTTACAAGCTTGAATGTGCCGTCTAATACGATCAAATTCTCTCCTGCTAATGCAGCTGTCGATTTTTTGATTTACAGTTAGCGACGGCAACAGCGAGACAAAGCAAGTGCATCGCTCCAACTTGCAGCGCATCGTGTCCTTCTGTGAGAACACCACGGACTGCAGGCGGGCATTGCAGTTGCATTACTTCGGAGAGAATTTCAACAGAGATCAGTGCCAGGCCAATGAGGAGACCAGGTGTGATAACTGCGCGCGTGTGGTGAGTGACAGGAGCATTGATTTTTTTTTTTTTTTTTAGAATCAATATAACATTTAGGGCGGAATTAATAGACAACATCAATGACTTAAGTCGTTGGTAAGTGTCGGTTTTCCCTATCTTACACAGTACGCATTCGGTGACTTAGAGCCACAGAGGTATTACAAAAACGTCTATTAATTCCGCCCATAGTTTACAAAGCAACACTTTCCCTAAGCTAATACAAAAAATGTGGACTTCTCATTGATTTTTTATATTTATATTTTACGTCGCTTTCAACTGCATGGTCATATTACGACGGATGACGGGGGCTTTTCCCTTCCATTCGCTAGAAACTCACAAACCAGCTACTCAAATGAACCTCACCCAGCCTGAGTTGCGCCGGCAATAGCCAGCATGAAGAGAGTTTGAATTTTAATGGTCACCCATTCAAGTCCTAACCCCGTCGGCCATTGCTTAACTTGAGTGAAAGAACGAGAACTGGTGGTGTATTCAACGTGCCATTGACACTGGCTCATTGAATTGATGTAGTTAAAATATTTGTTCAACAACTTTTTTTCAACATAGTACATGTTTTTACGAGAGTAATTCGGTTTTAGAACTTTACTCTGCTTTAACTCTCGACACGTGAACGTGGATCCTCCCTCTCCTCTTTCCCCTCCCTTGACCTCAACACTAGAGCGCTGCTGATATTTTTTTATTTAAATATTTATTTACACTTTATTAGGTAATAGGACATATTATATACAATACAAATAATTACAATATAAAATATAATAGAAAAAAAAAAAAATATATACATAATATATGTCCTAACTAAAGGGCGGGGTCATTGCCTATGGCAATCTCTTCCACCCAACCCTTATGTTAGCCTCGGAACACCATACAAGACTCCAAGTCTGATTTTCCAAAACTCGGCAGGGCACTGTATCAGTGAAGGATGTGACGGAGGAGTGTGGGGCCATCGTGAGGACAGTGCTGGAGGTGTGCGGGCGACCGGGGGAAGGAGGCTGGAACACGAACTTCACCTACACTCATATCTCCGATATCTTCAAAGGCAGTACCAATAAGAAAGTTATGGACGCAGGTACAGAAAGACATTTCTTCTTCTTTTACTCGAGAAAATAATCTCCTTTATTTTTGATTTTGAATGTTTTCATTATTCCGGACGCGACAACTTGTAATATTAACTGTGTAATTTATGTAATTACTATTAAATTATATATTATGAATGCTATAATCTTACTTATTGTCCCCGGTGCAGGCCCTGATGCATAATTTTCTACCTGAATTTACCTTAAAGAATCATCAATAAGAACCTACCGTCTACATACGTGCATATGAGAGAAAGTCCTCTATACTGTGTATTTTAAACAACAAGATTTTTTTTTGTACAGAATTCCATCTGCTATGGACATTAGTTAGTGAGAAAAATTTGCGGTTACAAGTATAGATCAAGGAAACTCATACTCCATGACTTATTTTAAAACTATGCAGTCTTGAGAATTTTATTGCAGGACACTACCAAGGATACCAGCAGAAACGGAATGGTCTTAACAAGCGAATAATTTTTATCATTTTTAATTTGGGTTTAACGTCGCTTTCAACGGCATGGTCATATCACGACGGGTGCGAATAATTTGAATGCTGATCTTTTCCATCCAGGTCATGATAAGCTGTCTGCTCATTCAAAGCTGAAGACTTGGGATCGGGTGGATATTGAGCGACTTATTCATAAGCTGACCCTTGAGGGCTACCTTATTGAAGAACTAGTCACCAATCAACTGGACATAGTCAATGCTTATCTGAAGGTGATTCTTTTTCATTCATTAACTTTAAATGGCACCTATCATTGAAGGTATTTTTTTTGTTTTGATAACATATATATTTTGTTGTTGTTGTTGTTTACATTTTTTAATTTAAAACTCCGGGTCAAACAGAAGTAGAATGATGTAGTAGCACAGAGAAAAACAAATTTAGATAATGTTGTGTCATATCAAATCCCATCAATATTTTGTTCTAAATAAGAATGTGATATTTATTTTCCATTAAATGTCGCATTTGAGTCACAAGTGGCGAAATTTGATATTTTTTGGCGGATGGGGCTGTTCTGGTTAAACGGTCACAAATATAAGCGTGCGATTAGCTCAGTGGTTAAGCACTCGCTTGTCATGCAGAAGGTCCCGGGTTCGATTCTCGAGCCTACAAATAATTTGTATTCTAAATTTGATTACGCTTCCGGTACGCTCGTGTTGACGCAGCACCTGAATGGGACGTATTCTGTCATTTCTCGCCCATCAGAGGGGAGACATACTATGGGATGGGCATTTGGGCAAGTTACAACCTACAACAGAGACCACAAGCGTCTACAGTAGCCAATGTTTCATGGCTACGAAAAGAAATGGCTGTGAATCACTCATCTTTTATTTTAATATATACGAAAATTTTATGATATTTACACCAATTACTTCCGAAAAAGTACTGTGATCGGAAGTACTGTGATCGTTTTTGTAAAAAAATAAATATTTTTTTGCTCCGATTTCAATTTTTTTTGATATCTCGAACTCTTTTTGAGGATATTGCGGTTTCTAATTTTTTCTATACTGATACAAGCCTAGCAGCGTTACGGCTAGGACTGCGGCGCGGTGCGTTCACCCAGGCATGGCCGTGCTGGTAAAAGAAAAATATTTGATAGTAACCAATGTATTTTTTTCTTTTCTTGGTAAAGCACTTTAACAAGGAATTACACCTGTCGTTCGTGCTGATCCCACCTATGTATTGGTAGTTAGATTTATACATATTTTAGCTTCTCTCACATTTTTATCTAATATTTCCAGCTGGGTCCCAAAGCATCTCTCCTCCTGAACAACACCTCCGGTGTGAAGATTATGTTCCCATTCGGAGATAAGAAGCCGCGACTCTCCACAGGGGCGGGGCCCTCTACCGGCAGCTCCAGCAGTCGTCAGCACAAGCTGAGTCCTGAGATGAAGAAGATCCATGATGACTGCTATGTAGAGCTCATGGACACTGTCCGAAGTGTGGCCAATAGCCTCTGCATCAGTGCCTCGGCTGTCATGAATATACAGGTAGCTAACCTAATGAACCTACCAATAGAAAAACCCATAGAATAAACCATTGTTTATAATATATTACTATTATTATTATTAGGTTTTTATTTATTTTATTTTATATAATATACCTATATCTATTTTTTTTTATATACATATTATACAGGGTCTTCATAAAGTCTCACCCAGGCCTAGGTTTCTCGAAAACGACTCAGAATATCAAAAAACGCAAAAACCCGTATTCCTTTATATTTAGGGGGATTGATTTTCAGCCAATTTTTTTTTTGCCTACACGGCCCCAGTCAGGCTGGGCAATCTGGGCATGGACCAACTTTAAAATCTTAAATAGAATGGTATGTCTTGTGGCATATTGTTTTAAAGGTCTTATTGAGAGAAGTTCATTACAACAAATTTCAGTGAGCTACGACTTACCGTTCTCGAGATACAGGGTCAGACGTCTTGCGTAATGGCCATATATTTTGACCTATAACTCGTTAACCGTAAATTATGGAGAATTTTTCTTGTTAATAATAACTCCTTATGGCAAGAACTTTCGAACAAGTTAAAACTTGATTTGTTTTTTCGTTAAATTTTTTTCGACTGTTCATCCGGCTGGCTGACGAAACCGACCAGAAACTAACATCAACAGAGTATGTCGAGTTATAACTTGTTCGAAAGGTCTTGTCATAAGGAGTTATTATTAACAAGAAAAATTTTCTCCATAATTTACGGTTAACGAGTTACAGGTCAAAATATATGGATATTACGCAGGACGTCCGACCCTATATCTCGAGAACAGTAAGTCGTAGCACACTGAAATTTATTGTAATGATTTTCTCTCAATAAGACCTTTAAAACAATATGCCACAAGACATACCATTCTATTTAAGATTTTAAAGTTGGTCCATGCCCAGCCTGACTGGGGCCGTGTAGGCAAAAAAAATTTGGCTGAAAATCAATCCCCCTAAATATAAAGGAATACGGGTTTTTGTGTTTTTTGATATTCCGAGTCGTTTTCGAGAAACCTAGGCCTGGGTGAGACTTTATGAAGACCCTGTATATTATTATTATTATTTTTTTTTTACATTCAATTGACAAATTGTTCTAATGTACTTTTTTATGTATTTATTTAAAAGAGCAATAAAAATACAGTCTTATATTGTCTTATATACAGGGTGGGGCAAAAGTCTGGAAACCCTTAAATATCTTTCGAATGGCTTTATCAGTAAATTTAAAATTTTGTACGGTAAACTGAGGCAATAAGACCTTCTTTTAGGGTGGGGCTGATTTTCGTTACCGGCCCCCATGTCGGGGCGAGGGGGGCCAACTTTATTTTTTCAAATACGAACCCCCACCTTACGATACATTTTTGGAAATGTCTTTAAATAAGAAATACTTTGGTGCAAATTTTATTTTTTTAATATTAACTGTTTGCAAATGGCGTCCAACTTTGTGTATGCAGTGTAAAGTCTGGAAACCCCTGAATATCTTTCGTAAGGGCTTTTTCAGTAAATTTAAAATAGTGTACGGTGATGGGTTGTAATTTGACCTTCTTTTAAAATGGGGGCGATTTTTGGTACCGGCCCCCATGTCGGGGCCAGGAGGCCAACTTCCTTTTTTGAAATACGAACCCTCACCTTGCGATACATTTTTGGAAAGGTCTTTAAATAAAAAATACTTTGGTGCTTAATTCCAAAAATGTATCGCAAGGTGTGGTTTCGTATTTAAAAAAATATGAAGTTGGCCCCCTTGTCCCAGACATTTGAGCCGGTAAAAAAAATCGGCCCCATTCTAAAATAAGGTCTGATTACCACGGATTACCGAACCTAAATTAAATTTACTGAAAAAGGCCTTTCGAAAGATATTCAGGGTTTCCAGACTTCACACTGCATACACAAAGTTGGACCATATTTGCAAACAGTTAATATTTAAAAAAATAAAATTTGCACCAAAGTATTTCTTATTCAAAGACCTTTCCAAAAATGTATCGCAAAGTAGGGGTTCGTATTTAAAAAAATGAAGTCGGCCCCCTGGCCCCGACATGGGGGCCGGTAAAAAAAATCGGCCTAACTGTAAAAGAAGGTCTTACTTCCCGGTTTACCATACAGAATTTTATCTTTACCGAAGAAGCCATTTGAAAGTTATTCAGGGGTTTCCAGACTTTTGCCCCACCCTGTATAAGATGAACGATTTTGAACAATGTTGACATGAGGATTTGGCTACTAAAAGAGCAATGAATAACAATCGGTGGGTACATGTACTTCTCTTGAAATATTTTCACTAATGCAAAAAATAAGTTTTTTGGAGTTGCAAGTTATTTTGTAAAAACAAAAATATATCGAAAGTAGAAAGTTAATCTTTAAATGTATGGTTTACGAAGTGTACTATTCACGAGGAAGTGTACTATTCACGAGGAAGTGATGTTCATAATTAGCAGTGTATTTTCATTTCATACAGTAAAAATTATTTCCGATCAATAAATATATTTTGAAATGAAACTATGTTTAAATTAAATATCTTTTAATAAATTTTGTTATAAAAAAATGTATTATTGTTTCTATAGGCTGTGCGGCTCATATCTCAGAATCTACCGGAGTGTGAGGAAGATATGCTCAAGATTGAGGGAGTTACAAAAGCTAACTTTGATAAGTATGGAAAAGAATTGCTGCATATAAGTCAACAGTATGCTGGACAAAAGCTAGGTAAGTAGCGTACAACATTAGTTTAAATAATTACATTTTCTAAAATGCCATAAAATGTATACAAATAATATATGTTAAAGCTTTTAATCGACACCTATGACTAAAGTTTTAACTATATTAAGTAATTTGATTTTTTTTTATATATAAATATATCTATAATTTGGTTTTAACGTCGCTTTCAACTGCATGGTCATTCGTCATATCTCGACGCAGGTGTTAACCTCCATTAGGAGGAAACTCACATACCTGCCACCAACATTAACCCCACCAGCCTGGGTTGAGTCGGAATGCAGCATCACGAAGTCTTCACCTCGCTGGACAATGTTTAACTTCGGTGATCCTACGAGAACCGGTGCATTCAACGCCCTATCGACGCTATCTGGCTAACTATCATTTTGCTTCCAGCTCTACAGTGTGAAATAGAACCAATGGAAGAAGACACCGTGGATGGGTTCCACAGTTTCAATGAGGGAGAACTGTCGTCTCACTACATCGCATCATCCCCAGGAAGTCATGCAAGAGGGGGAGAAGCTTTGGCGGGGGTGGTAGGGGTAGGAAGAGGAGGAAAGTGACCAGGGCTAAGAGGGGAGGAGGGTAAGTTCGCTCTTCAATGGCATTGATCTAACTGACTTCTTGCCTTTTACTAAACATGGCAGTGTCTTCATGACAAGTCTAGGTTTGAATAGCGGACTCCTGGAAATAGCAAGCAACACAAAGGTTACTCTCATCTGCATACAACAATATCAGATAGCTCTGCTTTGAGTGGAGAGAAAATAATGAGGGACACTGGAAATTATTCTGTTGGGCCTACAAGCCCTTCCGTCATTTATTTTACAAATCCCATTTGATATTTGGCTGGGGGACTATAAACAGGGAGTAGACCAGCATTGGCTTGGTTCTGGGGGGCCCTTGTCAATTATTAGCCTCCTTGTAAAGACAGTGGTAGAAGTGCTGAGTCATTCCTCCACTGTTTGGCTACCATCGTTCACGATGACGCCAACCTACGACGATGTGATATTTTCTATTTGTTTAATTATCACTTTTCAGCCGTGCCACCTCAAGTCAGAGCTCTCAGAGAGGGAAGAAACCCGCGGCCTCTGCCAACTTCCGAGCCAAGATACTCAAGGGCCGCATGCTGCCTATGCCTCAGAACAGATAGCAAGTCACACTCTCTCGGTCCAAGTTTTAGAATCTGAAATATTTTTATTTCTAGAAACTTTGACAGAAATAAAACTGGATAATGCAATACTTTCCTGAAGAAGAAATCGTTAGAAGCGTATTTCAAAGTGCACTAGGAGGCGCGTGTTTCAAAGTGCAATCGGTGTTTTTTCAATTAATATTCCGATCCGGTGCTTTTTTGATCGATCTGAACTCCTTGATAACTTAGGCACAAGTATCGTGATAGGTACGAGTATTAATCATATTACTATTTCTAGCCTTAAACATCTTGTTTGCGATGAAAAGTTTTAATTAGCTCATAATGATCGCATGATAGATTTTTGAGTCCTTAACAAAACAGGTCAAACAAATATAATATGTAAATACCATCATTTTAAAACACCAAGTGTTAATTGAAACGCGCTCTTGACTATTTTTTAAGAAAAGATACATGCAGCATACTATTTCTAGGACAAATACCTGAGTTAACCTGGTCTTACTTTTCTTCTCTACTTAACACTCTCTTGTCAATGTTCCCTCTTCTTACTATCATTTTCACTTGTTAAAAATAGTCTTACATTTAAAAAAAGATATTTTTGTCGTGAATTATGATTCCAATATGTAAAAAAATAGTTGTATAGATATTATTGAAATGTATAAATTTATTTGAACACAACTTCGTTAATTTCACACTCGAGTTGGAAAATAAAATTGTTTAAATATGTATTACGTAGGTATTTCTTCTCTTCTTCTCTGTATAAAATTTACGAGTACATTATTATACACATAAACTGTACAAAATAGAGCCTTTTAAATAAAATATAATTTTTTAATTTAAACTGTACAAAATAGGGCCTTTTTTTAAATTAAATATAAAATTCTAATTTAAACAATGACAAGAAATTGGGTTTTAAATACTACTTTCTTTAATTTAAAATGATTCGAAATTTTGGTATGTAGAACTCCGTAATTTTCTTTAAAAAAAATATACTTATAGAAGCAATATACATTATACACAACACACACTAAGGGCCACATTATGAAACAGGATTAAATCTAAACCTGACACGCCCTCAAGTCGGAGTTTTCAACCAATCACAGCGCATTATAGCGCGATCTCAGAGATAGTGTCCAATTAGATTAATTCTAATCCTGTTTTATAATTCAGCCCTTAGTGATGTAGGTACTGTTTGACTAATTATTGGTGCAATAAAAAGGCTTAAAACATATCAAATCTTGAGTGAAAACTAGTAATGAGCAAATACTATCCTCCTGAGACCTGGATGTACTTTTAAAAGTACATAAGACAGGTACTGACTGAGTCCTGAGATTTTTTTTATTTTTATTTATTTTTTATTCCTGTTCATAATAATTAAGGAAGTCATTATAAGTGTATAAGTACAAAGAAAATTACCAAATACGGCCTGAAATAAGAGATATCAATGTACTATATAAAGTACATAAGGACTCAATGCAGTGTTTTTTTCTACTATTACTCTCACAGCTGAGTAAATAAAAACGCAAATTTTCATATAAAAAAAGTGTTTGGTTTTTGACAAGATTTAAACTTTAGATGAACCTACTTACTGAAACAGTGAGAAACAATAAATTTTGATTTTTTTTTGTAGATTTTTTTTCATAGAAAGTAGAAAAATTATAGATTTTTTTCCATACCTATTCTTAAAGTTTAAGAACTTTGTCAATAAACATATCAGTACTTAGAACTACAAAATATAGAAATAGTTTTCTAAATAATCATTAGGTGGGAACTGACATCAATTTTGATGGAATGTTAGAAAGCAATTTGTGTTTTTTTGTTAAGCACAGAAAGATATTGCACTGAGTACATTTGATTTTTGTTCTTTGATTGCATTTTTCCCCACGGCACCTGTGTTGTTCGTCTTCAACAATAGGCAATTCTTCAACAAAACAAATTTGGCTGATTACTAGATTGAATCCCAATGTACTTTAAAAAGTACACCCAACTTTGGTTGTTGTTATTGGAAAGGAAACAAATAGTAAACACCATGAGGTAACTTCAGGTCCAAAGTAAAAGAAATATATATTTAATTTAAAACGTGTCAAAAATTCAATAATATTAAATTACTGCTTTTCATAGGGGTTGACGTTTTCTAGCGACGCTTGGACATGTTTTTAGCTCCAAATCATAACTACAAAGGAAGAGATTTTTTCCACAAAATTGTTTTGTTTACAATTCAAAACAGCTGAATAAGATATTCCGACCAACTTCATACCACTATCTTCTCTCAAAAACCGGCAGGAATTTTTGAAAATTCCATGTACTTTTAAAAGTACGCCAGGTCTTAATCAGTACTTTCTGGTAAACATGCCCAGGTCTCAGGAGGCTATGTATTTAGTTTTGAATTTATATGTATTCATCCACTGTTTGGTCCAATGATAAAGTTTTGGATTTCGGTCTAGAGTCTAGACTCTAGAGCTCTAGACAGTAGAGATTAATACCTGTAAGGTGAGAAATATACCTCACCTTACAAAAAGTTCAATCTTAAACTATTAATAGGGCATGATAAGAAAGGTCTTAAGAAGCTCATTTCATCTAACTATGTAAATAATAATGACTTCTTATTATTGTTCTATTGTTAATCGCTATCCAAGGAACTCTGTATATTGATTCTATGTTTGTTTTGAGGTATCTGCCCCACTGTACCCCGGAGGTCATTATTGATACAGGTTTTACGCTCCATTAGCTGGAAAATTATAAACGAGCTATCGATATTAATTAACCTTACCTATCCTAGTTTGGGCCGGGAATAGCCAGCATCGTGAGGGTTCAAATTTCAATGGTCTCCCACTGTGTCCTTATCTTGCCAATGCTGTTGAACTAGTGGTCTTACGAGAACCGGTGTATTCAGCGCGAACTAGAGTGATATGTAATTATCACTTCTTCTATTTTGTTCCTTGACAAAACCACTAGTAGAGGTCTTAGCGACGCAATTTTATATTTGATCCCAGGACCTTCTTCTACCCATGTTTGTTTTTTGTTGTTGTTTTTTTGTTCTTCTTTCTTGAAGGTCATAAGCATCCTCAAGGTCCCATTATGACTAAACCTTCTGAATCATAGAACACTAAAGAGAGACTAGTAAACGTGCAGAGAACTAGTAAACTTCTTTTCTCATGATCGACTTGGTCATAAGGAATCTCTTCACAGACTTTTCGTTTCAGTAGAAGCATGAGAGTAGATAACTGTTCTAGGTGTTGAGTCGTAGGCTATTGTAGGAGGGATAGACAACTCATTCTCCCACCACAGATCTACCGTGTTTCTGTCTTCCACAGACTGAAATCAAACCAAGTTACACGTATTGAAAATGTCCAGTAGAAATAGACACTAAAAATAGTTATCCAAGGTAAAATATTTTCATGAACATCTCAATTGAAGTAATTTAAATTGCACGTCAAATATGTATCACCAAAAAGATTTAAATCTAATCCTGGACTATTCCTTACAATGAAGGATTTGCACATTTGAGTGAGTAATCTTTTTCCCAAACAAATCAGTTTAACCATTTGGGTGAGGGGGGTCAGTGTCCTTTATTAAATTTTGCAGCTGTATAGCTGATGATCAGCTCACACAAGTTTCGGAAGTAACAAATCTACATTCTTATCACCGGCAGTGATTCCAAGAAAATAATAATATGACATTATGGCAGATTAATGTTATAAATTAAAATCATGTGAAATTTTCTTATGTTTTCGTGTAAAGTGTGACACAAGATGTATTTTTATCTATTAGACTTATTAAGAATTCTGTAAAGAAGCCCTCGTGATTCTTACCAATGTGGAACTAGTGTCTTTTTCGGGCGTATCATACCGAGTGTTCATAATACTCTGGGGAGGCAGCGATAATTCCAATACAGGGTGGTCCACAGACACTTTGATCTGATCTAACAAGAGGCCGTTGATTCGTTTGTAATCTGCGAGAGTGGTTATCAGATATCTGAAATGAAACCAGAAGACCTAATTCAACAACTCAACGTTTCAAATCCATTAAACTGACCATCTGCATATTACAAGTGGTCGATTTTTGGTTTTTGAAAGAAAAAAAAAATCAAGTTATCTATCTACGTAAGTTATAACTCGAAAGTCACTCATTTAACACTCAACCACCCATCTCTTTTTCTTCGTTCTGTTACCTCCTAGGAGACTGAAATTTGGTATGTAGCCTTTTGTAAATTTTACTTTATACCATAAAGTAAATTATACTGGGAAGGTCTCTTCAATACTCCAACTGAGGCATCAGCAGCGGGGAAAAAAGCCAATCAACTTTTCATCACTGTTTCTCTGAACCAGTAAATTTTCGGTGGCTGGAATTTTTTATGTAGGTTCGACGCCAGCCGTAGGGGAAAACGCCACTGTCACAAAGTTTTGAGTAGTGACCGTAGCGAAGCACGGGTTAAACAGCTCGTCTTGTCATAAAAACACAAGACAAAATTCAAGAATGCATGAAAAACCGTGTTTCTATGCTCCTGCTCCCCTATTGCTTCATGTTCATAGTACGGAACTATCAATCTTTGATTATTTTTTCAAGATGTCTGCACGTAACTTTAAAAGTTACAATTACGCAAACATAATATTTTCATTTCTAATATTGGGAAGTTTATCATAGGGTTAAAAAGATTTACAAATTTCTTTAAATATTTTAATATTACAATCTAAATCTAATTTCATAGAAAGGTTTCTCACCTGTTTTCATCGGTCAGCTTTCTGATGTGGCTCACATGGACGCTGCATTGTTCCGCCAGCCCATGGCAGTTGCTTACCTGGGGGATATGCTGAGACTCTGCTGAAGAGCAGAACACTCCAGAGAAAGGTCCTTGTAAGCTTTCTCCAGCGCTCGGTACCGCTTGCAATGAGCAGAGTTGATTTCCAACAGGGATAGGATTTCCTGTGCATTAACCATACTGGCTGATTCCTTGTAAATAAAATTAATAATTAGATTTATTTAAAGAAATATCTTAAGCTAATTTCTGGTTTTTCTAAGTTGTAAATTAATTGTACTAACACATTCTACAACAAAACATGGAGATTTCGAGATATGAAAGTACTATGTTTGTATCATACTTTACGAAATTTCTATAACCTGTTTGTAAAATATCTTTGAACAACACTTATCGAGTATATTTCTTGTAAGATTTAAAAGACACCTTTAATATTTCTGATTTATTGCCTACTTTTTTCTGTAAATATCATCAGGTAAGTGTTCAATTGAACTACTTCAAGTGACCCAATTCAATTTCGGTCGATTGACCTAAAAAAATGAAATACAAAGACCTAAAAAATACAAATACAAAGACCTAAAAAATACAAATACAAAATCTTACTTTCTCTGCATGGTTATCGTCATTGTTCGTGATTTGATGATTTTCTGTAGCGTTTTTTATTCTTTCGTTCAGCTGGACAATTTGTTCATTCTTCTCTCGAATATCTTGACGGAATGTTTCCATTTGAGCCTCGTATTTACTTGTCAATTCTTCTAGTGCAGTGAGTTTCTCACTTTCCTTTAAAATCTGAAAATAGTAATTGATTGCTTGATGAATTTCAAAAATAATTTGTTGCGTAAAGGCATACGACAGTTTCAAAACCAGAGACACTCTTTTTTTTTCAGACAACTATCAAGATTACGTAGGAATACCAAGGATCACCTATCACTTCCCTGGGGACTGAACTTTAGTGCCAGCAGACGATTTTTTTGTTATTGTTATTTATAGTACTTGTTAGCTAGCCCACTTTCTTGTGGTTTGAAGATCGTAATTATTTAAGGTCTGTTCTTATTTTACCTACATTGCTTTGAAGCTCTTAACGGCGCGCGGTGCAGCGTTTGAAATTATGACTTTATTTTTGCTGAAAACTTCTTTACTAGAGTAACTGGTAGCAAATTGTGACTTCTCATCTGTAATTTATTCGACCCAATAGCGCTAGATCCCCATTTCTGCGTCATGAAGTGGCTTATACTCACCTCGCTTTCATAAAATGACAGTTTCTCCTTCACTTCCTGTTCCATTGTCTGTTCTCGGATTTTCAAATTAGCCTCAACTTCTTTGAGCATTTTGTTATGTTCTGTCATTTTGGTCATTGCGTTTTGGAGCTGCCTGAACTCTTCTGTTCTCTTATTCAATTCATCCATCGTGACAGAAAACTGAAAAAAAGAATATTAACCCTCTTAGAGATTGCTATGAAATACAAAATATATTTTATGAACGCCTGACTGAATTTGTAGCTCTGCAATGTGCAATAATATTACCAATATATAAAATCTTTGTTTTCCTGTCATTTTCTTTTATCTGCATTGATGGTTGAGCGATGAAAGTGGTAGTCTGGTAATCCATGTAGCAGAAAAATCCGTTGGTTCGAATCTTACCCGCTGCATGGATTTATTTTCATTTACTTGAGACCGCAGCACGGGGAAACGGCCAGTTTGTTTATCAAGTTTTTCATAACTGAACTTACTTCCTTATAAAGCGCTTCATAACTCATGTTCAGTCTGTGGTGCTGATCTTCCATTACTTTGCTCAGTTCGTTTCTACACTTCCCTTCAGTTTTCACCATTTCCAACTCTGTCCGCATAGCTTCCTCATTACTTTTACAATCCTCCAGTTTCTCTCTCGTCAGTGCCAGCTGATCTCTTAGTTCACATTCATTGCGAGCTCCTTCCTCTTTCACTTTCTCTATTTCAGCAGACTTGTGTTTCAGCTTCTTTTCATAATAAACTTTTATTGTACTTAGTTCATCCTGAAAAGACAGAAGGTATTATAATTTCTGATAAACTCTCATAAATCTTAGATGTCATATATCTATAAATTACACGAGATACATAAATTTTGAATGGAATAGATTTTGAACGATTTGTGAAATCTACCAAAAAGTTTTATTATATGTTTATCCAATGCGAGTACCAATACTTTAATTGAAGAGTTCATAGTTATTAATTGTTAATTTTGATCGCAGATGTGTCCATGTCATAAAATAGTTACTCACCTTCAAACTATTTAAACTAAGTTTTAGCTGACTGTTCTCATCTTGTAATTGACTAGATTCGTCTTCAAGTGACTTAACGGTCTGACAAAAGGTAGAGGTTTGGGCATTTGATTCTTTGAGTAAATATTCCAAGGAAGATATCTTTTCGTTGAGAGTTCTCTTCTGAAAATATACAGGGTGATTCAGAAAAGTACCGTCAAACGTTAACCACATATTCTATGGGCTAGTTAAGGAGGGGTCAACTCTATAAAAGAAAGTGCGCAAATGACTCCTAACGGAGGTACACGCCCATTTCAATTTCAATACACTCTGCACACGCTGATGACAAATCAAAACTATCAAAAGTCAAGTTTTCAATTTACTCCACTTACATCCATTGTTAAATAATGAATTGGCTGAAAATTCTTGTTCTAAAATTGTATGCTAGTTGCATAGGTTTCAAAACTTAATGCGGTTTTAAAATCTTCAATTTCAATTTTCAAGCTTTTGTGTTAATTTGAGGGAAAAATTATTCAGACCATTTTTGTAGACAATGACATAGGTTTTAAAATGATGAAAACCAAATTCAATTACAAGCAACGACTAAAAAGTTAGAACGTTTTTTCTTCCATCTGACCCTCCTCAGACCGCCCCTGAAATTGGAATGCTGTTAAATTGTATGCCAAAAGAAAGGTTTCATCTAGTATTGAGAGTGATTTTTTTACCATATCGCGATATCCCAAATAGGTAAGCCGTAAAATGAAAATTTCGATTGTTTAAAAGTACCTTAAGGGGCGTGTACCTCCGTTAGGAGGCATTTGCGCACTTTCTTTTATAGAGTTGACCCCTCCTTAACTAGCCCATAGAATATGTGGTTAACGTTTGACGGTACTTTTCTGAATCACCCTGTATAGATTACTTTGTCAAGTACCCAAATAAACAAACTTTCAAACAAAATATTTGATTAAAGATTGAAACTAGAAAATGATCAAATTGAATAATCTCGGCGTCTATCTGGTAATTCAGAGTTCGTGGGTTTGGAACCTAGCTAACTTAGATATGACAAGTTATCCTTCCATTAGGGATTTTGACCTCACAATGATACGTCTTAAGCCTAAGGTAGGGTCGTCTGCTGGAAATATGCTGGAATAATAGGACTAATAATTAGTCCTTATCGGACAGAATAAATAAGGCGATATTATTATTATTAAATAAAAGAACCGAAATTTAAGAATGTATATTTCATTGTTGTTGCTCTCTGACGTAACAAGTTAATATAGAGATTATTTTAGCGTGAACATCTAACTGACATATTCATGAAAGATATGTTATAAAGCTCAGCGAATAGCAATTTTTTTTAAAATGTGGGTTGAACGTCGCTTTCGACTGCATGGTCAATCATATCGCGACCGGGGTATTACCCTCCATTCGCAGGAAACTCACAAACCTGCTACCCACATTAACCTCACTTAGCCTGGGTTGGGCCGGAATGCCAGCATCACGAAGTCTTCACCTCGTTGAACGTTGCTTAACTTTTGTTTAATCTAAAGAATTTGTAATTTTACCAAGGTTGTCAATTCTTCATTTTTAATCCTCTCGCTCTGTAGGTCGTTCAACGTGTTGATTTTGTCCTTCTGAACTTCGCAGAGTTTGGTTTCCAACTGTGTGAGACGTTTCTCTAAGTTAGAGATCTGTAAATATAGAATTTATCAGCTGAAGAATATATTTTATCATTGGTGAACAGAAAATAGTAACTAAGAACAGGGTGATCCCACCTGATATCTAATTGATATCGAGCTAGGTTCCTGAAGTAGTTACATTACATCACGAAATAGAATTTACGATCATGTTGTATGGATCTATGTTTATTAATTAATGTAATTTTGTTTGGCTTTAATAACCTATAATTATTTAGAACCCTTTGGCTGCATGGAATGGCCATGCCTACCAATGCCAAAAAAAGGCTCACTCAGCCTGGGTGAAGCCGACAATAGCCAGCCAGCATCACGAGGATTCGAATTTGAGTGCTACCCACCAAGTCCTAGGCTCGGATTTAATGAACGGCAATAAAGCGTAGACTATGTCTATACTGTTGTTATTATCATTGTAACAGACAATCACATAACCGACTATAGTAACACAACTAACACATACTAGAGTAACAGTGTCCATCACTGCAGCTTTCAAATAATTTGGGTATAGTCTAGAATCTAGATCTTGGCTTGGTTCTGGGGCCCTTGTCAATTATAGCCTCCTTGTAAAGACAGTGGTAGAAGTGCTGAGTCATTCCTCCACTGTCTGGCTACCATCGTTCACGATGACTCCACCCTATGATGATGATGATAGCCTAGATCACTAAAGCTAAGAGCGTTGTTGACTTCAGTGATGTGACGAGGGGGATTGTGGCTTTTGCAGAGGTGCCCCTTTCCAATACTCAACAGGGTGTGATTGTAGGGATTCTTACAAAAAAAAGTTACTGATGACGAGAACTGTGTGATTCCAATGTGCTTCTTTTAACCTCGCAATTCTTCGCCTCCACCAGATGCTTGACCTGGTCCATCCTCTTCTTATACAACTCCATCATCTGCTCACACTTCTTCACCTCACTCTGGTGCACCTCGCACTCCACTCTCAACCTCTCGTTCTCACCACTCAGCTGGCTGATCTCCTCACGACTCTGCGAAACAAGAGGGTCAAATATATCATTGAAAATTATCCATTGTTTTTGTAGAGAGTACAAAGATTATATTATATTCTCTCTTTTATATATACCTATATTTATACATTTTTTTTTCTTTAATATATGATGGAACATCAGTAACACTTTACTTCTCGCTATAAAATAAGTGGTAACCGTATGGGTTTGATGGCAGAGATTGCATCAGGCAATAATCGCGCCTTTGTCAAGATTATTCTTGTCAATAAAGAGTTATTATTATTATTAAAGAGAGGCGAACAATGATAAATGAAGTAGTTGTTTTCAATGAGCTGTGAGTCAAGATAAACAAGAGTTGTGAAGAAAAGGATTAGTGAACGAGTAGCTCAGTCTCAGTCCGGCAGCTCAGTGGTAAAGACGGCAGTCTGTGAATCCAGAGGTTGCGGGTTCGAAACCCAGCCGGTACACTATGAAACTATGAATTAGAGATAAAAGAAAACTATTTAAGAAATGAAACTACCCCACAAAACAAGAGGACTGTATATCCTAGTGTGGGGTGGTCGCATTAAATATATGTTACCTATTATCGTACAATAATTATTAATGCAAATAAATTACAAATTACACGACAAGTTATCTTCACATTTGGCATTTTTACCACATAATAATGCGTCTTGGGCTTACTGCTGGAATATCGTAACTAAGTCTGTGGTTCGAGTCTTAATCATGGCAAAATTTATAACACAGATAATAACTTTTTATAACATTACCTCTGTCTTCAAAAGGAGAGATAAAGACGGACGTCAGAAACAATGTACGTATGCGTGAGGAAAAGCACTCGTTAGTAATGATAAACATCATGTAGCTTATCCTACTTACTTTACTCTTCTCTTCCTGGAACTGCTTCTTTCTCCTCTGCATGTCAACTGTCACTTCACACATTTCCTTCTGTAACAAGAAAAGTCGTATCAATTTTCTCCTCATACGTGTCATTCAAGTCTTTATTTCTGTTAGTGGAGGTGCACTATCACCAGTTCCATGGGCAAGATAATCATGAAAGTTATAACGAACAAAATTCCAAGATGGTATGAGAACTGAAATTTCGATAGGTACTGGAGTATAGACTTCATCTCGTCCTACGATAACAAAACCTTGGAGGGGAATTAAAAGAATCCCAACATTAGTTTTATTCTCACATCTTCCACACTTGAAGTTACCTACCAAAGATAAATGAATATTAAAAATACTGATAATCATAACATTCATTTAACATTAAACATTAAACAGAGCGAGTTAGCGCGCTAGCATTGCACACATGGTGACCTGGGTTCGATTCCCAGCGGGAGGATTTTTTCTGCTCTGTACTTGGATGTTCGGGTCCACTCATACTCGTGAGGAAAATGAATAGTTACTTGTATGAGTAACGACCATGGCGCATACAAGTAAAAGAAATTAATGTAATAGAATAATTCGAATGTAAGGAGGCTCTTAGTAATGCTGCGTACCCACAAAAATGTGAAGAGGCCTTGTGCTTCACCACAAGAAATTGTACAACATTATTATTTTCAACAATAACTTTGGGAATGTGTTACCTCAATCTGGTTGAGTTTCTCCTGATATTCTCTAAGCCTATCCTCGCAGTATTCTCTGTCCGAGCAACATTCTTCCATGAGCAAGAGGAGGTTAATGTTTTCATCACGCAGAGTATTCTCTTCCTTCATCAAGTTGGCTATCTGGAAAATAAATAGAAAAGCCACAATTCGGTAACCCCTGTGTGACATCTTTACCTCTTTCAACACTCATTTCAAGGCCTCAGAGTACGAGGAAACGGCTAGTTTCGTATAAACAGCTGTTTTAGTGTTTTCCTGTTCTTGGTTTCCATTACGTAAAATAAGGAATATGAAAAACCATTAGTTTTAACAGATCCAAGACTGGACAACTATTACTTTCGATGATTTCTAATATTAGAAACGGAAGTAGTGTTCGTTTTTGTAAAATGATAATATTTTTTTTTGCTCTAATTTTATTTTTTCATATTTCTGGACGTTTCATAATCTCCTGAGCAACTTTGGTTTTGTGTCGGTCTGTCTTTCTGTTAAATGCATTCCTTGTAACGCGAAAATCTCAGAAACTACGGAACGGATTTCAGCGAAATTTTGTACACATATTTATTATGCCAAACTATTGGCATAATGGGACTACCTGTCTTGCGCTGACAGTCTAAATAAAGCACTACTTATACTTATATTTCACATTTAAAGTCACCTAGTGCTGACATTGCTAAACTTGGAACTCGTTCATGGATTAAAAATTTAACTTTTTATTAAAATCCCCTCAACACTTGAATAAACAGGTGTACTAAACGCCTCAATGCTTCTCAATGGTTCTTACCTCTATCAAACTCCAGCAGTAGTACTTGTGGTAGTTGTGCACCTTCCTGTAATGTAATGACTCTTACCTGTATCAAACTCCAGCAGTAATACTTGTGGTAGTTGTGTACCTTCCTGTAATGTAATGGCTCTTACCTGTATTAAACTCCAGCAGTAGTACTTGTGGTAGTTGTGCACCTTCCTGTTGGCGTCAGCTAGCTCGGACTCTTTGCGTTCCTGAAGAAAGCAACGAAATGCAAGTAAAAATGTACAAATAAAAAGAAATATGCTATTCTATCGGTAATAAAGTCATTATCCAGCCATTGTTTCTATTGCTCTTCAACTTTAGAGTTTTTATACCTCCAAAATAAAATTATTATAAAGACCCGTCCTCTAGTAGTCAAGTGGTTAACGCGCTAGTCTGGTAATCCAGGTAGCTTAAGGATCCGTTGGTTCGAATCCTACTCAGTGCATGAATTTTTTCCTCATTCATTTGAGTTTGTGACCACATAATAATAAGGCTCTGAGGGTTAGACGGTAGAATTTTTTGAGCATTAACCTCGCCTGGTGGTTACCTTCCACTAAAGTGTGTTATTAGTATTATTAATATAGGCATACCTTTCACTTTGGAAGTATTAAATTGAAAGTAACAGTCCAAATGTAGCCTCACGAAATTTGCCTACTAATTATATTTATTTTGCATAGCTATACAGCTATACACATATACACAGTTTTTAATTGCACTCACCAGTAATTTGTTCAATCTTGATGCCTGTAAAAATAAACAACAGATTTTAATACACAGATATAAACTTTTCGGACATGATTTTTAAGATGTATTGTAACGAGAGAATGATCAAGAACTTTCTTTTATTTTGTAAAAATAAGTAACATCAAAATATCCTTTGAAAGATGCATATCATTAGAAAGATGCAAGATCCTTGGACCTACGTCATCTATACTTTGATATTTCTATCCTTTTGTTCATAGGATAGTTTTTAGAAAATATTTGTATTTTCTAGTTTGTATTAGTTTAGTAATTTACTTTTATACTTACTAATCAGATTGAGCTTAAAAAATATTGTAAAAAATATTGAGCTTAAAAAAAACAGTCCTTTTTAAGTTTTTCTGTACACGAAGTGCTCATTTTCCAAAAATTACCCTTGTTGGCAAAAAGGTATTTTTACAATCATTCACTAATAACCCTGAATGTCATACTGTTACCAGAAATCTCGAAGCATATTAGATTGTATTTCAAGACAATACTCTAAAAATAACTCACATTTCGCTCAAGCTCATGTATCACTTGGTCCGATTCTTGAGTTTTGTTTCTCTGTAACAAAAGTAACTTGATATTACCTTTTGAACTTTACAACTTTACTTCATTATTACATCACATGATAACATTACATGTCACATGTCATCATACACCACATTACCATTGTGGAGATCTCAAAATAGGCATTTTCGGAAATAGAGGCAACGGTTGCTATGTCAGCCTTTCGCTGGAACTTGTATCTTGTCATTTGCTCGTATATCTACAGGCCTAGAAAAACACAGGTACCCTCTCTGTAGCAAATAATAATAATTGCAACTTTACTGTTGCTAGATAAGGTTTATCTAGCTTTATTTGGGGGTGCGGCTCCTGTTTTTGACTATTTATTTAAATATCATATGAACCTTTTAGGGGGTCAAAGAGTTTTGGAAACACAGGTACCCTAAAACAATCATTTGTTTCTCGCTTGAATAGTTACCTTTACATACGTACTTATATAAATAAATTAGAAAGAAGACATTCAAATAAGGAAAGAAACAATCATTATTATTTTTAAGTCTACTTACAAGTGCCTGAATATTGTTTTCGAGGTAAGAGACGTCATTCTCGTAGAGTTTAAGTGAGTCCTCCATCAGTGAAATTGTCTGTTGATGATTGTCAATCTAAAACAGAAGGGAAAATATTTTTTATAAAGTTGTGTTCTCTCATTTATTTTATGAGGTATAGAAAGAATTGCAATATGAGAACTTTTTTTTCTTCTTTCATTAGTGTTTTATTATTATTAAATATTTATTAGGAGGACAAAGTAATAATGTACAATATTTACAGTATAATATTAAAAAATAATTATAAAATAGTTTGAAAAATCAATAAATAAATTAATTACAAAAAAGAAAAACGTGCCAGCGTCGATGGCATGTTGAATACACCGGTTCCCTTCAGAAACACCGAAGTTAAGCGACATCCAGCGAGGTTAAGACTTGGATGGGTGACCATTCAAATTCTAATTCTCGTGACGCTGGCTTTTCCCGGCCCCACTCAGGCTGGGTGAGGTCAATGTGAGTAGCAGGTTTGTGAGTTTCCTGCGAATGGAGGGTAAAACCCCCGTCGTGATATGACCATGGCAGTTGAAAGCGACGTTAAACCCCACTTAAAAAAAAAAAAAAAAAAAAAAAAAAAAAAAAAAAAAAAAAAAAAAAAAAAAAAAAAAAAACGTACTAATAATGTCCTAACTAAAGGGCTAGGTTATTGCCTGCGGCAATCTCTTCCACCCAACCCTACTTGAAAGGTAAAAATAGTATTTAAAATGGTCTTTTTTTCGTGAATGGTGACCGATTTAAAAAAAAAAAACATTCAAATGAAGTTAAGTATTAAATATCTATGAATTTTAATTCATTCGCACGTTTGTTTTATAATTTCAGATGCTTAAGTTTTTCTGATAAGACTTCACCAATTTATTATGAATAATAAGTTTTTTTATTATGTTGGAACGTGACTTTACAAACATGTTTGAAATTTCAATAAGTAGGTGATAAGAATTTGTCATTCTCTTGCAAATGATTGAGACGTAAGAAAAATATCTATAAGAACCTGTACTTCCTTTTTATATGTGTTTTTTTAATATAGATAGGTAGATATATTTTTTTAATGAAATAAACACTACTAAAATAAGCCCTTTGTATACGAAGCCTCTCACAAGTGAAATACTCATGTTATGAACGGTTGAGGCTAGAATGCTGAAAATTTGATAGGTATGTTGTTATCACCGTTCAAGACACTGACGGGTTGAAAAATTGGAACTCGTTTGAAGCCCTTGAGAGCCCATTTTCTGATTTTCAAGAGGACGTCATATCTCCTCAGTGGAAAAAGATAAAATCAAGAAATTTTGTACTTGTTCAAATGTGCATGTACTTCATTTAGACTTTGTTTGCAACCGGAACGAGTGAAGCCACTTAATAAAAACAATACTTTCTATTCCTTATACCTTAGAGAGGGGTATTTTTCTTTTGGATAAATTTTTTTTCCAGGTTCGATATTTCCAAATATTTCCATTTTATTCTAAGGTCAACTTCGTCACACATTCGTGAAAGAAAAATGCGTTTCGGTACTTTTAAAGATAAACAATGGACTTAACCTAGAAAAGAACTGGAAGCAAGAATTTTCTACTTCCATTTTGGTTAACCAAACTGGAAGAAGGAAGAGAAAAGTTTCCTCTTCCAAAAGAAAAATGACTTGCTTCCAGTTTAATTAATTTTTTTCCAGTTTGGTTAGAAAGAAAAACACGGCTTAGGTAATTCCTTACCTATTCCTTATAGGTAATAGAAAGTAAAAAAAAATCGCCTAGTATTCAGTAGCGCATTTTTCACGTCGCCATTCACTCACCAGATCCTTTCCGCTGAAGTAGTTATCTTGTGCTGGCCCAGGCGAGGGCCCCTGAGGGAAGAAGTTGAAGTGGCTGACCGAGAAGTTCTGCAGGGAGGTGCTGCGTAGCATCCTGCTGTCTAGCAGGGGCTGCCAGTCCTGGGGAGCCCTGTGCGACAGCGGAATCACCGAGTTCTGAAATCAGTATAATCAGTATAAACAGAAAAGTGAGAAGTTGTACTAGATGTAAATTAATATCAGAACATACCTGGACAACTGTTTCGAACTTATTAGCTCTTATCAGCAGGTAATAGTTCTGAATATCCATGTCATCAACTAACCTCTCTATTTTAATCAGTATAAACAGAAAAGTGAGAAAATGCGTTCCGATTATTATTATTATAATTATTATCTATGAATCGTGTAAAACTGGACTTTATGTTTAAACATAATTATCTATTTTATATTTTTTTATAACTTATTAATCCCTCTTCTGGCTGGGGGACTATAAACAGGGAGTAGACCAGTATTGACTTGGTTCTGGGGGCCCTTGTCAATTATTAGCCTCCTTGTAAGGACAGTGGTAGAAGTGCTGAGTCATTCCTCCACTGTCTGGCTACCATCGTTCACGATGATGCCACCCTATGATGATGAATCCCTCTTCTGTTTATTGTAAACAAGTTAAATTTTAATTAAAAATTAATGATAGATTGATGTTACAACATTTAGAAATATTGAGATATTAATATAATAGGCAACATCACTGTACTAGTTATGCAGTTAACTACAATATAGAATTGTGACATATCAAAATCCATTTAAATAATTACATTTGGAAAGTAAATTACTTACTTACAAAAGTAAGTAGGTAGAGAAGTGGAAGAGAATGTCGCATGGATTATCAATGATGAATTATCGATTAATAAGTTATCATATTTTGTGTTAATCACGTGATATCACAATTACTTAAACTCGCTTTAATAAATCCACGCTGAAACCGGGACTTGAACCACCGACCTTCAGGTTACAAGTCTATTGCCTTATCCTTTAAGCTACTGAGATCAGTTATCTAATAATAAGTAAAAGTTATACTATCAGTGCACCGTATCCAATACACACCTCCACACAGGAAGTGGCAATACACACCTCCACACAGGAAGTGGCAATACACACCTCCACATAAGAAGTGGCTTTGTCTTAAGTGTCTTGGCTTACCCTCAAAATCTCGTGCAGTTCGTCCTCGATAGATTTCGTGGCTCGTTTCTCAAGAGTGGTCGCATTATCTGTCGTTAGGTAATTGCCCAGGAATTTGAAGAAGCATTGAGCTGCGGGGAGCAAACTCATGAGCAGGAACGTGTCCGTTATGACGAGGGGGGAGGCACTTGCAGAGGGGAACAGCTGAGCTCTATCTGTCTACAGCGAAACAGAACATTCTTTTCTTCAATTCTATATACTTTTTCCTATACCTACTCTTCTTCATTCACCTTGCCTCAGTATCAGTATAAACAGAAAAGTGAGAAGTTGTATTAGAGAAAAGACTTTTCCCAAACTTTTGGAGTTGGCATAGGCGAGCTCTTCCATAGGCTTGAGATTGGTTGGTTCTCGCACTCCTACATCATTATACGGCAGAATGCCCTTCCGAACATCAACCTGTTAACTTTTGTGGTATTGTCTTCTGTCCTGACATGGCTGGTACCTTATCTGTTTAACTTCCCCCAGCGGGACTTATTATTATACCTACTACATCACTACCAATTGCCTTAAATTTCAAAAAATGATGCAAGTACAAACTATTTCTTAAAGCTTAAATTAAACTGTGATTGTCACTTGAATTACAAACCAAAGTATTCTACTTCTCTATATATCACTTGCGAGATTATCTGAAGGATAAACATATTGGAAGTATTGAAAAAACTTACTTAAGTTCAAAGTTTGAATTGTAAGTTATTGCAGTAAATATGATAACTTTAGTAACAATTTACCTGATGTACTCTTACAGAGAATTGCATACTCAATCACACTACTGAGATTGAATTAAAAGTAGAATATCATTTCAGAAAATCTTCAATGAAAATTTTAATAATTATACACGATTAAAATTTGTCAATAAATAATAAAAGATTTTGTCCCTATTTTCAATGCTAGGATATATCAAAACTCCGGCAAATGGAGAACTGGGATTTTATTCTCGTCGGTGGCCGATATTGGACGGGAAAAGTCAAATAATCTTTTGGTGCAGGATACAAAAAGTGCACCCAGCTCAAGTTTTCTAACATAATCAAGATCCAAAATGGTCCAAATTAAATAATAAATGGTTGTCTGCGTTTTAAGAAACTGTTAACGATAGCAAATTATTTGAGACAGAGTTGCGTCCCCTCTTTTACTTGGACATTCCTAGTTTAGAATCTTGTCTTGGCATAGTTCACAAAACTGTGTGCTGGCTTCCCAGATGACTCAGAGCTCCACCGTATTATAATTTTAAACATTAAGTACGTATAAACAAATAAACATTAATTATGAAGTGCCTGGTACATTGTATTTTATTTTTTACAGAAATATTGCAATGGGCGTAGATCCAGGGACCTTCCCTGCCTTTCAGGATGTATCAATGACATGGTTTTTTTACACACAATATTGTATACATATATACATACATTAAAAAATATAATCACAGTTATACATATACATACATTAAAAAGGTATGTATAATAACTAGAAGAGGTAGTGGGTTTAATTTGGGTTTAACGTCGCTTTCAACTGCATGGTTATATCACGAAGGGGATGTTACCTCCATTCGCAGGAAATTCACAAACTGCTACTCACATTAACCTCACCTATCTAGGGTTGGGTCGGAATGCCAGCATCACGAAGTCTTCAACTCGCTGAACGTTGCTTAACTTCGTTGATCCTACGACAACCGGTGCATTCAAAGGGCCATCGACGCTGGCTAAAAATGAACTTTTAGGTATACCTAGCCTCGATTAGTCGCCTAAAGTAAAGTAACCCTCCTTGTTTTCAAACAATAATAAAGAAAACTGGTGTCACACCACGACTTTCCTTATCACTGGACAAAAAGTCGTAAACTGGTGATGGTGACTCAACGGTAACAGTAAGCTAAAATTCTTCAAATTCGTAATCAGGACCTCAAAATCATTGGATTTGATGTGTCACAACCCCTCTAAGATTAATAGTAAAAAAGTTAGTTCAAGCGGACCCTTCAAAATACCGGTAAATTGGGGCGGGGTTCAAAAAGTTCAGGATATGAAAAAAATGATCTGAGTAAACACCTTTATTTTTTATTCTAAGAAAATATCTCTAGCTCTACCTCTTGACGTCTCTGCTTCTGTTGAACTTGTAAGTCTAACTTTAAGCTCGCCCTCACACTGACCGTTTCAAAAAAATAAATTACTGCGCCTATCGGGTTGATACTGGAGTAGTAATATCTACAATAGTTTTGTTTTATGTAATTTTATTTATGAAAATAGTTTTAAAGAAATACTTTTCTTTGAAAATAAGCTTGTCAGAGCCTCATAACTCATAACACATCTCTAAAAAGGTTATATTTCCGGCGGCATTCTCAATGTATAGAAGATAAACATTGTGTACTTACTCAGGATCCCCGCAGGTGGTGGTAATGGCCTCCTCAGGAATACCGTCTGTCCGCTTCACGTTGCTCTATTGTTTTTAAACATTTTAACAGAAGAAAAAAAAGGAAAAACATGGAATTGTCGATCGTAAGCGTGATGGTGTGAGCACTGAGACGAGATGAGACTCTCTGTTCCCTTACACCTCTCCCTAAATCGGAAGAAACGTGGAGTGCAAAATGAGACGGGAGGCACAATGCTTGCTCTGTTAGTTTTCAAAAACATTTCTGCCTGAAAAGAGTTGAGGCCTCTTGAAAATTTAGTGTCACGTGGATTTATTAAGTAAAGAGTGAAAAAATCGATATGTAGTTTTTGGACTGCCTAATAGCACATGAAGAGTATAAGTCAGCATAAAAATATAAAACGATGTAAATTATTACAATGCAGAAGTAAGACAATACGTTGGTACTTATACTATAGTACCTACTTTTAAAGCGCGGAGCTACTATTACTTTTGGCAGTTTTCATTTTTGTCACTTAATTTTGCCCTAAGTAAAGCACTAAACCTACTTATTTCAAGTATTTTAATTTTAACAAAAAGTTACATGACGGTTAAGTTTAATCAGCATCTTTAATTTCACCGATATTCCGAATTTCGAGTAAACAAAACCACTCTTATCGCCGAGTGCACAGGAGTCCCCCCTCCTCCGGAACAATCAGAGATGTTCCAGAAATAGCTTGTATGTACTCCAGAAGTCTGAGGCAAGCGGGCAGGAGTGTGGGCTCCGCTTCTACTCCAATATACTGAAATTCCCCATTGGGAATATTAGGGGATTCTTGAAAATCTATTTTCTAAGATCACTAGGCAAGTCCCTGATAAAGGAGGAAGACAGAGGAGGTGAACAAATCGGACAAGGTTTATTTTTACCCAAAACAAAAATAAATACAAAAATCAAGGACAGGAAGCAGAGTGTATTTTAAGGTAAGGAGTAAATGGAAGAACAAATCATCTTAACTTATCCTGTTAATATATATCTCGCATTAGAGCACACTCGAAAAGTTTTTTTTTTTTTTTTAATATCGCGCTAACCTTCTCTCGAACAAAAAGGTTACGGAGCTAATCTGACCTACTTACAGATGAAAGTTAAAGTTGTGTCCCAGTTCTTCAGGGAGAAAATGAACTCGAAACTTGGGATATTATTCCCCACAGGACTTAATGATCAGTTGGTGTCTGGGAATGTGAGTTACAAGTTAGGTACCTACAATAGATGGGATGATCTCTAGAATAATTACTTTCCTCTTCCTGCAGCTCCAGCCTCCGCAATGGAATGTAGGTAGGTAACTGTGATTGCTTAGAGGTAGACATTTGCTTACGCCAGGTGCTTATGTGAAAGGTTAGCAGAATTCCTTTTCTACGGCTTTACCCTTCTGTATTACAAATAAACCAAGGTAAATTTGTCATTGTATGCCATAATACGAGTATCATTACACATAATTATTGTATCGTTTCACTGTTGTTCCCTAAACAGAGATAACTTTGACACGTATACCTATAGGTAGATTTGGTACAAACATACACAAGCGCACATTATGCTTTGTTTTCTGCTTTGTAATATATTTACGAGTACCAGTAATTTATTCACTTCTGTTCCATCTTAATTGTTTAGGGTTAAAGGCAATTATTCTACAATTTATTTAACGCGAACCAGAAATATTTCTTATTTAAATGAATGTTCAAGGGAATGATAATAAAACTAAGGAGGCACTTAAAACTGTTCCTATTACAGATCATTATCATGTGTTTACAGTCTGATCGTGATAATGTTCAAGAGTTTGACACACATTTTAAATGCTCCACTCTAGAGAAATGTTAATATTAAAGAAAAATAGGAAAACTAAAAAGACAATGGCCATTATAGCACTATTAGGATATACCACAGTAGATATTGAGCTGTGCAGTTAGCAACATTGTGGATCCAAATGATAATAGTTGCAGGAAAGAAATAATGATATAAGAAAGTCTAATTACCTATCAAGCTCGACGGGAGGCGAGCGCTCGTCAAGTAGCGCCAGCCCACCGGCCTATATTAACACGAAACAGAGTTTATATGTATTTTGTTTTATTGTTTTCGCCCACTTCCCGCTAACTTTTATCAATTTTTATTTCAAATTCGTAATAAGACGCGAAAATAGATTGTGTTTCACGAAAGCGCGAGGTTCCTACATACAGTTAAAGTCGTTTTCTGGCCACGCTGAAAATCTTGAATTTCATGAAAATATTCATACAGGTTTTTTTTTTCTTCAGACCAATTTTCTGTCAAGGGTACAGCAATGTGTGCTTGTCGTGGAAAGACGTGAGATACGTTTTTGGATAGGGAATTTTTATTTCTGCATACCTTTTATAGTTTCAAGTATTTATTTTTTATAGGATAGGAGATATAGCCTTCTAAAATAAAACCGGAAAGTTGCATAGAGCCGCCCCTGGTTATCATGGAGCTGCGATTCTGGTATTTTTCGAAAGGCCTTATCATAGGAAAAAATATAAAAATATAACTAAAGTATTACACTGGACCAAACTTAAATTATAGCCTTTGAAAGGAATACTTATTTTGGAGCCCAGAGCCGTCTTTTCTTATCCTAGAGATGTATTTCTGGTGTTTTTAGAAAGGTCTAGTCAAAATGAATAAGATCACTTAATTTCAGATGGTTGAAACAAGTAGAAAAGTCTTTAAAGCCCTCTAAAGGAATATCTATAATGAACCCTGGAGCCACGCCTAGTTATCCCAAGTTGATGACTGAAGGTTCTTTCTAAAGATCTAATTACTACGATGTAAAATTTTTTTTAGAAAAATCAGCGACAGTGTGAGACATAAAAAGAAAAAACTGAATTTTAATTTATGAGAGTAACAAAAAATCTTCACCTCACACAGAACTTAATTTATGCGGTTTACGTCCTCGCTTCATCCAAGCTGCCAACAGACCGACTTATCGGAACGGGAATAATAACGTCCTATAACTTCGTTCAAAGATTTCTACATCACGATAATATTATCATAACAATCATAATTATATTTCAAAGGTAAAACATTTATTCAAACTCCACTACTGAGAGGAAGCGTGCCTCTGATATTATTAGAAACGTATAAATATTGGCCAGTTAGAGGCAGAATATTTATTAATGTAGATCAAAAATGATAAATATAATAAAATATTAGTCGACGATCACAGAGTAGTCTCTGTGATCGTCGACTGGTGTAGGTAAAACACGATGTTTGCAAAGTGACCTGGGTTCGAATCCCGGCTAGGTAGAATTTTTTACTCTGTACTTTGGATGGCCGGTTTTCTGTTATATCTAGTGAGAAAAAAAACAGTAGTTGATTGGTAACCAGGAATGTCAAAAATCGAATTTTCAGGAAAGCAAAAATACAATGAACGGAATTTTTGTATTTATTTAAATATAAAACAGCTCTTTTAAATATAAAACGAGGAAACGCTGTGAGCATTATGGGCACTATACCTGATGGCTTGCGTTTCGAAAAGCAAAAATAAGACCAAGCCAGCGTCGATGGCATGTTGAATACACCGGTTCCCTTCAGAACACCGAAGTTAAGCGACATCCAGCGAGGTTAAGACTTGGATGGGTGACCATTCAAATTCTAATTCTCGTGACGCTGGCTTTTCCCGGCCCCACTCAGGCTGGGTGAGGTCAATGTGAGTAGCAGGTTTGTGAGTTTCCTGCGAATGGAGGGTAAAACCCCCGTCGTGATATGACCATGGCAGTTGAAAGCGACGTTAAACCCCACTTAAAAAAAAAAAAAAAAAAAAAAAAATAAGACCAATCTTATCATGCTAATGAGTATGCTTCCCCCACTTTAAAATCGAAAAAAATATACTTTTAAGGGGTATTTCTCCTTCATATTCACAGAGATGATAGAAAAGAGTACATTCCTTCTTATTCTACGAGAAAAAAAAAAATAATCGATTTTTGACATTCCTGGTTCTTCTACTCACCCATTCAGTTACTAGTTTGAGTCAACCTCTTATGACCGTTTAATTTCGAACGAAGTGAGTATGGTTTAACTCGATCAACATTGATATGTCACAATCTAACTATCGGTCTACCTATTATACTACACTAGCGGGCTGTCGCCCGCTTTGCGGGCCGAGGCATGGCCGTGAAAGCAAAAAATCCTTTTTCGCCAATGGCAGGTGTTGTAGTGGGAGTTTCGAAAAATCCCGTCTTATTGCACATCTAGACTATAAGACAAAGCTACTAACCAAATTTCAGCTTCCTAGGACTTACGGTTTGGGCTGTAGAGCGATGATCAGTCAGTGGTCAGTGAGTGACTTTGACATTTATATATTAAGATAATATGTATGTAACGTGAT
This sequence comes from Bactericera cockerelli, assembly GCA_024516035.1. Classification (NCBI taxonomy): domain Eukaryota; kingdom Metazoa; phylum Arthropoda; class Insecta; order Hemiptera; family Triozidae; genus Bactericera; species Bactericera cockerelli. The sequence continues at coordinate 31,655,701 of CM044956.1, forward strand.
ATAAGTTGCATAATATTTTGTCCAATCGAGCTGAAATTTTCAGGGTATGTTTCAGGAATACACGATTGCCTATTAATTAATAAATGTACGAGTATATCCCAGGCTGGCTATGTTTCATGGATACGTCATGTTTGCCTATTAATTAATAATTAATAAATGTACGAGTATATCCCGGCCGGCCCTACCCAGGCTGGGTGAGGTTAATGTGTTTAGCTGGTACGATTTCTAGTGAATGGAGGCTAAAACCCCCGTCCTGACTATCTCAGTCAGGACGTTAAAACCAAATAGAATCAACTGGTCACAATAGATCTAATTAGGTCGCTGTGTTAATTGTAAGGGTTTCATTGGAAACCCTGCAACCAGGTCAGATAATAATAATAAAAATGTATAATCTAGAACAATTTCTTACTTTTTCTGTATACTGATTATGCTGAAATGACACCATGTTTAGCAACTTACCGACCTCAGTAGCTTGATCGATAAGGTAGTGGACTTGTAACCTAGAGGTCGGTGGTTCAAGTCCCGGTTTCAGCGTAGATTTCGTAAAGCGAGTTTGAGTAGTTGTGACTTAACTTTAATGTTTAGGAACTTGAAGTTAGGCAAATATATGGGTCATAATTTCTTAAAGCCATAGTAAAAAACAGTTTCAAACAATCGGACGGTTTAGGGAAGTGTAGATTATGTAACTCAGTTAATAAACTAGGAAGTAGAACTTCTTAATAAACTAGGAAGTAGATACACTAGCGGTTTACACCCGCCGCTTCGCCAGCCCATCACACACACACAACACACCACACCACCACACACAACACACACACACCACACACAAATCACACACACATCACACAAAAAAAAAACCTAAAACTTTCTCACTTTGAGTTGATACCAGGCGTAGCTCAATAATGGCTCATCAGAAATTCGCGATCGATATGTCAGTTATTGAAAGCTCAAACCCTTGCCTAAAACTTTCTAGCTTTGAGTTGATAGGTCGTTGCGACAAATTTCGAAAAAAAATGTCATTTAGGTCTAAAAACGTAAAAAAATTTGTGTCGCCCTTCCAAGGACTCCCCTTTTCACCGGGGCTGGATATATTTAAAACCAAAACACCTAACAAATTTTCTGTACACGTTCAGAATGCAAAAATGTGAGATTTAGTTAGTGTACTGAATGATTAAGAACCGGTGCTTTTGTACTTGGTTCTTGAGTAATCACTCGAATCCACTATTCCATTTACATCCGCTCTCAGAATCTCAAAAACCAAGTACAAAAGAACCTGGGTAAATACTCGGTACTTTTATGTAATCGATTACTGAAATACCGGTTCTATGAAATACTCGGTATTACCCATCTCTAATTATTGCCAAAAATACTGAAACGGGGTACTTTTCTGTTAGTGAATCTAGCAGTGGGTTTCAAAATTTGAAAAGATCAACAAAATTGCTGAGCGGTATTTACTGTCACTGAAAGGATCACACTTGTTATCTCAAGATTTCTCCTCTCTTCAGAAAGTATGTACTATAAAAAAAATTCTCAGCATCTTTCTAAAGTTTCTTTTTTGTTTGCGGGACTTGGTGGAAAAGGGCGTAAGTCGATTTACGCCCTTTTTGCATCACTGATTGAGGAAAATCAATTAAATCAAAAAGTAGTGATATCCCCCAAAAACACTTCGTGTAAAAATAGTCGTCAAGTGTTGGAATAATTAAAAAGAACTGATATCAAAAACGTCAATTTTCTATGTTTCAAGGAATTATTTTTCACGTAATTCGTCACACAAAAAAATAATACTCTTGAGAGAACCATGTTGTATAGTTACAGAACCACGTTCTTGACTACTGCACACTGTTTTGTTAGCACATTACTACACATAAATTTCAGAACAAAATAGTGTGCAGTAGTCAAGGACATGGTTCTGTAACTATACAACATGGTTCTCTCAAGAGTATTATTTTTTTGTGTGACGAATTACGTGAAAAATAATTCCTTGAAACATAGAAAATTGACGTTTTTGATATCAGTTCTTTTTAATTATTCCAACACTTGACGACTATTTTTACACGAAGTGTTTTTGGGGGATATGTAAGTAACTAGAAGAAGATAGCAAGAGAAAGAGTAATTAAGGAACAAAAGCAGAGGATACATACAAACTCTGTTTCGTGTTAATATAAATCTAAGAAAGTCAAAATTACAAAAGAAAATACATACGAACTAGGTTTAGCGTAAGTATACACGCTCGTTTTGTTTTTCTTGGCGTTGCAAAATTAGCGGTTTGCTACCGGATGGCGCGTTACTTTTGACGAGCGATCGCCTCCCGACGAGCTTGAGCAATCTTGTTTCAGGTTTAAATAAATTAAACAGTCGAATGTCGATTATAAAGTCGATTGCTTCAGCCAATGCACCTGGGTTTCAATTGGCTGAAGAAACGAAAACTCATCTTTACTTGTCTCACTTTAAACCTATCTACTTTGTATTTATCCAAAAAGCATGCACTCTATGACATATGAACTTAAAACATTGCAACTAAAATTCCATTTTTAATACAAATCTGCGTTGTGCAGTTTTTCTCTGTGACCTCGAGGATTTAGCATTCGTTTCAACATATCTCAAGAAATTGATGGCGAACTGAATAAATTATTTCAAAAGCCACAGTATCTACGACTTCAAGTGAATGATAGGTATACATTTTTTGGACACATGTATTACATACTGTCACTTCATGATAGAATACTGGTGAGGGGGTCATTGAACGAAGTACGAATTCCACCAGCACATTCTTTTCTAATGTTAAATCTTATTTATTAGAAGATTATAATGTCACTTTCTCAAATGGTCACATTAGAAGCAAAAATATTATTTTAAATTTCTCATATGTAAAATATAGGTTGCCAATTTAGTACGGAATTGAACCATAATATTTTTTGAAATTGAGATCATAAAATTTCTGTGGGAATAAGCAGAGCCTCTAGCTTACAAATCTTTGATTTTCATAGGAAGTTCCCTATGACTCATTCGAACTAAGTGTGATCACAAGATGGGACATAGGACACTTTCTATCCTTAGAACTTTACAGAATTGAAAAATTCCATCGCGGAAAAACATTATGAGGGGCGGCCACCTCTTCAGAAAAATCAGAAACACACTGTAGATGTGGTCCTCTGGCCTGGATCCAGGATAGGCAGTTTAAGCTGTAAGTAATATGTGACATTTTTTTCGGAATTTGTGATTTTGTAGTCGGAAAGTGTCAAATTTTCATGCATTGTAGATTTTGTCATCTCAATAGTCCAGGAAAGTAGCGGCTTATGTCACTGGTCTGGGTCACATGAATTTCTATCGGAATAATCGGTGTCAGGCTGATGGATTGGCTTGGACAGTTGTACGAGATTTCAAGACAAGCTGTATAACTGGAGACTGTGTTGGAATAAATCTTAGAAGGAGTTTATCTCTTTCGCCACTAACGAGACGAAAATCATCTGAACATAGAAAATGAGAGAAGCAATTAACTCTATTATTTTTGATAATTTTCTGTCACAATACTAATTCTTTCTTCCTCACTTAACTAAACTGCTTAATCTACTTCATCTCCCTAAACATTCTTATCTTCGACTTGACGCCACAATTTCCCTGCTTTGTCCTACCTCGTATTAAAAAGAGATTAATGATATATTTTGTCAGAGGAGTATCCAGAGTTACGTGAAAAAGCAAAAACTTTCTTTTTTGTGTAATGTTGTTATTATTGTCAAAATACTACAAAATACTATATATACTTACAATGTTATACGAGTATGTATGACTGTATGTATTTGACGGGATTTTACTATTTTGTATACTTACCTAAAGCTCTTTTCATTCATAAGAGTGAGTTCTAACTTTTGGATGAAATGAAAATTATATCAATTCTGTTAAGATTCAAAAAGCCAAGATTGGGATGGAAACAAAAAAGAGGGAATATTTAATAAACGTGGTAGAAAGACTGTGATTTTGCGAACTAGAAACTTGTGGACCAATTAAAGCTGTACATTGCGACCACCTAATAGATGTGTGACTGAGGAAGTATCTAGAAACAGCAGGTACCATCCACAGTAGATTAGAAAAATCACAATGAACAACATGAAGCAGGTAAATCTAAGGTAAAACATAAGTCCTAACTAAATGGCGGGGTTATTGCCTATAGCAATCTCTTCCACCCAACCCTTTAAGTCATTAAGACCGCACCAAACTCGTATATCACCTATTTTAGGCGGCACCGAATTCGTACATCACCTTTTTTAGGCGGCACCGAATTCGTACATGCGAAAAAGGTGCGGGTAATCTTCGCACCGAACTCACCTTTTGCCGGTAAAATTCATTCGAATGAGAAATAAAATACTTGAGTCTTGACGAGGAAATAGTTGAGAGTTTGGAAGGAAGGCTTGCGAAGACTTGGATTTGATGGGTTGGGAGAAGAAAAGACACACGGCACGGGACGTTGTCATTAGGACTTGAGACACTAGGGGAAGAAAGAGAGAGATGCTTGTTTGGAAGATAAAGATTGAAATTTAATATGTTTGACATCATTTTGGAAGTTCGAGTCATTTCTCCTTATCTAAAGCTGATAAACAAAGCCCAATCCAAATCCATTAATTCATCTACTAATAGGTATAAGAAGAAATGGACCCATTTTTTCCTGTTAGTTTGCAGGGAGTGCCGAGGAATAATCAGCATCACGAGGGATCAGATTTAAAGGTCACCCACCAATTACTGGTGTCGGTGGACTTTTTTGTTGTTGCTTAACGTTGATCCCTATCTCTAGGAATCTCGGTATTCTAGTGCCTTAGAGTATAGTCAGACGTAATGGTGTCACAAATATTAATTGACAGATTAAGCTTCTACTCGTACTCGAGCGTTAAAATTTGAATTTGCGTTGTATTGTTGAAACATTTTTAATTTATTAATAATAATAATAATAACACTCTTTAGTGGAAGATAACCACCAGGCGTGGTTAATGTTTAAAGGATTTTCTACCTCCTAATCCTCAGGGCACCAAATTGACGTTTTTGTAATACTTCTGTGGCCATAAGAACTAGTGTACTGGAAAAACCGACGCTAAGAGATGACATAAATTATCAATTTTGTCTACTAGGTTTGCCCTCAGAGTCATAAGACTATAATAATATTAAGTGGTCACAAACTCAAATTAATGAGCATAAATTCATGCTCTGGGTGGGATTCGAACCAACGGATCCCTACGCTACCTGATGGATTACCGGACAAGCGCGTTAACCACTTGATTATAATAAAATTGGTCCTTTAGTGTTGGTCGGATCAATATTAAAGTATTCAAAATTAAATTTCTAAGTGCTGATTCTAGAATCTCGCTTGCAGTCATCTTTTTTTGTGTCCTATTTTTTAATCAACCAATCAGAGAGCACGTAACATAAAAGTAAATAATATTTTACCCGTGTGAAACCAGCATTTAAATTTTGCTCGATTAGCACTATACACTGGACAAACCGGTTAATTTCTCCGTTAGGCTTAAAGGATCACTAGTTAATTAGCATTTAACTATGCACTACCTGACTACCCAATTGGTATTCAGAGAGAGCATTAATTTCGTTTGCTGGCTGAATCATCCGTTTTGACCAGTTTTTCAGTTTAAATAAAGAAAAACAAACGTCAAGCAAAACAAAGAGACAGGAATAATAATAAATCATATAATTTATATGTACAGATTGAAACTGAAACCCTCGCTCTAGAAAACACTCGAACTCTCACAATCTCCAAAAGGGCTTTCAACTCTCTGATTCGTTAAATTGAACGCAATAGCCAAGCAAAGTGCGTTGTGTGACGGTTGAAACGAAGATTCTGGGATTTTGAAAGTGGAGAGTGTTTCTGAAACGGGCTACATTTCAGAAACCAGATCCCCAAATCCCCCTTTCAACCATCACACAACACACTCAGATTAGTTATTTCGTTCAAATTAACCAATCTGATTACATTGTGTGACGGTTTAAAGAGACATTTGGGGATTATGAGAATGAGAGTGGTTTGTACCTGGTGATAAGGTTTCGCAGGGGATTTTTAACACTCATCTTGCTCACTTTAGTTGTGTGTATACCTGCCTACCTATCCATGTGCTAGTCGTCCATTCTGGTCACCAATACCATCAAACAGAACAAGATAGCAAATATAGATTAGAATCGGATATGCCTCATAGTTTCAAGAATGAATGTGTGACAGACAGATCATCGATTATACAATGAATTATAAACAATATAACTTTATTAAAAAAAAAAAACCATTTAACTTTGAAAACCACGCCACTGATAAGTCGCTCTGGTCTGTGAGGACTCGCCACTGCCTCATGTTGTACTTATATTGGATGGAAAATTTCCTCGGTGTGAAATTTTTCCATTCAGTGGCTACTGCCTCCCCTTACCCGGCTGGGTAGCTTTCCATCTTCTGTTGACATAATACGCTTTCCACTCAAGTGCATAGCTCTGAAATCCTCTCACACCTTTTACTTTTAATTAGAGACAGTTGGATAGATTTGGGATACTTGCATTTCCTCTCTGGTAGGCGTCCGAGTCTGAAGATTTTTTTTAAATCCGAAATTTAAATAATAAAACTTGTGTCCTTTAGAAATAAGTATCGGTTTCCGGAATTCTTGTATTTAAGTTATCTTTCAAATTTTGCGACTCTTGATTCATATTAGGAAGTAATTTCTCAGGTTTTTTATTCCAAGTTGAGATTGAAATATTTGAAAAGATTGATTCCAAAACCAGGCAATTTCAAATCTATAGGTACGAGTATAATTCATATTTTGTCCACATAATAATAGCGCTATAATATGCATACATAGGTACATTTAAATTTTGAACGATTGCTGAGAAATACGTGTACCATTGTACCTACATTTTGTACAATTTCTCACTTTTCTTTTTAGAGTTTAGTCTGATTTGAAAGATCGTAATAATAAATATAACTGAAATAGTTCAGTCAATCTTGAGTTATGGATATTGGATAATCCTGTGACCTTACATTTCAAAAATCAAAAGTATAGCTGTCAGTGTCTACATTAGAATTTGAATAATAGGACCACTAATAGACGACTACTCCTTACCCACAAGTTTGACAGTAGAGAAGCGAGCCATTTCTTTCACATGGCAATAAACTAAATTGTTGTGTTGATTTTATTCAATTGAAGAAAGAAAAAAATCCTTGAAATTTGTCTACTCTAACATTTGGTCCGAGTTCTGTCAAAATGTAATTTAAAATTGCCATGAATCATTCATATTTTATGATGGTAAGACAAATCTGTCCTTCTGCGTATAGGCGTTCTTCACATCTCAGCCGAGGTGTTTGATAATAGTCTAATTCCTATAATTTCAAAACAGATAATGAAATATGTGGATTACAAGAGTTCTCGTCAGGGCACTGAAGTTAAGCAATGTCCAGCGTGATCAGGACTTAGTCGCTGACCACTCAAATTCTAACCTCATGATGCTTTCTATTCCCGAGCAAATCCAGGCTCTGTGCGGTTAATGCGGGTAGCTGGTTTCTAAGTTTCCATCGAATGAAGGGTAGAACCCTCTTCTCGAATGACCTACATGTTAAATAGACGTTAGATATAAGTAAAGAGAGAGAGAGAGAGAGAGAGAAGGTGAGGTGAGTGAAAAATCTGAAAGGGGCAGTTCCTAATAGGTTAAATAGGTTGCTGAATTTATATTATTTATATAAAGTATCAGATGGACGTACCTACTTATTTTTCAGACAATCTACGCACTATGAATGTTATTCTGTTTATTCTGTGTTAAAAATCTCTCCTGTTGACGGAAATAAAATTTCGCTCACCAGCTAGTAGAGTATAAATGCGCAGAAAAATATTAAAATTAATATTTTATGCCAATGAAATCAAAATGTTCTGATGTTTATCGTACCCCGTGTCTGAGATACATTGTGTTCTCGTGTAAGTTACTTGAGACAAGGACTTACAATTACAGGGTGGCCGGAGAGTTGGGGGATGATGAAGAGAAATAATATCTTGTTGATGGGGAGATCAGGTATATATCTCCCTCTAGTCCACCTGGATACCTAATTACTCTAATTATTAGCCTCGATTGACTGAAAAAAGTATTAAGTTAATCAAAAACTTACCCATATTTTACTTCCGAAAATTTCTAGTATTATGTTCGTTTTTTTTTTTGTTTTGTTTTTTCATGATCTCCTGAGCAACTTTGGTTTTGTGTCTGTCTGTCGGTTAAAAACATTCCTTGTTACGCGCAAATCTCAGAAACTACTGAACGGAGTTATACGAAATTATGTAAACATATAGGAGAATTTTTTTAGATGGTCCCATTTTAAATTCATCAACTTTGCACAAGAGGTTCTTGGTGATAGAGCTTATGTGCCTGACCACTGACTTTTTACTTAAACGCTTTTATCTCGTGAACGGTACACCCGATTATGATGAAATTTGGTATGTATGTGCGCATAAGGGTTTTACATAGTGCATATATGTATAACTATTTTTTAATAAATTTTGATTAAGCTCTGAAATTTAAGAAAATCCAAAATTTTGGACAAAAAAGTCAAAAAAATAAGGTCCATGACTTCCCGATACAGATTTTTTTGTTGAATCTAGAATGTAGAAAATTGGTATTCTACCATATAAAACAAATTTGAAGAAAATAGGTTAAGCGGTCTTGGAGGTACAAGTGATTTAGTATAAAATCTCAAAATTGCCACGTTGCCACGTGTATACAAAGTGGTTCACATTGGTTCAATCATGAGGAAGTATTGTGTCCATAATTGGCAGTCTTAACTCTTAATTTTCAGTTTAGATATAAGAGACCTTGAATACATGACATCTGGCGTAAACATACAATAAAATAAATTTATTATTATTATAATTTGGCACATAGGTTCCTCTGGAACAGGAAATTCTTCTAAGATGGATTTATAGTGCACTGGTAGTCAAGTGGTTAACGCCCTAGTCAGGTAAACTAGGTAGCGTACTGCGTAGGGATCTGTTGGTTTTAATCCCACCCAGTGCATGGATTTTTCCTCATTAATTTGAGTTTGTGACCACGTAGTAATAAGACTCTTAGGCTGTTAGGTGGTAGAAAATGCTTTGAGCATTAACCTCGCCTGGTGGTTACATTCCACTAAAGAGTATTATTATTATATCTCCATAGGGTTAAGTTACACTGAGTAAGGACAAAAATTGGATGGGTGACACAAAAAATTCACGTTTTTGACCTAAATTACTATTTTCCTCGAAATTTGAAGTGAAGACCTATCGAAAGTTTTAGGCAAGGGGTTGAGCTTTCATGCTGGTGTTCCACAGAGCGGCTTCAACTCTTCAACTCCATCAACTCATCTAACAGGTGGGAACTATTCCGTCTAAGTAATTATTAATCACCTTGAAATCAAACTTGACCTCCGAATCTAATGAGATTTTGCAAGAAAATAGAGCCAAACAAAGAGAGAGTGGTTGTACTTATATTTGCAAGAGAGTGCACAGAGACTTGAATAGGAAAGAAAAAATCAACAACTTCAATTTCATTAAATTTCAATGCTAACTCCATTAGACGACGACTGATAGGGTAAAAAATCGACAAAAATCTCCAGGCAAGTCGCTATCTCGGAAGTGAAAAATATCACAAAGCCAAGGGCTTCGACTGGGAGCATTAAATTAGTTTTGGATAAGCGCCCAATACCCCCGCCCCCCGTCGCCCCCCACCCCCCCATGCTTGTACAATGTCTTGGTGAGCGGGTGTTCATTGAAGTTTGGTCAATGCGAAGTCTCTGCTACTATGCTCAAAATCTCAGAATATTTACATAATTCTTACAGTTCCGTGTTTAAAAGTACAACTACCCAGCGGAGCGGCAGCGTTGCTTGGGTGGCACGTTGAATACACCAGTTCTCATCCAGTCACTGTAGTTAAGAAACGTCCAACGAGGCAAGGACTTGGATGTGTGACCATTCAAATTCGAAACCTCGTGATACTACCTATTCCTGGCCCCACTCAGGCTGGGTGAGGTTAATTTTAGTACTGGTTTGTAAGTTTCTAGCGAATGGAGGGTAAAACCTCCGTCGTGATATGACCATGCA